>CM033400.1:17356151-17914119 GCA_019426215.1 Buddleja alternifolia | reverse complement strand
TAACGCCAATCTGTAGAGGGAATTACCGAACAGACCATTTCATAATGATCGCTTTGGACACTGTCAAACGGGAGAGAACAAGTTAATCATCTTTCAAGAGAAAGCTTCATCCATCTACCTCTAGGATACTTGAAACTACTTCACATGGATCTGTTTGGACCTATTCAGACGACCAGTGTGAGTAGTAAATGTTGGGGAAAATTGCATAAAATCAAAAAAACACAGCGGAAGAATATGTTTAAATCCCAGTGTTCATCTCTATTTCTCGTATTTAAATGGGTTTCGAATTCAATTACCGTTCTTGCGTATGTTGAATTCTGAACCAGCTTTGCAATCCCTTCTGAACAGTAAATTCGTCGCTGTCTCTAAAGCCGTGCCGGGTCAAAAAACGAAATCTTGTTCTTCTCTTGAGGAAGACGGCTAGAGAGAGAAAGAGAGAGGATGGAGAGTGTTACATGGAGAGAAAGTTTGTGTGTTCATTCACTTAGTTATTTTTCACTAAGTAGTGTATTTATACTACAATAGAAAAACAATAACCTAGGTCTCCAAATCCCTATTGTGGACACCACTTCAAGGCTTTTAAGCCTTCAGGCGTTAGTCCTATTTTGGTTTTTAATTAATTAAATAATTAATATTATTTATCCAATAAATAAGTTAATTAAATAATCAATTAAATTCATGTTAATATTATAATTAAATTCCTCTAAGGAATAATTAATTCATTAACTTAATTAATTAATAAAATCATCTAATGATTAATTAATTAATCTCGATATCCTATACCGAAAATTCTCTCAAGTCTTCTCCATGATTTTCCTTTTGCACTTCCTTGAAGCGCAACTCTTTAGGTTCATTTCAAAAGACAATTGGGAGGAGACCAAAAGCATGTGAGTAACACCTAGCCAGTCACGTGTCTCACATCGTATCCCAATTGAGAACAAATGAATAGGATCATTCCAAACCATATACACTACAAATACCATACGAGTATAAACCTTTTATTCTTATATCCCAGTCAAGTGAGAGTCATGGTTTTAGTCAAACTCACATGACTTGACCATATGCTTAGCTCATAATGAGTTGAGGTCATTTTATGCTTTGACCAAAGACTTTTAACCTCACTCATTCATGACTGCATAGGATATTTAGCTCATTCACTTATGAGAGAATAAATCCCATTTTGCTAATTAGTTAACAATGCTACTTGCCCCTCAAGTCGCATTTCGAGGTCGATCCCACCAAAGGGTGATTTGGATCTAACTACTTTAATGACAGACTTGATGTCACAAGTACATCTTCAACTCGATTCCTCAGGTCTAAGGTTCATGCGTACCTATCACAACTTATCAGTTTCATCATTGACTGTCAGTGAGTGAATACCCATGTGATGAAACTGATGCGAGCCGTGTTCGAACATATTAGTCCAACTAATATGTCCATGACATAAGTTTCCACTATCATTCCCATAGTGCTCGACTGGCACTTTCTCTGTCAAAACTTATATCATGCAAGTCCTTGTTCTGTATTGATGTCCAGTCAAATACTTTCTTAGACTTGCGAACCCTATTTAGAGAATAAGGATCAAAACCCTTCGAGTGCCATTCTTCCTATCCCATAGAATGTAGAAGGTTTGCCTTCATTCTCAAGGACTTTACGTTGTTTATTAACATCTTACAAATGTCTATAAGAAAACAACCAGTTAACACCTTATATATAATAAAAAGAAATTGTTTAGTTACAAGTCAATGCCCTATAAATCTATCCTCTTTATGGCATTTGAGGGCATACACTCTAACAGTAAAAAGTATACTTTGGTGATAGCATATGATTTCTCTCGATTTACTTGGGTGGAATTTCTTTTATCCAAAGATGAAACATGTGACAAGTTAACAACGCTTATTCGGCAATTGCAAACTTCGAAAAATCTTAAAGTTGCAAGAATAAGAAGCGATCACGGTACTGAGTTTACTAACAAGGTTGTTGAGAAGTTTTGCGTAGAGAATGGAATACATCATGAGTATTCAGCTCCCAGAACTCCCTTACAGAATGGTGTTGCTAAGCACCGGAACAGAACGCTCAAGGAAGCTGCTAGGACGATGTTAGCAGAGTCCAAGCTTGCTCCTAGGTTTTTAGCTGAAGCGATCAACACTGCCTATTACACTCAAAATCATTGCATGATCAACAAACGGCATGGGAAAACTCCATATGAACTATGGAAGCGACGTAAGTCGAATGTTTCAAACTTTCACGTCTTTGGTTTAAAATGCTTTATTCATAATAATGAATCCCAAAGCCTAAAGACATTTGATCCTAAAGCGGATGAGGGAATTTTTCTAGGCTATGCGAAAAATGGAAAGAATTTTCTCATCTTAAATAAGATCAAATCGAAGGTTGAGGAATTTATTCATGTTGTTTTTTATGATCCTAACCAAGAACCAAGTAAGGTTAATATGAATGATGTAGGAGTTGAAGATCTGTGTCATCAAGCGTCTAAGATTGCCATTGATCATGATAGTGACGGCGATGATGAGTTCTTAGTGCCCCCTCCTAAGATTACTCGTGAGGTTATTTCGGATAACAATGTAAGATATGTTGATGATCATGAAGAGAGTGATCATCAAGAGCAATGTAGGATCTGTGAACTTGAAGTGCCTACGCAAGTGAACCAAGCGCCTGTTCAACCTCTTAACCCATTCCAACCAGATAGACTATGGCTACGTGATCATCCACCTAAGCAGATTATTGGACATATTGAAGCGCATGTTAGGACTAAGGCCGCTACATTCAATAGCCATGTTCGCGAGCTTCTTATCTCAGATGGAACCTAAGAAAGTGGATGAAGCATTATGTGATCCTAGTTGGATTGAAGCCATGCAAGAAGAGCTTAATCAGTTTGAGTGTAGTAAGGTTTGGACGCTAGTACCAAGGCCAACTCACCAAGGAGTTATTGGGATTAGATGGGTTTATAGAAACAAGATGGATGAGAATGGCATCGTGATAAGGAACAAAGCCAGACTTGTTGCTCAAGGATATTGACAAGAAGTATTGATTTTGATGAGACATATGCTCCTGTCGCCCATCTTGAAGCAATCCGCATATTTCTAGCGTATGCAGCATTCAACAAGTTTATGGTGTATTAGATGGACGTGAAGAGTGCTTTCCTGAATGGTAAACTCCAAGAAGAGGTATATGTAGAGCAACCACCAGGATTCATCAATAGCCATGGTAAGGGTATGGTCTAAAAGCTAGATAAAGCACTTTATGGGCTTAAGCAAGCACCCCGAGCATTGGTAAAGGCTTTTCAAAAGGTAGCGTTGATACAACGTTATTTAAAATTACTAATGATGAAGATATTCTCTTAGTCCAGATTTATGTTGATGATATTATATTTAGTTCTACTAATAAGCGTCTGCGTGAGAAGTTTTTGAAAATGATGCAAGAACAATTTGAAATGAGCATGATGGGTGAATTAACTTTCTTCTTAGGATTATAAGTTAAACAATTCCCTAATGGCATATTTATTAACCAAGCTAAATATACACGTGATATGATTAAGAAATTTGGTATGGAAAATGCATCATCTTCAAAAATTCCAATGAGCCAAACATTTAAGTTAGATAAAGATGAAAGTGAGAAGAAGGTTGATATTACTAATTATAGAGGTATCATTGGATCACTTCTTTATCTTACTGCTAGGAGACCGATATTATGTTTTCGGTATGCATGTGCGCTTTCGAGCTGATCTTAATGAGTCACACTTAATCAGTGCCAAGAAGATCCTTAAATACCTGTAAGGCACACAAAATGTGAACTTATGGTATCCAAGAGACTCTCCTTTTGAACTAATTGGTTACTCAGATGCAAATTTTGCAGGATGCAAAATAGAGCATAAGAGTACTAGTAGTACATGTCAATTTCTAGGTGATAGGTTAGTTTCATGGCATAGTAAGAAGCAACAATCCATAGCTACTTCTACAGCTGAATCCGAGTATGTAGCTGTAAGAAGTTGTTGTGCACAAGTGTTATGAATGAGGCAACAACTTAGAGATTATGGAAGAATCCTAGGTCCAACCCCCATTCATTGTGATAACCAAAGTGCTCTAGCCATGACTTAAAACCTTGTTCTTCATTCCAGAAGCAAACATATTGACATCAGATACCATTTTCTTCGTGACCATGTTCAAAAGAAAGATATCTCCATGCACTTTATTGGTACTGACAAACAGTTGGTAGATATCTTCACCAAAGCTCTCAACGAACAACGGTTTCTCACTTTAAGAAGTGACTTAGGTATGATTGATTTAAACGCTTAATCATTATGCATCATACTTTTATTAGACATATAATTTTGGGGGAATCCACTTTATTTATGTCTAAAAGATTTTTGAAAAGTGTTACGAGTTATCAAATTTAGGGGGAACCTTAAAATTGTACTTGAATATATCTGTAAGCGTCAATGATCAAAACTACTTTCATATGCATAGATCATCAATGCACGGTATTGTTTGTGCATAATATGTTGGACTCTCAAACACAAATAGAATTTAAATTTTAAGCGTCAAACATAAAACTTACAATATAACATATAACAAGTGGTATATGTTAAGCGTTGAACTTATTCCGTTCAACACTTAATATAAAAGTGTTTATAAAATTCATGCATAAATTTTACACGCTTAATGTTGTGATAGATAGACTCAAAAGTCCATTTTGAACTCTATTCGCACGCTTCTATCACATCAAACTGGCGGGTAAATTAAAAACTTTTCAAAATAACGGTTTAGAGTTAGTACGTGTTTGTGTACGCGTCAGTGTACCATCAAGCACGTGCATTACACTCTGAAAATGCCAAACGTTTTAAAAATTTCACTCGGGCGTCAAATATTTATATATAGGAGTCACCAAATGTAACTTCTCTCTCTTGCCTAAAACTCGCGTCCACAGTTAAAAGAATTCATGGCTGAGATTCAATAACTTTACACGTGTCAAAATCTTACTGAGAGGAGAGAACACAAGTTTTAAAAAATTTAACTGTGTCATTTAAAACATAATCTTTGCAGAAAAATTATTCACTTTTACTCAAGCTATCTGCAAAATTACACTCTCTCTCTCTCTCTTTCTCTTTCAAAGAAAATCTCAGTTCATCTCTTTTAAAACACTCAAATGACACCTAAGAAATCTGTAAACACTACTGAAGACACCATCAAGGTTACTGAAGGCCTTATGGTGGATTAGAAATTTTTGTATGACAAGAATCAGTGAAACACGACTGATATGATGGACTCTGTGGCCAAGACTGGGCTTCAGACGTTCTTGACGAAGTATTCTTATGTGTTTGCAACTGAACTAGACACTTTCTGGAAGACTGCTAAACTTTCAGAGGAGAAGAAGTCTATCTCTTGCCTGTTTTCTTTATCCAAGAAGGAGTCTCCAAAAGAATTTATTATTTCTGCTGCTTTCATTGCCAAGAACTTTAATCTGCTGAATGAGGGTGAGGCATTGGACTGTGTTACTTAAGAACAAATTCAAGAAGCATGGACTATTATGAGTGCATATGATGGTGTACCATATAAACCGCACTTTGAGAAGGAAGGAATAGTGCCGAAGTACAGATTAATGGCTGATTTCTACATCAAGATTATCGGATGCAGGGTGGGTACCTTTGATAAGGTCAATCCGATGTAGTTTCAGATGATGACTGCCATACTCCTCAACATCAAGATAAACTAGAGCGAGTATGTGTTCAGAAGGTTTAGGGTCTGTTTAAGCAGCGCAAACCAACCCTATGGAACTATTCTAAGTGATCTACTGTACAGAGCGGAGTCTGTTCACTCTTTGGGCTTCCTTTGGCAAAGGTCAAGCTACTAGGGAAGAGAATTCTAACTAATCTTCTTCACCCTCCCCGAGTTGGTGGTGCTTCGAGACCACTATCTGAGCGCCAAGTGGTGCGTGAAGCGTTCGATGAGGAAGCTGAGCGTCCTACTCCGGTTGAAGCCGTGAAGCGTTCGGCTATACAGGCGGAAAGGGCTTCTCGTAAGCCCAAGGCTCATGCTATTCCATCTCCTCCCAAGGACAGTGAGGAAATTGATTAGGATGAGGAGGATAAGATTCCTTTAATAAAGCGGAAGAAGTTGGAATGAATCATCAAGAAAATCAATTTTGAAGAATCAATTGTTGCTCCTCCTGCCCAAACTCTTAAGCTCGTTGAAGGAGTAAACGTCAAGAAGATTTTCAAGCATTCCAGGACAGGCAAGCGTCAACCTGCCCCTGCTCCTGAAGAGCCTGAGACCATTGAGCCAAGCGCTCAAGAAGCTGCTATTGTCTCAGCGTAAGTTTATTTCTTCCCACCGCGTTTCTTTTCCTACATCTGTAGAAGATCCTGCTCTTATAGAGGATAGTTCTTGTGCTACAACTATTGTTCCAGTTGCTGCTGAAGAACCAATCAACGCCCATCTCGATGTTGATTATGAAGAAGTGGTGGCCATTGCCAAAGATATTGCAACCAGCGCTGCATTGGATGCCGAGGAACCTACATCGGAAGGGTTCCAACCACTACCTTCTTCAGAGGTCACAGCTGAGGCACGCTCATAAGGTCAGAGCGTCACTGAGGACATTACAAGACCAAGGCATTTCTTCAAGCTGAACTATCGTGTAGCCTAGTCAGTTATCCCTCCATGCCTCGTCTTAAGCAACCTGAAAACAGAGGAAAGAAGAGAAAAGCTAGGGAAGGTACTTCTAGTACTGCGCCTACCCCTATTGCCACTACACAAGTCGAACTAGTGGCCCCTTTGGTTTCGGGATTTAGCATCTTAAACCCCAGGTTATTTTGAAGGAAGGGCAGCTAGTACCAGGGCGACAAAATCTGAAAAGAATTTTTCATGATAATGACTGGTTGAAATTTTATAAACCACCATAGCCTATTATGCTCTCGTGGGTCCAGGAGTTCTATAGCAATGCTTCTGACGTTTTTTTGAAAGCTCCAGGATTCTTTACACTGGTCTCTATTACTGTCAAAAGTAAGACTGTCTCATGTACCGACGAGGATATTCGCACTTGCCTTGGTCTTCCTACGAGTATATCTTGTGAGTTTGCACCATTGATTGGGCCATCCGTTGGAAATTTTCTTGTTGATCTAGATGAGGTGTTGCTTTTGATTGCACACCCGAGTGCTGTTTGGGAGTCGAACAACATTGTTTAAAGGGGACAAATAAAATGATTTGGAGGGGAGGTTTCTCATAACTCGAAAGTGAAGACTACTACACTTTTCTTCCCTTCCTTGATTACTGCCCTTTGCTTGAAGCTCAAATTCAGCCGGGGGACGGAGAGAGTTTTATGGAAGCTGAAGGAGAGCTTGATATTGAGGAGCTCATTCATCTGACCCCTGGTGTCAAAAATACCAAACCTACACAGGAGAGAGGTGTCAGTCCTAGGGATGCTTCAGCTGCACCTTCCGGGTTACTTGAGAGTCTACAGCAGCAGGTTGCTGCATTATAGAAGAATCACACAACTTTCCAATACCAGATTTAGAATGCTATTAGTGTGAACTTTCAGATGTTGAGTCAGTATTTGGGGCAGTACCAGAGGGATTTGATGATTGTTGCTGACAATGCAGCCGGTCGGCCAGTGCCTAATTATCCCTTACGACCAGAGTTTGTTCCTTGTCTGTTTCCAGCCCATGTTAATCCCACTGAAGAGGATGTTGATATGGCAGTAGAGGAGTGATCCTGCTTTGTGTTCTTTTTCTTTTTCTATTTTCTTTTTTTTTCTTTCTTTTCGCTAATTTTGTTTTGGTTTTTCTATTTATTTTTATCTGTTGTTTAAATTGCTGTTTTTATTTCTGTTGCTAGTTTTTTTTTATGCCGCAGTGGCATATGCTTACATTGTCACTCCCGTGAGAATTCCTCCTGAAACATTGCCAGAAGGAATATAAGTTTGCTTTTCAGCATCCTAGTCGGTACTACTTTTGTTGTTCTTTTCATTTTTCTATCCATATTTACTGTGTAGAACATTGGGGACAATGTTGGCTTTAAGTTTGGGGGTAGGAGAGTAGTAAAAGAACATATGCGATTTGTTTTAGTATAAATTTGGGGAAGGAGTGTCAGAATGTTATTAAAAAAAAACTAATTAATGCATTGAGATTGATTAACTTGGAGAAATGGCATGATTTCCATAAATAATTTGATTTTAATGGAACATATATATCTTTGAAATTGCTCGTGGAGACCCTAGACTAGGATTGATTTCATAGATGATTCACAATGCACATAAGTCGAGGGTAGTTGAGTTGAGAGGATAACCATCTTGAGACATTTTTTTTTCCAGAAATATTAACTTAGATTTCTCATGAGATTATAGGATGATTAGTTAATTCTGTATGCTAAATAATGGAATAAAAAGGTTGAATTTGGTATGACCAAAAAGGTCAGGCTAATATGTACTGGAGGTAAAGAGTCTCATTCCTATATATTGTATTGTTACACTAATTTGAGCTAAGCACAAGCCAAAAGAAGTGAATTGTTGAAAGATCTAGTTTTGTTTCGTGGCCTTTGACACTCGAGTGATTAAATCCTTAGGAGTGTCTCTACACTTCATGCCCTATAACTATCTAATTTGGGAGTCATTGATCTAAAGCTTGTTACATGGGTGCCATAGAAGGGTTAAATGCAAAAAAAAAAAACCTGTGATATAACGTTTTTGCTAAAACCCCCTGTGATCACGAAATAGCCTAAAAACCCCCCGTGTTCTTAAAAAGTCTCTTTTTGTAAAAAAAATAGAAAGAAATATGTGTTTTTTGGGTGAAATAATACTATTTTGCCTTTTATATTATTTGGAGAGTATATAAATGACAAATAAGCATGTCAATAACGGTGAAAAACACGCTCGTTTTTTTTACAAAAAGTGACTTTTGCAGACTTTTTAAGAACACGGGGAGTTTTTAGGTTATTTCGTGATCACATGGGGTTTTTAGCAAAAAAAAATTATATCACATGGGTTTTTTTTGCATTTAATCCGCCATAGAAAGCCTAATAGAATAAAAAAACTGCACATGATCTAGCAAATGAGTTTAATGGGAAGTTTCATATGAGTTGAAAGTTTGATTGTTTGAGATAACGAAATTTAATTGGCTATGAGATTGTTTATGATTCTTGTGCCTTGTGTTGGATCAAAAGTTGATAGATACGGGAATAATGTCCAAAAATTGGTAAGGATGTTTCTCGACTATAATACCTTGATTTATTTTTACTACACCCTATGGAGTCTTTTCGAGCTGAGGTGTCACATGAGCAAAAGTAGTATATATATATATATATATTCTTGTGAGCTTCAAAAGGATGATTTTGTGCGATTACTTTCTTGTTAGTTATGTTGAGATTTATTTATTTGGTTGGGATTGAAAGTTTGTCAGATTTTGTGGGTATATCATCTGCAAAGCCTCACGAGACTATAACTCATACTCTTTGGGAAACATTAAGGTTTAATGGCTTATTACACGTGCTAAGTGTGATTGTTTACTCCACGAAAGTGAGTTGATCCTTTCTTTTTGTGTTATTTCTTTCTTTTCTTGAAGTTTGGATTGAAATTTTATGATTATCATTGCTCAAGGACGATCAATTTCTAAGTTTGGGGGTGTTACTAGGGTTGAGATTTACGTGATTTGATCCCATGATTTCATATAGATTTAGCTTAATTATGAGTAATTTATGCCACAAATGCATGTAATGAGTTGGATATTTGAGTACAGGTATAAGTTCTTGCAATTGAGGAAAATAAGGGAGAAAAGCAAGTATTCAGTAGAAAAATCCGAGAAGTCAGTAGCTTAACGCTTGAACGTGGAGCAGTTTAACGTTCGAACGTTTGGAGGCACTACGCACGGACGTGGAGTAGTTTAACATTCAAACATTTGGAGACACTACGCACGGATGTGGAGGAATGTTATGTATGAACGCCAGGCAGTTCAACGTTCGAACGTTGGTCCCGACAGATCAGTTTTCGCATTTAAAAAATTTTGATTTAAGGTGGAGTCTGTCTAATAACTGATATAAAATAGACAAAACGAAACACAACAAGAGGAGGTCGACTTCAGCAACCCTAATCTAAGATTTGAAGAGCAAGAAGAAGAAAAACCATAAGATTTCCTCTTCAACAAGAGGGAGTACATTAGATTAGAGAAAACAATCTGTTTATGGATTTTTACTATTATTCTTATTCACTTTTCTCAGTATTTATGTACTAATTTTGTCAGACTAAGGCCGTGCATGGCCAGATTTATGATGATTGATATATAAAAGTTGTTATTTGAGTTAATTCTGATATTGCTATGTGTTATGCTTTCTATGCTTTTACTCCATTCATATGCTTAATCACCATATGCATGCTATTTTGCCTAATTTATCTCTTCGGGAGAAAGTAAATTAGGGTGCAGAGAAAATTATAATATCATCTAAGTTAGTTGATGCTAGGCATAGCTACATACTCTGGATGTTGTTAGCCGGGTGTATTTGGAGAGATAAATCTGAATATATCTGGGAAAAATTCTAGTTCTTAATGCATGCAATAGAGATTGCTACAACCAATCTAGTGTAGGTTATCATGAGCGAAGGATCTGCGTGATAATATTCTTAAGGAATGTCCACCATAGCAACATTATTCTAATAACTTGAAGAACAACATTTATATAAATATAAGTAAATCTGTGTCATTGTATGTGTCTTAGTCGTTTTTCTCATATAATTTTATCTATTCACGTTATAATCATATTTATTGAGTTTGTTGCGTTTAGTTATTATTCCAGGAGACCTTCCTTTCTCGAGCCATGGCTAAGTGTCAGAACTATACCAATACGTCATCTACTGAAACTAAACTTTTACATTCCAATTAAATCAACAATAAATTCCTCGTCAATCTTACATACCCAATGATACATCCCAAAACATAACTCCCTCTAATAGCAACGAACCAATGCTTTCTTTACTCCTCATTTCTCCCTTCGTATCTGACTGATAAGAGGTGTTTTTACGTGTTTTTAAGACCGTAATTCTTATGATTTGGATTCACTTATTGCTTAAATCATGTCACATTTGCATTTAATAGGTGTGTTAAGTGAATACAGGTAATAAATGAGAATACATGAAGAAAAGGGTAGAAAAACGATGTACAAAACAAGTTCAAGCATGTTTTTCAACACCTAGGCGGTTTATGCATCTCCTACCACATTCGAGCGATAATTTCGTACATTTTGAGACCGACTTAGACAAAGTTTCCTTCTACAAAGTTTTAGATGTATGTCTTAGCTTCAAATGGGAACTTGAAACATCCAAATCGGAGGTCTATATATATAATTGTGAAGGAAATACGATTGCTGCGCCGAACAGAGAAGTACATGTGCCAGGATACGCCCCAACGCCTTCCTAGTCATGCCTAGGCATGGATAGTCTGAATGTTACTCCTTTTCAGCCTAAATTCTAGCATTATATGATGGGTAAGAATCAATTTTGGCCATAATTCAGCACATGTGTTGAGGGGTTGTCATAAGTGTGTTTCTTGGTAGATTTACTTTATGGGCGCCAAATCAGAAACAACCTCCATGTTGAAACGTAATTTAGGTATACTTAGAGACCGCATTGGAGAAAATGTGCTTCTGGAAAGTTGTAGATCTATGTTTTATCTGAACATGGGGACTTAAATCATTAAATTTGGAGATCTGTGGAGAATTTTATGAGGAACATACTAAGACTGCACTGGAAAGCAAGAAAATGGCAGCATGCATGTGTTTTGTTGAAGTTTTCACATGGTTATGCTTGGTGGAATTCTTAAGGGCCGAAAGTTCAGCATTTTTTAGCTGGTTGGAATCTTAAAAGGTAAACTTTAAGCATCTCCTTAGGTGGAATTCTCATTGGGGAACTTTAATGGGAATTCTTAATGCATACTTTAGTGGAATTTTGGCTATAAAAGGAGGGGGAACCCATACTCTTCATCATTCACTATCAATTTCAGATTCTTGGAGAAGAGGGGGAGGAAGTGTGACCGATCCATAGAGAAGAAAAGAGGGGAGAGAGAAGGATTCTTGATTCATCATCATCATTGGAGAAGGAAGATTCAATTGAAGTTCCATCATTATTCACTTTTGAGGGAGTTTTTATAGCTTTTCATTTCAATTATGTCTATGAACATGTGTATTAATTCATTTATGTTTTTCATATTATCCATTATGAACTAAATTCATAAGACTAGGGCCATGTAAGGCCAAATTGTGATATATGCTTATAATAGATGATTGTTGAAGTTGTTCTTATATTGTTATGTGATGTGAATTTGTGTTTTTGCCTATCTTGCATATACTTGATCACTATATGTTAGAATCTTATGCCTAGGTTAATATTTCGGGAGAAAATTGACTTAGGGTGCAAGAAATTCACATCATGACCCGTAACTAATGAGGAATTGCCCTAGACATAGGTAAAGATTCCCGGGTGAAGTTGTTCGATTCAAATCGAGTGAACTGTAGTACGTTAATGCATGTTTAGTGGTTAGATTTCCGGATAGGAGTATTTTGGAAATCACGATCTAAGCATAGGAGTTTATACGCGAGACATCGGTTATTCTCTACCCTCGGAGCTCTCACCATAACAATATAAGCGTAATCCTTCAACTAGAATCTTTATAAGTATAATTGATCAATTTGAACCTAGCATGTGCCTTAGTCTCCCTTTATACTTTGTGTAAAATCAATTGTATAATCTTGTTCTTATTGTATGCATTTTACCTATAATTTACTTTAATTATATTTGTTCTTTTTTCGTTAAAATCGTAAACTAACATTCAAGTCTCCGTGGTTCGACAACCCGGACTTTTAGTCCACTTATTACTACACACGACTAGTGCACTTGCTACAATAGCACGTTAGCTTTTAGCGTGTCAAGTTTTTGGCGCCGTTGTCGGGGACTTGTTAGTTTTTGATTTTTCATTTAAATTTTCATAATTCTTAGTTTTTCGTTTATTTGTAACCTTTCTTTTATTTTATTATTCTAATTTTTTTTTCTTGTGTTTATTTGTTAGGTGTAATTTGTGGTGCATGACCCGCTCTTCTAACGAGCCCCTATACAATTTTGAGCCGGCGATAGAGCGTGTTCTTCGATCTAGTAGACAAGCTCGAGAAATGGCCGACAATCTAAATCCAAATGGAAATTTTTCCGACATAAATCTTCCGGAAAATAGGGAATGGCTGCAAAATCTTTTCCAAGCTATGCAACCGGCACCTCCTCAAAGACTTCCATCGGTCCGGGAAAGTCTACCTCCAAGGGTCCACACCATACCGGGGCCCGTAGTCTTTCCAAATTTCTTTGCACCAAATTATCACATTCCGTCACACATCTTTAGCATGGTGCAAAGCGAACCCTTCTATGGAGAGCCCCATGAATCACCTCATGAGCATTTGGAGACTTTAGACGATACTCTCATGACTACCCAATTTCATCCACGGGATCTCGATGCAATTCGTCTAAGAGTCTTCCACTTCTCATTAAAGGAAAGGGCGACCATGTGGTACAAATCTCTACCACCCCAATCCATCACAACATGGGGACAATTGGTCGATGCCTTTTTTAGCAAATTCTTTCCACCCTCCAAAATCAATGAGCTAAGGAGCAACATTAAGGACTTTAAGCAAGGGAATCATGAGTCCTTAGCCGAGGCATGGGCTAGATATAAAAACATGCTCCGAAAATGTTCTGATCACAACCTAAGATTGAGCGAGCAAGTATTACGATTCCATGATGGAGTCCGTTCGCGCATCCGAAATAGGCTCAATGCCGGCGCCGGTGGTGATCTCCTTGGGCTCGATTGCCAAAGTGTGTGGGACAAGATTGAGCAATTAGCCCGGGAAGATGAACTCTATCCCGATGATGAAGAAATCACGCCCACTATAAAGATTGCTTGTGTTCAAGAGTTGGGCGATGAAGTTTCTTTGGAAACAATGGTTGGCAATGTAAACTATGTTGGAAATGCCAATCGACCTCAATTGAACTTCTATGTGCCCGAAAATTTTCCAAGGAGGCCCAATCCGGCACAAAATGCCCATCCCGGCATCTATCAAGCACCAAGGCCCCCATTCAACAATAACCAAGCTCAAAGGCAAGGTAATCCTCATATAAAAAGGCAAATAAGACCTCTTACAACCGAAGAGCGTCTCGATGAACAAATAAAGAAATCGGATTCAGCAATCAACGAACTCCGTACTATGATGAAGGATATAATGATGGACATGAAGGATTTAAAGACACAAATGGGTCAAATGGCAAAGGCAATCAGCGAGAGAGCCCCGGGAACTTTACCAAGTGACACAGAAAAAAACCCGAAGGAGCAATGCCACGCTATCACCTTAAGAAGTGGCAAACAGGTAGTCAATGATGTTGTTCGCATTTCCGCGCCCGAGCGCCCCGATGAGAACTTCCAGGCGCCGGAATCAACCCACAGTGAACGAATGCTTCGCAATTGCGCGCCCGAGCGTCCCAATGATCACGCTCAGGCGCCCGAGACCCGGCGCCCTGGCGCCGATTGTCGCGCCCAGGCGCCACCTCATGAACCCTCCACAGCGGGCTCTTCAACTCCAACACATCCTCCCATCGAGGTCTGTCTGCCATTTCCTAATGCACATAGAAAGAAAAAAAAAAGGAGATGCATCCAAGTTTCCTTCGAATCTTAGCAATTCTTCGTGAGGTTAGAATTAATATTCCTTTTATAGACGCAATTTTACAAATTCCAAATTACGTGAAATTTTTCGAGGATATTTTATCCAACAAACAAAAGTGGGAGGAAAACGAAACGGTGTGCCTAACCGAGGAATGCTCCGCCGTATTGCTTAATAAATTACCAATGAAACTTGAAGACCCTGGGAGTCTCACTATTCCTTGCACAATTGGGCCATTATCCTTTGAAAAAGTTTTGTACGACTCGGGAGCTAGCATCAACCTCCTCCCGTACTCTCTTTTCCAAAAGTTGGGCCTTGGTAACCCAAAGCCGACTTCAATGAGCCTCCAACTTGCCGATAGATCAATCAAGAGACCACGGGGAATAATCGAAGATGTAATCGTTCAAGTCGACAAATTCTACTTCCCGGTTGACTTTGTGGTTCTTGATATGGAGGAAGATGTTGAGGTACCCCTGATCCTAGGAAGACCATTCCTAGCCACTGGTAAGGCGGTAATCGATATTGCCAATGGTAAGCTAACCTTAAATGTGGGAGATGAAAAGGTCACCTTTGATGTTTTTAAAGTGCTTAAACACCCATGTGATCCTGACTCATGTTTACGCATCGATGTATTTGATATTGATGAGACTTTTCAGGCACAAATGGTAGACGACCCATTGGAGACATGTCTTTCCAAATCTATGGATGTCGATTCAGCGAGTGAAGAACAATTGGAAACCATGTTTAGCGTAGAGAAGCCACCTCTTTACCACGTCATTGGAGCTAAAAAATTAGAAAGATCGCTCTTGGCTCCTCCTCGCCCTTCTATCGAAGAGGCCCCTATCCTTGAGCTTAAACCATTACCATTACATTTGAAATATGTATTTTTAAATGATAATGAGACTCTACCTTTAATTGTCTCATCTTCTTTGACAGGAGAACAGGAGGAGCGACTCATGAGAGTATTGAAGGCCAACAAAAAGGCCTTCGGGTGGAAAATTGCGGATATAAAAGGCATAAGTCCAGCGGTGTGCATGCACAAAATACTCATGGAGGAGTCCGCAAAACCTACACGCCAACCACAAAGACGGTCAAATCCACAAATACAAGAGGTGGTAAAGAAAGAGGTTATAAAACTACTCGATGCAGGTATAATCTATCCTATCTCTGATAGTGCATGGGTAAGCCCGACTCAAGTAGTACCCAAGAAGGGCGGAATAACTGTGATAGAAAATGCGAACAATGAATTAATCCCTACTCGAATGCTTACCGGGTGGCGTGTGTGTATAGATTATCGCAAGTTAAATGATGCCACTCGTAAGGACCATTTCCCCCTTCCATTCATTGACCAAATGCTTGAAAGGTTAGCCGGACATGATTTTTATTGTTTTCTAGATGGGTATTCCGGCTATAACCAAATTGCCATAGCCCCCGAGGACAAAGAGAAAACAACTTTCACTTGTCCCTATAGCACGTTTGCTTATAGGCGGATGCCGTTTGGATTATGCAATGCCCCGGCCACATTTCAACGATGTATGATGGCGATCTTTCATGACATGGTTGTAGAATTCTTTGAGATTTTTATGGATGATTTTTCTATTTTTGGAACCTCATTTAACACATGTCTTGATCATTTGGACCGTGTTCTAAAACGCTGTGAGGAAACAAATCTTGTTTTGAATTGGGAAAAATGTCATTTTATGGTCCGGGAAGGGATTGTGCTAGGTCACAAAATCTCCCAAAAAGGGATTGAAGTGGACCAAGCCAAGATTGAGGTAATAGAAAAGCTTCCTCCACCTACATCGGTGAAAGCCGTGAGGAGCTTTCTTGGTCATGCCGGCTTCTATAGGCGATTTATCAAAAAAATTTCCAAAATTGCAAAGCCGTTATCTAACTTGCTTGTCAAAGATGCACCATTCAATTTTGATTCCCTTTGTTTACAGGCCTTCATGACTCTTAAGGAGCTATTGATATCCGCTCCTGTCATGGCACCTCCCGATTGGAGTTTGCCCTTCGAATTGATATGTGATGCTAGTGACACCGCGTTGGGTGCGGTCCTTGGCCAAAGGAAGGATAAGGTATTTCAAACCATCTACTATGCTAGTAAGACTTTAAATGATGCACAAATGAATTACGCAACCACGGAAAAAGAATTACTAGCCATAGTATTTGCATTTGACAAGTTCCATGCTTATCTCATTTTGAATAAAGTAATTATGTACACTGATCACTCCGCATTAAAATACTTGCTTGCCAAAAAGGATGCCAAACCTAGACTCATTAGGTGGATTTTATTTCTTCAAGAATTTGACATAGAAATTAAGGATAAGAAAGGAGTAGAAAATGTTGTTGCCGACCACTTGTCTAGGATAGAGATTCCTAAGCCTGAGTGCGTGTTTGATAAACCTATTTGTGAGGAGTTTCCCGATGAGCAATTGTATGCTATACTTCACAATGATGCTCCTTGGTATGCCAATTATGCAAATTATCTTGTCACGGGAGTTCTTCCTCCGGATATCACTTATCATCAAAAGAATAAATTCTTATTTGATGTGAAGCGATATTTGTGGGATGAACCATATCTATTTAAGATTTGTGCAGATGGCCTCATTCGACGATGTATCCCCGAGGAGGAAATAGCATCAATTCTCGCCCATTGTCATGATATGTCGGTAGGTGGTCACTTTGGACCCTCTAAAACAGTGGCTAAAGTGCTTCAATCAGGTTTCTTTTGGCCTACTCTTTCTAAAGATGCATTCTTGTATGTTTAATCTTGTGATAGGTGTCAACGAACAGGTAACATCTCTAAAAGACACGAAATGCCATTGAATAACATGCTTGAATGTGAACTATTTGATGTATGGGGTATTGATTTTATGGGACCCTTCCCTAGTTCTTGTTCCAATAAGTATATTCTTGTTGCGGTCGACTATGTCTCCAAATGGGTCGAAGTTAAGGCTTTACCAACTAATGATGCTCGGGTGGTTACTCGATTTTTTAAAAAAAGGATTTTCACTCGTTTTGGAACTCCTAGAGCAATCGTTAGTGACGGGGGCATCCATTTTTGTAACAAACAATTCGAGCACTTACTGAACAAGTACGGGGTACGGCATAAAATCTCAACCCCATATCATTTTCAAACGAGTGGTCAAGTGGAGGTGTCGAATCGGGAGATTAAACGCATTCTTGAAAAAACGGTTAACGCATCTAGAAAAGATTGGTCCCTTAAACTAGATGACGCCTTGTGGGCATATAGAACCGCGTTTAAAACTCCGATTGGCATGTCCCCATATCGCCTTGTCTTTGGAAAAGCATGTCACTTACCGGTTGAGCTCGAACATCGCGCTTTTTGGGCTATTAAATTTCTAAATTTTAATTCTCAACTCGTAGGTACCAAGCGATTACTCCAATTACATGAACTTGAGGAATGGCGCCATCAAGCGTATGAGAACGCCAAGCTTTACAAGGAGCGAACGAAAACATGGCATGATAAGCGTATTATTCCCCGAGAATTTCATGAAGGAGACAAGGTTTTACTATACAATTCTCGCCTTCGACTTTTTCTCGGGAAGCTCAAGTCAAAATGGTCGGGACCATGTGTTGTATCTCGTGTGTATGCTTCTGGTGCCATTGAACTTATAACGGATAATGGACGAACCTTCATGACAAACGCCCAAAGGTTAAAGAATTACATTGGGATTGACGGGTCGAGGGATAAAGTGACCATTCCCCTCCAGGATCTTTAGCGATTCTTTATCTCAAGTCGAGCTACCAACTCTAAACTAGCGCTTCTTGGGAGGCAACCCAAGTTTGTAAGTTTTCTTTTCTTTTTGCTTTCGTTTTTGTTTTGTTTAGTTTGTTTCTTTTTATTGTGTTCAAGCATGCACTTTTGGCATGTATGTTTTTCTTATGCTTGATGGTTTAAAAAGTTGAAGTGTTAGATATGATGCACATTTGGACCCCACCTTTAGAGATTCTTATTTTACTCGATAAGAGGAGAAACTTTGTAAGGATGCATTGGAAGCTTAAGGATGTTCTTCAATATCCTTGGTTGTAAGTGTTCTTTTACCTTTGTGTATGCATGTTGTAACAACATTGGGGACAATGTTGGATTTAAGTTTGGGGGTAGAAGAGTATCTATTTTGAATATTGAAAATGCAATCCTAATTTTTAACTTGAATTTGGGGAAAGTTTGTTTGATATCATGTTTATATGCTTCTTTGTTGAGAAAATCAAGCATGAAAAATTTTTAGTCCTTCCAATTGATGCATTCAAATTGATTGACTTGGAAAAATGGCATGAATTTTTAAAATAATCTGAATTTAATTGAATATATATATCTTTGAAATTGCTCGTGGAGACCTTAGACTAGAATTGATTCTTTAGATGATTCACAATGCACTTAAATCGAAGGTAGAGGAGTTGAGAGGATAACCATCTTAAGACACTTAAGGAATTATTTCCAAAAATATTAACTTAGATTTCTCATAAGGTTATAAGTTGAGTAGTAATTTTATATGCTAACAATGAATTGAAAAGGTTGAATTTTGGTATGACCAAAAGTGGTCAGGCTAATACGTACCGGAGGTGAAAAGTTTCATGCCTATATACTGTACTATTATGCTAATTTGAGCTATGCTCAAGCCAAAAGAAGTGAATTGTTTAAAAGATCTAGTTTTATTTCGTGGCCTTTGATACTCGAGTGATTAAATCCTTAGGAGTGTCTCTACACTTAATGCCCCAAAACTATCTAGTTTGGGAGTCATTGGTCTAAAACTTGTTACATGGGTGTCATAGAAAGCCTAATGGAATAAAACATTGCACATGATCTAGCCTTAATGAAGTTTAATGGAAATTCCATATGAGTTGAATGTTGAATATTTGAGATAATGAAATTTAAATGGCTATGAGATTTTCTATAATTCTTGTGCCTTGTGTTTCATCAAAAGTTGATAGATATGGGATTAATGTCCAAAATTTGGTAAGGATGCCTCTCGACTATAATACCCTAGATTTATTTTTCACTATACCCTAGGGAGTCGTTTCAAGTATTGGTGTCACATGAGCAAAAGTAGTTGATATGTATATATATATTTGTGAACTTTAAAAGGTTGATTTTATGCCATTCATTCTTGTTGATCATATTGAGATGTGTTGATTCGGTTGGGATTGAAAATTTGCTAGATTTTGTGGGTATATCTTATGCAAACCCTCACGAGACTATAACTCGTCCTTTGAGGTAACTCAAAGGTTTAAAGGCTTGTTGCACTCGCTAAGTGCAATCGTTTACTCCACGAAAGTGAGTTAGTTAGTTGTTTTGTTTTCTCCCATTGAATGATGTTGGTCTTGCCTTAAAGTCTATCTGTTGCCTGTTTTCTTTATCCAAGAAGGAGTCTCCAAAAGAATTTATTATTTCTGCTGCTTTCATTGCCAAGAACTTTAATCTGCTGAATGAGGGTGAGGCATTGGACTGTGTTACTTAAGAACAAATTCAAGAAGCATGGACTATTATGAGTGCATATTAGGGATGTAAACGAGCCGAGCTCGAGCCGAGCTTGGCAAATTTGCCAGGCTCGAGCTCGAGCTCGAGCCTGAGCTCACGAGCTCGAGCTCGTCGAGCCCGGGTTTGAAGGGCTCGAGCTCGAGCTCGTTTGTTAAAAAACGAGCTCGGCTCGAGCTCACGAGCTCGCGAGCTCGAGCCAGGCTCGCGAGCTCAAGCTTGAATTGGGCTCGCGAGCCTGGTAATTATAATTTATAATTAATATTTAATATATAAAAAAATATATATATAATTATTTTGCAGATACATTTAGGCTCGAGCTCGAGCTCGAGCTCGTGAAACTCGAGCTCGAGTAGAGCTCGAGTCGAGCCGGCTCGCCAGGCTCGCGAGCCGGCTCGGCTCAACTTACATCCCTAGTGCATATGATGGTGTACCATATAAACCGCACTTTGAGAAGGAAGGAATAGTGCCGAAGTACAGATTAATGGCTGATTTCTACATCAAGATTATCGGATGCAGGGTGGGTACCTTTGATAAGGTCAATCCGATGTAGTTTCAGATGATGACTGCCATACTCCTCAACATCAAGATAAACTAGAGTGAGTATGTGTTCAGAAGGTTTAGGGACTGTTTGAGCAGCGCAAACCAACCCTATGGAACTATTCTAAGTGATCTACTGTACAGAGCGGAGTCTGTTCACTCTTTGGGCTTCCTTTGGCAAAGGTCAAGCTACTAGGGAAGAGAATTCTAACTAATCTTCTTCACCCTCCCCGAGTTGGTGGTGCTTCGAGACCACTATCTGAGCGCCAAGTGGTGCGTGAAGCGTCTGATGAGGAAGCTGAGCGTCCTACTCCGGTTGAAGCCGTGAAGCGTTCGGCTATACAGGCGAAAAGGGCTTCTCGTAAGCCCAAGGCTCATGCTATTCCATCTCCTCCCAAGGACAGTGAGGAAACTGATTAGGATGAGGAGGATAAGATTCCTTTAATAAAGCGGAAGAAGTTGGAATGAATCATCAAGAAAATCAATTTTGAAGAATCAATTGTTGCTCCTCATGCCCAAACTCTTAAGCTCGTTGAAGGAGTAAACGTTAAGAAGATTTTCAAGCATTCCAGGACAGGCAAGCGTCAACCTGCCCCTGCTCCTGAAGAGCCTGAGACCATTGAGCCAAGCGCTCAAGAAGCTGCTATTGTCTCAGCGTAAGTTTATTTCTTCCCACCGCGTTTCTTTTCCTACATCTGTAGAAGATCCTGCTCTTATAGAGGATAGTTCTTGTGCTACAACTATTGTTCCAGTTGCTGCTGAAGAACCAATCAACGCCCATCTCGATGTTGATTATGAAGAAGTGGTGGCCATTGCCAAAGATATTGCAACCAGCGCTGCATTGGATGCCGAGGAACCTACATCATTCACTATCAATTTCAAATTCTTGGAGAAGAGGGGGAAGAAGTGACCGATCCATAGAGAAGAAAAGAGGGGAGAGAGAAGGATTCTTGATTCATCATCGTCATTGGAGAAGGAAGATTCAATTGAAGTTCCATCATTATTCACTTTTGAGGGAGTTTTTATAGCTTTTCATTTCAATTATGTCTATGAACATGTGTATTAATTCATTTATGTTTTTCATATTATCCATTATGAACTAAATTCATAAGACTAGGGCCATGTAAGGCCAAATTGTGATATATGCTTATAATAGATGATTGTTGAGGTTGTTCTTATATTGTTATGTGATGTGAATTTGTGTTTTTGCCTATCTTGCATATACTTGATCACTATATGTTAGAATCTTATGCCTAGGTTAATATTTCGGGAGAAAATTGACTTAGGGTGCAAGAAATTCACATCATGACCCGTAACTAATGAGGAATTGCCCTAGACATAGGTAAAGATTCCCGGGTGAAGTTGTTCGATTCAAATCGAGTGAACTCTAGTACGTTAATGCATGTTTAGTGGTTAGATTTCCGGATAGGAGTATTTTGGAAATCACGATCTAAGCATAGGAGTTTATACGCAAGACATCGGTTATTCTCTACCCTCGGAGTTCTCACCATAACAATATAAGCGTAATCCTTCAACTAGAATCTTTATAAGTATAATTGATCAATTTGAACCTAGCATGTGCCTTAGTCTCCCTTTATACTTTGTGTAAAATCAACTGTGTAATCTTGTTCTTATTGTATGCATTTTACCTAAAATTTACTTTAATTATATTTGTTCTTTTTTCGTTAAAATCATAAACTAAAATTCAAGTCTCCGTGGTTCGACAACCCGGACTTTTAGTCCACTTATTACTACACACGACTAGTGCACTTGCTACAATAGCACGTTAGCTTTTAGCGTGTCACTGACATACTAAGCTTATCTGAAAAGAAAGAAAGAAGGAGGGGTGAGTCTAAATGACTCAGTGAGGTAGGTTAACGGTATGCTTTACCTTTTTATCTTTGAAGTGGAATCTGCAGCGGAATATTATAACAGAAACAAGCATATATATATATATATATATATAGGCAAGTAAATGAACCAATCAAGATATCAGAAGGGCGAGCAATCAAGCATCCAAATGAAGTAAGAACAAAGAGAACAACTCGTGTAATTTAGAACTCATGCCAAATGATTGTGCTCCGTCTCCCCACTGTCCCATACCAGCGAGAGACTTCACACCTTTCAACACATACCATATGGTTTCAAGTGTCAAGACTCTAGAGGTGACTCCTACGGGCTCAAGAGGTGGCTCCCGCCATCACATAGCACTTAGCCCCGTATAGCACTTAGCTCCTTTCACTGATCTATAGGTGTGGGGACCATAGACGTGGCTCCCATTGTGTAGCAATTTGCACTAAAGCCTCAAGAGATGGCTCCCATGGTATAGCACTTAGCTCACTTCACTCTGTCTTTAAGAATCAAAGCTTTAAATCAAGGAAAAGGACACATCGCTAATGGATGCCGGACATCAGGACTCTAAAGGTGGCTCCTGCATGCTCAAGAGATGGCTCCCGCCGTCGTGTAGCACTTTTGCCCACATAGCACTTATTCCCTTATTCGATGGAGTAGATCCAAAAAGTGCAATAATCTCAATGAGATTTGAAGGACAAGAACTGGATGTTGGTATGATAAAACTCAAGAGAACTGACACCGACTAGACCAAATACCATTTCAACAAAGATGTATACCATAGACACAAAAGGAATGATCATTAAGGATAACGAGATATTGAGCCAAATGGAATATTTAGGAATCAACAATCATCACGAACTAATCATCAAGATACTGATAAGATATTTGTAGAAACAAACAAGACAATCACAAGTAGGTGAAACAATTAAAGAGTTTCAAGGAGAAGAGAAACTCTCACAGTTACAACCCGGCGTCGTCGCCTCATATCTTATTTGAACCACGGATATATCCTGCTATACAAGCACACTATCATATTCTACAACTATGATACTTTAACCTAACCAAACCGGGTAAGTCATACTATACATATAGTAGTAACTAGACATGTAGGCTATTTTGTTCAAAAAGGTTGCAAGCAAGATACATATGCTTGTGCGCAGTTTCACAATAAAAATCCTCATAAATTATCAGAGTATGATTTTGCTATAATATTTTACAATAATAGTAGAATCAAGTTGAGTAACATGACATAAAAATTCCAGACTTAATTGACATGTTCAAGTGGGTGATTCACTCACCAAAATATTGTTGTACCTGGAACATTTTCTGAAATAGACTTCAGTTTCAAACAATTTTATAACATATATGTTCCTTGATAAATTTCCATATTTTGTGAAACCACTTCTAACACATATATAAAGTTACAGTAAAAGTTTCAAAATAAAATAAAATTTGTAAATATGACAGTCAAGTTGAAAACAAAAACTTTTCTTAAACCCAACGAACTGCCTGGCACTTTCAATCAAAGATTTTTATAAAAATCCCTTGTTAATCGAATAATGACCAAATTTTCAGAAAACATTATCAACATAATTATAATGTTAAATAAAAGTTTAGAAGTTATATAAAAACTCTAAGTGTGCTAATTAAGCTTAAAACAGTAACTTTCTTTAATCCCGCTAGACATGCTGACAGCTTCATTCAAATAATTTTAGAAAATACCACAGACCTCCAATATTTATAAAATTTTGCAGATAAGTTCATAACCTATACAATTGTATAAAAAAATTTAACATAAATAAATTCGCTCATTTGGTCACATAAACATAGCCCTAAAATCAACCTCAGAAACTGTAATTCTAAAACACCTTACTCATGACTTGTATGCAAGAATCTAATTACCAAGGCAATAAATCAACAATATATAATATTAATAGGTCTCTCATGGTGTGTGAAATCATTACGTATTACTGATACAGGTGAAGGAATCAAGACCATCCTAAAACTCTCCTAAAACTCTCCTAGTAGCAGATTTGGCTCTGTGCAGATGTGTCTTGGTTAGATGGACTTTGTGACCATCTCCGAAGTGCTGGGAAATATCCAAAACCATCCGCGTTTTCATCTACCTTCTTAGGAAGAAATCAAGACCAGCCAAGATCAATTTGGATAATCATTTGACCCCTTAAACTGGCAAACTCCCAACACTGCGCAGGCTTTGTTTTTCCCTTTTTCCTTAGAGGTTCTCTATTACTTAAGACTTCCCAATACCATTTCAAGTCCAGGAATGCATGGTGGTAATCTCATTTTTTAAATAGGGCTGATATATGAGTTTGAGATGTTCTTTTCTTGAAATTATTAAGAAAGGGGTGAAGGTTATATGCTAGTTGACCGACAAGGTACCAAGGTGAGGATGAAGGATAAAGGATGCATGATGTCATTTTTTTCCTCTCTTGCCACATTCAAATTGGAAGTAGGAGGTTTTATATTCTAAGCTTGCCACCTACGTTTTTCTTCTACTCTCATCTATTTATATATATCAATACACACACACACACACACACACATATATATATATATATATATATTATATTAAAAAACAAACTTATATCATATATGCCTTAGATCATACCATACATAAACTAATCTATAAGGACTTGTAAATACTACAAGCCTATTTCACATATAGTTAGAGTATAATTTTTGGCTATACAAGCACGAAGTAAATATTTAGGACTAAGCATGAATCGCTAGAATCGAATAAATTACGAAATCTAATAAACAGAAATCATAACTCTTGTTGTAGTCTCAATGAAATTAGGAGGCGAAAATAATGGATGTTACAGAACAGAACGCTTAAAGAAGCCACTAGGACAATGTTAACAGAGTCCAAACTTCTTCAAAGGTTTTGGGCCGAGGCAATCAATACTGCTTGCTACACTCAGAACCAGTGTATGATCAACAAGCAACATGGAAAGACTCCATATTAGTTAGGGAAAGGACATAAGCCTAACTTTTCATATTTTCATGTATTTGGTTCAAAATGTTTCATTCATAGCAATGGATCCCACAACCTAAAGACATTTGATCCTAAAGAGGATGAGGGAATCTTTCTTGGCTATGCCAAAAATAGAAAGAGTTTTCTCATCCTAAATAAGATCAAATCGAAGGTTGAAGAATCTATTCATGTTGTATTTGATGATGCTAACTAAGAGCAGAGTAAGGTTAATATTGATGATGTAAGAGTTGAAGATCTTTCCCAACAAGCATCACAAATCAATCTTGGTCATGGTAGTTATGATGATGAGGATGATGAGATCTTTGTGCCCACTCCTAAGGTTACCATGAGGTTATCAATGATAATACCGCAAGAGATGCCGACAATCATGAAGAGAATGATCATCAAGACCAAATTGGAACTGTGAGTGATGAAGCGACCGCGCAAGAGACTAATGAGGATCAAGTGATTGATAATCAAGAGTCTCTCAACCCTTTCCAACCAGATCGTAAATGGCTTAGAGATCATCCACCAGAGCTAGTAAGTGGAGATATTAGAACTTCTGTGAGGACTAGAGCCGTTACATTCAGTGAGACCATGTTCGCAAGCTTCCTATCTCAAATGAAACCAAAGAAAGTGGATGAAGCGCTTAATGATTCAAGTTGGGTAGAAGAGATGCAAGAAGAGCTTAATCAATTTGAGCGTAATAAGGTTTGGACGCTAGTTCCCAGACCAACTTACCAAGGACTTATTGGGACTAGATAGGTTTTCAGGAACAAAATGAACGAAGATGGTGTTGTTGTAAGAAACAAAGCCAGATTAGTCGCTCAGGGTTATTATCAAGAGGAAGGTATTGACTTTGATGAAACTTATGCCCCAGTAGCTCATCTTGAAGCAATTCGGATGTCGCTAGCGTTTACCGCATTCAACAAATTCACAGTGTATCAAATGGACATGAAGAGTGCTTTCCAGAATGGTAAACTCCAAGAAGAGGTATATGTATAGCAACCCCCAGGATTAATCAACAACCATGGCAAAAGTATAGTCTACAAATTGGATAAGGCACTTTATGGCCTTAAACAAGCACCAAGAGCCTGGTATGATACTCTCTCTATCTTCTTTATAGGTAAAGGCTTTTCAAAAGGCAGCATTTATAACGTTATTTAAAATTACCCATAACGAAGATATTCTCTTAGTCCAAATTTATGTTGATGATATTATTTTCGGATTTACTAACAAGCGATTGTGTGAGAAATTTTCCAAAATGATGCGAGTTCAATTTGAAATGAGCATGATGGTTAAATTAACTTTCTTCTTAGGATTACAAGTTAAACAACTCCCTAATGGCATATTTCTAAACCAAGCTAAATATACAAGAGATATGATTAAGAAATTTGGTATGAAAAATGCATCATCTTCAAAAATTCTGATGAGCCAAATGCATAAGTTAGATAAAGATGAAAGTGGGAAGAAAAGTGATATCACTAACTATAGAGGTATCATTGGATCACTTATTTATCTTACCGCTAGTAGACCCGATACCATGTTTTCGGTATGCATGTATGCACGCTTTCAATCTGATCCTAGAGAGTCACACTTAATTTCTGCCAAGCGAATCCTTAAGTACCTAAAAGGCACACAAAATGTGGGCTTATGGTATCCAAGGGACTCTCCTTTTGAACTAATTGGTTATTCAGACGTAGATTTTACAGGATGCAAAATAGATAGAAAAAGCACTAGTGAGAAACAACAATCCATAGCGACTTCTACCGCTGAGGCCGAGTATGTAGTCGCTGAAAGCTGTTGTGCACAAATCATTTAGATGAGGCAACAACTTAGAGATTATGGAATCCTCTTAGGTCCTACCCCAATCCATTGTGATAACCAAAGCGCTTTAGCTATGACCCAAAACCCAATTCTTCATTCTAGAACTAAACACATTGACATTCGCTACCATTGCTTACGTGACATGTTGAAAAGAAAGATATCTCCATGTATTTTATTGGAACTGATAAACAGTTGACAGATATCTTCACCAAAGTGCTCAGTGAACAACGTTTTTTCATTTTGAGAAGCAAATTAGGTATGATTGATTTAAAAGTTTAATCATGAAGCATTATACTTTTTATAGGCATATAATTTAGGGGGAATCCACTTTATTATAATGTCTAAAGCAATTTCAAAATTGAAATGAGTTATCAATATTAGGGGGAACTTTAAAATTGTACTCATTCCAATTAGTAAGCGACAATGATCAAAAATGGTTTTCAAAATTTTATACATTGATCATCAGGCATTTACTTTTATGCATGTTAGATTGATTGCTAATAAAACAAAAATAATATTTCTTAAAAAGTGATTCAATTGTCTCTATTCTAAAAGAAGACTTCAGCGTTAAGAATATTCTCACTTTTGTTGGGATTGGTGTACAACCCCTGGGGATATCGGCCCAGCGGAATACATACAATGAAAAATTAAAGCGGAACCCCCTAAATAAGGGCTAGGTCGACATGGTAATATCGGATTCAAAAACTAACCTAGGAGAAAGTTTACTCGTGTTTATCTCTTGTAGATCTTAAAACAACAACGTCTTTTTAAGCTACTTCTAGCTAGAGTTTTCGAATTGATTTGCCCTAGCGCCCCAAGCATTGCGCCTCTGAGATGTATCCACACCCTAGCTCGTACCCTCAATTATCTCCACTAGTGCTAGTAAGGAGAATATCGAATCTTTTATTTTTAGGAAAAAGGGTTTGAAATTATTTATGTGTTCTCACACTCAACACATGAGTTTGAAGAATTAATGTGAAAGAAATATTGGGAGGGAATAATTGAAATTTTGTTTTTTTAAAAAACTTATTTTCTCATGTAATTTTCAAAACCAAAAACCATTAATTTTCTTTCACTTGCATTAGATTTAAAAAAATGTGGAATACACACATATATATAGAGTCCACCTAGGGTTAAAACCCTAGGTGTGTACACGCCTACTTCTCCCCTAAAAAATAAGGAGTAGGCGTGTACATATATATGTATATTTCTTTTTCTTTTATTCTCTCTTCTTGTTTAGTTGGACTCCTTCCAACTAACTAGATATTACCATATCTAATAATATCCTAATATATATCAAATAGAATCCTTCCATATCCAATTAATTAGTTACTTTAATTAATTAAGGATTCTACTTAATATATTTATAGGATATTAATTAATATATATATATTTTACAAACTTGGTGAGCAAGATAAATCTTTCCACCAAATCCACATACACAATACGCACACCACACGTGCACTTTGTGTGTGTATATATATATATATTATTTTATTTTCCTTCCTCTAATTAATTAATTAGTCCTTCCCAATTTAATATTCTAAAATTAAATTATAGGACTATTAATTAACTAGTTAAATTAATTCCTATTCCTTTGATTAATTAAATCCAATTAATTAATCCCACCATTAATTCTCAAAAAATTAATTAGTCAACAGGTACTACACTAAGTTATGTGTGTGACCCCTTAGGCTCGTTGTCAAGCTAGCAATAAGTCCCCACAGACTAGTTTAATTAATCTAAATAATTAACTAGACCTTGAATTAATTTCACCAAATTAATCCAAGACACTTATTGGTCATGGTTCGATGTCTAGCAACGTTGCCACGACTACCTAGACGTCAATGATGAAAAGCAAAAACCTATCCGAGTTACGATCGTCGTATGAGTAGAATCCCTTCATCATTTTTCCGTCCATGGTCTAGGGTATGGCAACGGTCGAACCCTAATAACCTTAGAAAACTATGACTGTGTTGTGACATCTAATGATCCAGTCTTCCAATCCGGGATCACCATTCCCTCTCAGAAGACAATCGCTTTGATCAAAGACTTTTAAGGATCATTTAAATTCTCTCAACAACATAGGAAATACTGGGTACTCGTGACCCTGGATGAATCCCTCTCTGACTGCCATTTGTTCCACTGCACTACCAGACTATACCCAACATACACGCCGTATGAATCTCCTAGAGTGCACGTGCATATCTAAGCAGAGTTGGTAGTGCCCTTTCCAAATGACATCTTAGGTCTAAGGATTAATCTCACACTACGAAACCCAAGGACTCCATGTTCGACAGCACCAAATAGGAGTCCTTAAGCAGGGCCATTCAATTCCATAATCCAATATGAATCTTCATACATGTATTGCCATAGAAGGCATCGACAATGGAACCCGTCGACCTCTTGGAAGTGTTACATGTATGAACAAGTCTTGACGAGGCCAGTGATATCCTACATCTAGAAGCCTCTATGACTTGGAACAATATTTAGGATTACGGTCTTTGAGAGCATTACATATGTTTGCCCTGATTGCTCCCCTAATAATATGTAATCCATGGGATGTTTATCTATACTATCACCAGTTAATACCATAAATGAAAGTTCAATATATTTAGAATAAGACTGTCATAATATTTACATTTAATATGGCTGAGCCTAAAACAATTGGCTCACCAAGCATCTAACACTATCAATCTCTCATTTTCCCTAGAGCCAGTTGCCCATATACTTTAGTCCCATCATTTCCAGATGTTTTTCAAGCACACTTTGACTCAGAGCTTTGGTGAATGGGTCTGCTACGTTTTCCATAGAGTCGACTCGTTCCACTCGAACATCTCCTTTTTCCACTCTCTCTCTGATGAGATGATATGGATAGGGTGTGAATTTACATGTTTTAGAGCCTCATATTTATTGGATTTATATTGGTTTATGCATGATTTATACCACATTTGCGTTTAATTTGTGTGCTTATCGAGTAAAGGTGGAAAATCACTATAATAGAGGAATAACGCACGCAAATACAGAATTTATGCATATTTTGAGTTCGAATTTGAGGATGTTTCCTTCAACAAAGTTGTTTATCGCTGTGTTAGCTTCACTTGGCAACTTGAATTATCCAAATCGGAGGTCTGTGGAGAGAGTTATGAAGGCAATACAATTGTTGCGCCAAACAGAGAAGTACATGTGCCAGGATACGCCCCAGCGCCCTCCTAGTCATGCCTAGGCGTGGATAGTCCAAATGTTACTCCTTTTCAGCCTAAATTCCAGCATTATATGATGGGTAAGAATCACTTTTGGCCATAATTCAGCACATGTGTTGAGGGGTTGTCATAAGTGTGTTTCTTAGTAGATTTACTTTATGGGCGCCAAATCAGAAACAACCTCCATGTTGAAACGAAATTTAGGTATACTTAGCGACCGACTTGGACAAAATGTCCTTCTGGAAAGTTGTGTATCTATGTTTTATCTGCACATGGGGACTTGAATCATCCAATTTGGAGATCTGTGGAGAATTTTATGAGGAAAATACTAAGACTGCGCTGGAAAGCAAGAAAATGGCAGCATGCATGTGTTTTGTTGAAGTTTTCACATGGTTATGCTTGGTGGAATTCTTAAGGGCCGAAAGTTCAGCATTTTTTAGCTGGTTGGAATCTTAAAAGTCAAACTTTAAGCATCACCTTAGGTGGAATTCTCATTGGGGAACTTTAATGGGAATTCTTAATGCATACTTTAGTGGAATTTTGGCTATAAAAGGAGGGGGAACCCATACTCTTCATCATTCACTATCAATTTCAGATTCTTGGAGAAGAGGGGGAGGAAGTGACCGATCCATAGAGAAGAAAAGAGGGGAGAGAGAAGGATTCTTGATTCATCATCATCATTGGAGAAGGAAGATTCAATTGAAGTTACATCATTATTCACTTTTGAGGGAGTTTTTATAGCTTTTCATTTCAATTATGTCTATGAACATGTGTATTAATTCATTTATGTTTTTCATATTATCCATTATGAACTAAATTCATAAGACTAGGGCCATGTAAGGCCAAATTGTGATATATGCTTATAATAGATGATTGTTGAAGTTGTTCTTATATTGTTATGTGATGTGAATTTGTGTTTTTGCCTATCTTGCATATACTTGATCACTATATGTTAGAATCTTATGTCTAGGTTAATATTTCGGGAAAAAATTGACTTAGGGTGCAAGAAATTCACATCATGACCCGTAACTAATGAGGAATTGCCCTAGACATAGGTAAAAATTCCCGGGTGAAGTTGTTCGATTCAAATCGAGTGAACTCTAGTACTTTAATGCATGTTTAGTGGTTAGATTTCTGGATAGGAATATTTGGGAAATCACGATCTAAGCATAGGAGTTTATATGCGAGACATCGGTTATTCTCTACCCTCGGAGTTCTCGCCATAACAATATAAGCGTAATCCTTCAACTAGAATCTTTATAAGTATAATTGATCAATTTGAACCTAGCATGTGCCTTAGTCTCCCTTTATACTTTGTGTAAAATCAATTGTGTAATCTTGTTCTTATTGTATGCATTTTACCTATAATTTACTTTAATTATATTTGTTTTTTTTTCGTTAAAATCATAAACTAAAATTCAAGTCTTCGTGGTTCGACAACCCGGACTTTTAGTCCATTTATTACTACACACGACTAGTGCACTTGCTACAATAGCACGTTAGCTTTTAGCGTGTCTTGTTTTTCGCGCCGTTGCCGGGGACTTTTTCATTTTAGTTTTTGATTTTTTTTGTTTAAATTTTCATAATTCTTAGTTTTTCGTTTATTTCTAACCTTTCTTTTATTTTATTATTCTATTTTTTTTTGTGGTTATTTGTTAGGTGTAATTTGTGGTGCATGACCCGCTCTTCTAACGAGCCCCTATACAATTTTGAGTTGGAGATAGAGCGTGTTCTTCGATCTAGTAGACAAGCTCGAGAAATGGCCGACAATCTAAATCCAAATGGGAATTTTCCCGACATAAATCTTCCGGAAAATAGGGAATGGCTGCAAAATCTTTTCCAAGCTATGCAACCGGCACCTCCTCAAAGACTTCCATCGGTCCGGGAAAGTCTACCTCCAAGGGTCCACACCATATCGGGACCCGTGATCTTTCCAAATTTTTATGCACCAAATTATCACATTCTGTCACACATCTTTAGCATAGTGCAAAGTGAACCCTTCTTTGGAGAGCCCCATGAATCACCTCATGAGCATTTGGAGACTTTAGACGAAACTCTCATGACTACCCAATTTCATCCACGGGATCTTGATGCAATTCGTCTAAGAGTCTTCCACTTCTCATTAAAGGAAAGGGCGACCATGTGGTACAAGTCTCTACCACCCCAATCCATCACAACATGGGGACAATTAGTTGATGCCTTTTTGAGCAAATTCTTTCCACCCACCAAAATCAACGAGCTAAGGAGCAATATTAAAGAGTTTAAGCAAGGGAATCATGATTCCTTAGCCGTGGCATGGGCTAGATATAAAAACATGCTCCGAAAATACCCGGATCACAACCTAAAGTTGAGCGAGCAAGTACTACGATTTCATGATGGAGTCCGATCGCGCATCCGAAATAAGCTAAATGCCGGCGCCGGTGGTGATCTCCTTGGGCTCGATTGCCAAAGTGTGTGGGACAAGATTGAGCAATTAGCCCAGGAAGATGAACTCTATCCCGATGATGAAGAAGTCACACCCACCAGAAAAATTGCTTGTGTTCAAGAAGAAGTTGCTTTGGAAACAATGGTTGGCAATGTTAACTATGTTGGAAATGCCAATCGACCTCAATTGAATTTTCATGTGCCCGAAAATTTTCCAAGAAGGCCAAATCCGACACAAAACGCTCATACCGGTATCTATCAAGCACCAAGGCCTTCATTCAACAACAATCAAGCTCAAAGGCAAGGCAATCCTCATGTACAAAGGCAAGTTAGGCCTCCCACAACCGATGAACGTCTCGATGAGGAAATAAAGAAATCGGATACAGCAATCAACGAACTCCGTAGTATGATGAAGGATTTGATGATGGAGATGAAGGATATGAAGACATAAATGGGTCAAATAGCAAGGGCGATCAGCGAGAGAGCCCCGGGAACTTTACCAAGTGACACGGAAGAAAGAGCAATGCTATGCAATTACCTTGAGAAGTGGCAAACATGTAGCAAATGATATTGTTCGCACATCGGCGCCCGAGCGCCCAGACAGCCACGCCCAGGCACCTACGCTGCCACGCCCAGGTGCCACGTCCTGGTTCTTCCGAATTCGGCTCTTCGACTCCAACGCATCCACCCATCGAGGTACACCTCCCCTTTCCCAATGGATATAAAAAGAAAGAGAAGGTTATGGATCCGAGTTTCCCCCGAATCTTGCCTATATTGCTCAACACATTGCCAACAAAGCTTCAAGATCCCGGGAGTCTTATGATTCCTTGCACTATTGGGCCCTTATCATTCGACAAGGTTATTTGTGATTCGGGAGCTAGCATCAACCTCCTTCCGTATTCTCTTTTCAGGAAGTTGGGCCTTGGCAATCCTAAACCAACTGCAATGAGCCTCCAACTCGCGGATAGATCAATCAAGAGGCCAAAGGGGATAATTGAAGATGTTATTGTCCAAGTTGACAAATTCTATTTCCCGGTCGATTTTGTGGTTCTCGAGATGGATAACGACATTGATGTTCCCTTGATCCTAGGAAGACCTTTCCTAGCCACTAGCAATGCCAAGATTGACGTGGGAAAAGGTAAGTTGACATTGAGGGTACGAGATGAAAAGGTGACATTCGATGCTTATACAAACATGAAACCATCCATGGATGATCTTACTTGTTTAAATGTCAATGCTATTAACACTTTACTTGATGAAAATGTGCAAGTGGCAAAACTAAGGGCACTCTTGAGTTGGAGAATGAGGTCCCCAATGAGAACCAAAAAAGGTGAGAGAGGAGGATTTATGCATGAAGTACATTCCACCACATAAACGTGTTCATGAGATCGATAAGACAAATCCGGCATGGAGGGCTAATCTCAAAACACCGAGTTATGAGTGGACGCGAGTGAAACATGAGAAAGAAAGGAGAAATGACAAGGATATTGTCATTTTAAATGGCCCACCTATTTGAACCTCAAGGAGCGTAAAGTCAAGCTAATGACTATAAACAAGCGCTTCTTGGGAGGCAACCCAAGTTTGTAAGTTTTCTTTTCTTCTTGCTTTCATTTTTGTCTTGTTTAGTTTGTTTCTTTTTGTTATGTTCAAGTATGCACTTTTGGCATACTTCTCTTTGAATCTTGATAGTTTGTATTGTGAGTACATGACATGTAGTAGCCGAGTTTTGCTTTGGAAGATCTTTTGTTACGAATTTGAGCTTGGAAATGGATTCCACGTGAGTAAGGTTTGCTTTGTAGCACCCTTGTTGTAAGTACCCTCGTTTACCCCCTTTTGAGTATGTATGATTGAGTCAACATCGAGGGCAATGTTAAGTTTAAGTTTGGGGGTGGTATGAGTAGTGCTTATTGATTTTATTTGTCATGTGATCTTGTTTTTAGCTCAAGTTTGGGGGAATCGTTGCTATTGCATGTGTTTTGTGCTAACTTTTTGAGAAAAATCAAGCATATGTATATAAAAAAAAATTATATGTATTTTCTTTCCAATTGATGCATTGAAATTGATTAACTTGGAAAAATGGCATGAATTCTTGAAATAATTTGAATTTAATGGAATATATATATATATATCTTTGAAATTGCTCGTGGAGACACTAGACTAGGATTGATTCTTTAGATGATTCACATTGCACAATGAATCGAGGGTAGAGGAGTTGAGAGGATAACCATCTTGAGACACTTAAGGAGTTTTTCCCGGAAATATTAACTTAGATTTCTCATAAGGTTATAAGTTAAGTAGTAATTTTATATGCTAAACAATGAATTGAAAAGGATGAATTTTGGTATGACCAAAAGTGGTCAGGCTAATACGTACCGGAGGTGAAACGTTTCATGCCTACATACTGTACTATTATGCCAATTTGAGCTTTGCTCAAGCCAAAAAGAAGTGAATTGGTTAAAAGATCTAGTTTTATTTCGTGGCCTTTGACACTCGAGTGATTAAACCCTTAGGAGTGTCTCTACACTTAATGCCCCAAAACTATCTAGTTTGGGAGTCATTGGTCTAACGCTTGCTACATGGGTGTCACAGAAAGCCTAATGGAATAAAACATTGCACATGATCTAGCCTTAATGAAGTTTAAATAGAAATTTCATATGAATTGAAAGTTGAATGTTTGAGATAATGAAATTTAAATGGCTATGAGATTTTCTATAATTCTTATGCTTTGCGTTTGATCGAAAGTTGATAGATATGGGATTAATGTCCAAAATTTGGTAAGGATGCCTCTCGACTATAATACCCTAGATTTATTTTTCACTACACCCTAGGGAGTCGTTTCAAGTATTGGTGTCACATGAGCAAAAGTAGTTGATATGTATATATATATTTGTGAACTTTAAAAGGTTGATTTTATGTCATTCATTCTTGTTGATCATATTGAGATGTGTTGATTTGGTTGGGATTGAAAATTTGTTAGATTTTTGTGGGTATATCGTATGCAAACCCTCACGAGACTATAACTCGTCCTTTGAGGTAACTCAAGAGTTTAAAGGCTTGTTGCACCCGCTAAGTGCAATCGTTTACTCCACGAAAGTGAGTTAGTTAGTTGTTTTGTTTTCTCCCTTTGAATGATGTTGATCTTGTCTTATAGCTCTCATTGCTCGAGGACGATCAATGGGTAAGTTTGGGGGTGTTGATAGGTTGTGAATTTACATGTTTTAGAGCCTCATATTTATTGGATTTATATTGGTTTATGCATGATTTATACCACATTTGCGTTTAATTTGTGTGCTTATCGAGTAAAGGTGAAAAATCACTACAATAGAGGAATAACGCACGCAAATACAGAATTTATGCATATTTAGAGTTCGGATTTGAGGATGTCTCCTTCAACAAAGTTGTTTATCGCTGTGTTATCTTCACTTGTCAACTTGAATTATCCAAATCGGAGGTCTGTGGAGAGAGTTATGAAGGAAATACAATTGTTGCGCCAAACAGAGAAGTACATGTGCCAGGATACGCCCCAGCGCCCTCCTAGTCATGCCTAGGCGTGGATAGTCCAAATGTTACTCCTTTTCAGCCTAAATTCCAGCATTATATGATGGGTAAGAATCACTTTTGGCCATAATTCAGCACATGTGTTGAGGGGTTGTCATAAGTGTGTTTCTTGGTAGATTTACTTTATGGGCGCCAAATCAGAAACAACCTCCATGTTGAAACGTAATTTAGGTATACTTAACGACCGAATTGGACCCAATGTCCTTCTGGAAAGTTGTAGATCTATGTTTTATCTACACATGGGGACTTGAATCATCCAATTTGGAGATCTGTGGAGAATGTTATGAGGAAAATACTAAGCCTGCACTGGAAAGCAAGAAAATGGTAGCATGCATGTGTTTTGTTGAAGTCTTCACATGGTTATGCTTGGTGGAATTCTTAAGGGCCGAAAGTTCAGCATCTTTTAGCTGGTTGGAATCTTAAAAGCCAAACTTTAAGCATCACCTTAGGTGGAATTCTCATTGGGGAACTTTAATGAGAATTCTTAATGCATACTTTAGTGGAATTTTGGCTATAAAAGGAAGGGGGAACCCATACTCTTCATCCCTTCCTATCATTTCAGATTCTTGGAGAAGGGTGGTGGGAGGGGAGAAGTGAAACCGATCCATAGAGAGAAAATAGGGGGAGAAAGGATTCCTTACTTCATCATCAATCATTGGCGAAGGAGATTCAATAACAGTCAATGTCATTCCTTTTGACTTACCCTTGCACTAAGCCTGGCTGTATAGATTTCAACCTTGCCATCTAGACCAATCTTTTCTTGTAAATCCATTTACACCCAATGGGTTTAATGTTCTCTGGTTGGTTTACAAGAGTCCAGCCTTGTTAGAATGCATCGAGTCTATCTCTGCTGCATAGCCTCCCGCCATTTTGTAGATTCAATATCAATCATAGCTTATCATAATCAGAGGATCATCACCAAGGTTTTCTGCTGCTATAGAGAAAAGCCAATGCTTCTCTCGTATTAGGAGACCATACCTCTCAGGTTGGCGAGATGCTCTATAAGATCTTCGTAATGGTTGTTGTGTCACAGGGTTTAGTCGTGGCATCTTGTGTAGGTGTATCTTCAGGGGTTTCACTTTGTTCATCAAGGATGATCTTCCTACCTGCACCACCTTCTCAGATGAACTCTTTTTCGAGAAAGTGTGCTTGTAAAGCAACTATGACCCTATGATCATCTGCAAGTAGAAGAGGTATCCCATAGAATCTTTGGGATATCCAAAAAAAACGTCCTCTTAAGGACCTAGCTTTCAATTTTTCCACCTTCGTTTTCTTGATGTAGGCTGGACATCCCCAAATCCTAAAATAATTTAGGTTTGGTTCCTATTCTTCCATATCTCATATGGAATCTTAGGAACGGATTTGGAAGTACATCTATTCAAGATGTGGACAATAGTGAGTAAGGCATGACCCCACAATGAGATGGGAAGGTCAGTGTAATTGATCATGGATCGTACCATATCTAATAAAGTTCGATTTCTTCTTTCAGCTACCCCATTTAATTGTGGAGTTGCAGGTGGTGTTAGCTATAATACTATATCATGTTCCCTTATGAAATTATTGAACTCATCACTCATATATTCTCCTCCTCGATCAGATCTTAGAGCCTTTATATGATTGCCAGTTTGATTTTCAGCCATAGCCTTGAACTCCTTGAACCTTTCAAAGGACTCAGACTTATGTCTCATAAGATACACTAAGCCATATCTAGATAGGTTATCGGTGAATGTTATGAAGTAGTAATAGCTTCCTCGAGCCATTTCCTCGAAGGGCCCGCATACATCAGTATGTACTCATCCCAAGACTTGTTTGGCCCTTTCAAAAGTCCCTGTGGAGGGAGATCGAGCCATTTTGCCCTTGAGACAAGATTCACAAGTTGGAAGTGGATCTGATCCTAATGGGCTTAGAAGCCCACCTTTCTCCATTTCGCGTATCTTGTACTCTCCAGCATGGCCCAGTCTAAGGTGCCATTTAAGTCTTGAATTAATACTTAAGTTATTACTTTTGGTTATAGTATTAACTTCATTTGCATTTTGGACATTCAAATAATACAACTCATTTATTAATATAGCAGTGCTAACAAATTTATCATTAAAATAAATGTTGTATAGCCTATCATAAGAATGGAATGTACGATTGTTTTCAACTAAACTAGGAATTGAAATTATGTTCTTAAGCCCCTTGGGCAAAACTAAAACATCATTCAACGAAAGTAAATGTCCAGTAGACAAATGCAAAGAGGTAGATCCTATTCCAGTAGCAGCGATGCTTTGCCCGCTGCCTACTCTGATCTGCACCTCATTATGCTTCAGTTTCCTTCTTCGCTCCAGATCCTGATTGGAACAACAAATGTGAGAGCTTGCTCCAGAATCAAATATCCAGAAAGTGGAAACTACGGTTACAGAACAATTAGTTTAAAAAACATATAGTTCCATACCTGAAGCACCACCACGGCTCAAGTTAGGGCAATCCCCCTTCTAGTGACCTAGTTCACCGCAAGACAGGCATCTGTCATCCTTCTTTGGCCCCTTACTTTTCTTGAATGTGGGAGAATTACCCTTTCCTTTATTGACTCCAAATTGCTTTTTGGTCTTTTTCTTCTTCTTCTTTGGCTTTTTAGGGCCTTGAGAGATGACCATAGCAGTCTCCTTTCCTTTAGGCTTCATTTGAGATTGAGCAGTCATGAGTTTGTTCATTAGCCCTGCTAAGTTGCACTCAATCTCGTTGCAGTTAAAATTAACCACAAAAGAAGAAAAGGAGTCAAGAAGTGATTGAAGGATGAGATCAGTATGGAGTGTGGGATTCATGGTAAAATCAAGAGCTTGAAGTCTCTCAATTCTGGAAATCATTTTCAGTACATGATCACCAACTTTTTCTCCTTCTCTCATCTTTGCGTCGAATAGATCTTTTGATATCTCATATCGAGCCATTCGACTATGCTCTGCATAGAGCTCAGCCAAGTATGCAAGAATTGCTCTAGACGAGGTCATCTGATCATGGGAACGCTGCAGCTCATTTGACATTGAGCCCAGTATGTACCCGCGCACTCGGATATCATCCTTCACCCATTTTTCATGGGCCTCATGAACTTCCTGAGTGGCCTGTGCCCCCAGCGCAGCTGGGATATCGGCGTCCAACACATATCCCAGTGATTCCATGTTTAAGACAATTCTTAAATTACAGAGCCAATCCACATGATTTGGACCAGTAAAGATTTTTTTCTAGTAAAACAGATAAGGGATTAATAGTCATTTTATCAAGAGAGATATAAAGTTACTGTAGAAATAAAGGAGATTTAATTAGAATTAATGTAACCGTGTTCCAAGTAATTTTTAAGGGCTTTAATAAAAAGAACTTGGCTCCCACTACATTTTTCGAAATATCACACTCCCACTGTGAAATTCCGAAGTCCTCGTTGGTGGACTTCGTAGTGGTGATTGAATTCCTTATAAGATTTCGTGGGTTGCACCTTATTCCAGTTAATTGGCCCAGTCGTGTTATAAAAGGTGTCTCACACTGATCCACCATGTGAATGGTTCAATCATCTTTTTCCCATGATTCACTAAACCTCAACCTATGTGATAATTATGGTTTATGATTCATCTAAGCTAGCCCTCTGACTTTCCATTGATCTAACAGTTGAATTTCACCTTTCAACCTTATGCTGGTATTTGACAAGAAATTTGCTTCGACCAAAGGCGTTAAATGCGCTTAAGAAAAGGATCATATCCTACCTAGGCATAGAACCCCCAGAACAAGTGAAAAGCTATATGTCAGGAAAAATATAAGTCTCTTAAGTTCAGTGGAGGGAGGGATACCTCATATCCTTTACAACTTCATATATAATATTGGGAGAATTTTGGTTTGATTATATTGGTCTCACTTTGCACATTATCTATTTTAAAAGCACAAAAAATGGATATAGCAAAATAAAGCAATCCTAGAAAGCTAGAAACATACAACCCATGGACTATGTTTCCTAGATTAGGCCAAGCCAGTGCCCTAATCATTGAAGAAAAACGACCTACAACTAAGCTTCCTTGAACGCCTCTTGTCTCCTTCGTGCTTCTCTTGTATCTCTTTTTCATGGGTTCTATTTATTTTTAACTATTACAATGATTTTAAATAGCCTATACATCATTCTAATAAAAGTAATAAAATACATAGGCTCAAACCGGCCTTTACAATCCATAAAAAGAAATACACCAAAAGAAAAGCCTAAGTCCATGGATTGTATCCCCATCACATAAACATGTTACACATGATATGATATCGAAAGCAAGAAAACAAAGACATATTTGATTCATGAATTAAAATCTAATTCTTAATTCAGTGTTAAATAATTTTGAGGGCTTAAATTTATCTTGAGCATTAAAATCATATTTTAATTATACAATGATTCCCTATCATTGTATTTAGTTTCAAATAAAAAGTCACACTATTAATATTGAAATTAAAATTGCATGAAAGTGAATATTATTTTCAAATCAATTTTCATTTTAGAAATAAAATCTAATTTTAAATCCAAAATAAAATTACATTTAAAATAATTATTCAATAAAAAAAAATTATCTGTCGGGCCTGGTCCGACACACCTAGGATCCTTTGGGATTGGGCTATTGCTGCGCGGCCAAATTCTCAACCAATAGCAGCATGTTGCTGCGCAGCAACTGCATAGCCCCTCCATCCTCCTGGTGGTGGGTTTTCCAACCAGATTTCAACTGGGTTCTCGAACCCCGAATTTTTCATGTAATATCCAATAATTTTAAACATCAAAAACAATTTTGAAATGGTTTATAATTAATCAAAATATATCTAAACCTCTGAAAATAAAAACACTTTAAATCTTCATATTGTTCATGCAATCGAAAAGTGGTAAAACATGCCAACATACATAATCACCCGCTAAATTCATATATGTCAACCCCTCGCTATGGCTCTAATACCACTGTTGGGAATAATTGTATCAAAACAGCAGAAGCGGTACAACAAAAGTTTTCTTATTCCCAAACAGGATCTACCAGGGTCTAGTTGTAAACAACTACGTATATGAAAAGAAAGATTAAAATCACTTACTTGTTGTAGAGTGATTATCTTGCCCTTCAGTCTTCCAAATCACGAATCGACGGTTGATTTTGATCTAAGTAGCACAAACGTTCTACATTTAAATCGTACGCGGGAATTGATGGAAGAAAAATCCTGCTTCTCTACCTCAAAGGAGGCGGCTACTAGAGTGGGAGGGGAGAGAGAGTTTTTCTTTTTCTTTTTCTACAATATTCTTAGAGCTAGGATTTTTGTTCAACGCATGAACTTATGAGATAAAAATACAACCAGTATGTATTTATATCATTTGAACAAAAGACATGGGCTTCACAAGCCTACATGGGCTTCTTTTTAAGGCTATGGCCAGCCCCCATCGGCTCTTATTATTCTTTAGTTTATCCCGATTAAATTAATTGAATAAATTAATAATAAATAATAATACTAAAATATTATTTCCCTAAGAAATAAATATTATATATTAATATTATTAATACATTATTCAAAATAATTTATTTATTTATTTATCACATAAAAAAATATTATTAAGTATCTAATACTTAATATTATACTACAAAAATACTCCATCATTATTATTCATCTTTTCCCTTTTTAAGCGTGACTCTTTTAGGATCGTCTCATTTGGCAATTGGAGGATTCCAAAGGATGTGGGTCCCCGTAGCCTACTTCGCAGCCCACACCGTAACCCAAATAAGAACGAATGATTAGGATCATTCTATCAACCTTTTCCAACATGATTATTGTGTGATCGCAAACCATTTTTACTCTTATACTGATGAGTATAGACCATGGTAAATGTCAAATCATTAACTCATCTTTACTTTCTATTTATAGTAAGTGGAGATCACTATAGTTTCCTATTACAGAAATGTTCATCACTTTGGATCTCACTTGCTCATAAATAATTAAGTGATAATTACTCGTTCACCTACAAGAGAGTAAATTCTTTCTTGGTAAGTAGTTGAGACTGCTACTTGTGCATGAGATCGCAGTTCGAGGTCGACCCCACCCGAGGGTGTTCTGAATCTAACTACTCTAATGACAAACCTAATGTCACAAGTACATCTCCAACTCAATCCCTCAAGTCGAGGGTTCATCACACTTTACATCTTATATCAATTTCATCATTGACTGTCAACAAGTGAAAAACCCATGTGACGAAATTGATGTGAGTCATGTTCGAGCACATTGATCTCCTTCAATGTCCTCATGGTGTTAGCTCCCACTACGATCAACACTTATCGCCACTGGAGCTCTTACCATATAAGTCGTAAGTAATTCTCAACGCCCTATTGAGATTACATAACTTGCGAACTATATTTAGTACATAAGTATTTAACTTTTCCAGTGTTGTTTCTATTATCACATAAGGAGTGGGAAGTCTACTCTTGGGTACTTGGGCCTTCAGTTAATTACATATTTATACGAATGCAATAAAAAAGTAATAAGCAAAGACGCCTTCATGTATAGGTTTTAATTAATAATACGATTACATTGTTTTATGCCTTATTACAATCTATCATCCTTGCATTCGAGGGCATATTCCCAAGACATCGTGTGTCATTAGGTGGTGAATTTCTCTTCAAGTTCGTTCAGACGTGTGGGCTCAAGGAATTACTTAATTCCAAGCTCATCACTTCTTATATATACCTAATACTAGTTCAGTCAAAACCTAACACTCACATTAGACTTGACAGCAAAGAAAGAAGAAGAGAAAAATCTCTCTCTCCTTCCCTAGTAACCATCGGCCATAGTGTGTCGTAGGGTGGTGGATTTTTCTTCAAGTTCATTCAGACGTGATATCTAGAGGCAGGAGTTTCGAATTGCTACTACCTGGAAGATCAAGTCTTTAATCAAATCAAAAGATTAGTGAAAAAGATGAAATTGGATTTCATCATTATGTTAATTTTCTAAATTATAAAATCATTAAAATCCAAAAGTGATCCGATTGTGAATCCGAATATGTATTTACGTTTCCGCTGGGCATAAACCAGGATTCACAACAGAAGCAAGTCTTTTAGGTTTGTCAATATCTTTAATGTTGACAAACTTATTCATGACTTGGAACATAGTTTAAGGACACAGCCTTAGAGATGTATTCCATCATTGCCATTCCCAATGCGCGATGACGTCTCATAGTCATGTGTGATCCTAAGGGACTTTATTCTAACATATGCAAGATATAAATACAAGAATAAAGAATGTCATAATAATTGACTTTATTTATAAGGAAAAGATTGTCTATAAAGCTTCTATTACAAGATAGGTGCCCAAATAAATTGGCGCGTCGGGCATCTACTCTATCAATATCCCACTTGACCTAGAGACAATTGCCCATGTCTTTGAGTATCATCCTTGTGAGATGTTTGCCAAATACCTTTTTGCTAATGAGTTTGGTAAAGGGGGTATGCTACGTTATCTGTCGAGTCCACATGATCCATTCGGATTTTGCCTTTCCCAACGATGCGCCCGATTAAATGGTATCGCCTTGGTATGTTCTTGGATTTCTGATGAGACCTAGGCTCTTGTGATTACGCAATAGCCTTATTGTTATCATAGTACACCGGTACCGAGTACCGAGTTAACAACAAATGAACGACACCCAATTCCTGGATGAAGTTCCTCATCCAAATAGCTTCTTTTGCAGCTTTCGAAGCTGCAATATACTCTGCTTCAGTGGTGGAGTCATCGATAGTGGATTGCTTCGTACTTTTCTAACTCACCATGCCACCATTAAGCAAGAAGACAAAATCCAAAACAGACTTTGAGTCATCCACATACGTATGGAAACTAGAGTCTATGAAGCACTCTAATTCTAATTCTCCATTCCCAGTGACTAAGAACAAATCTTTAGTTCTCTTTAGATACTTAAGAATTGCCTTGACTGTGGTCTAGTGTTCTTTACCGGGATTCACCTGATAGTGACTACACACTCCCAGTGCATATGCTACATCAAGTCTTGTGCATATCATATAGTACATTATGCTACCTATGGCAGATGCATAAGGTATACGAGACATCCTCTCTCTTTCTTGCCTTGTCTTGGGAGACATTGCCCTGGAAAGAGTGATTCCATGTCCCATAGGTAAGAATCCTCTCTTGGATTCTTACACGTTAAACCTTTTTAGCACTCTACCGATATACAAGGATTGAGAGAGACCTAGCAGCCTATTCAATCTATCTCAGTAGATCTTCATACCCAGTATGTAAGATGCTTCTCCCATATCCTTCATGGAGAATTGATTGGATAACCATACTTTAGTTGATTGCATCAATCCTATATCGTTTCTAATTAGGAGGATGTTGTCAACGTAAAGTACTAAGAATGTGACCGCGCTACCACTAAACTTTTTGTACACACACGCTTCATTAGCATTTTGAACATATCCATGCTTTTGTATGACAGTGTCAAAATGCCAATTCCAGCTTTGGAAAGTTTGTTTGAGTCCATAAATGGATCTCTGGAGCTTACATACCTTGTGTTCGCCCCCTCTGGATATGAAATCCTCTGGCTACTACATGTATATCTCTTCCTCAATGTCCCCATTGAAAACTGCAGTTTTCACATCCATCTGTCAAATATCAAAGTCAAGATATGCAGATATAGCTAGAAGAATCCTAATGGATATCAACATCGCCACCAGCGAGAAAGTTTCCTCATAGTCAATTCCTTATGTTTGAGTGAACCCTTTCGCCACGAGTCAAGCCTTATAGGTTACAACCTGTCCATCCGTTCCAAGCTTTCGCTTGTAAACCCACTACAGCCAATAGGCTTAATACATTCAGGTGGGCCTACCAAGGTCCATATCTTGTTGGAGTACATGGAGTCCATTTCAGATCTCATGGCTTCTAGCCATTTTCCCGAATTAATATCCAACATTGCTTCCTCATATCTTTTAGGATCTAAACCGATTTGAGGGTCCTCTGATTTGCTCTCTTATAAATGGCCGAAACATCTTTCAGGGGAGAACGAGACCCTTTCGGATCTTCTCAAAAGTTGTGTATTTTTAGGTTGGTCTTCATTTCTTGCTTGTGTGGTATTAGGAGAAAGTGTCGATAGTTCTTGAGGTGTCTCATTACTTTGAGTTTCCTCAATCATAATGACCAACCCTTTTCTATCCAATAGAAATTCTTTCTCCAAGAAAGTCGCATTCCTTGAAATAATAACTTTTTGTTCCAAGGGGTCATAGAAATAATATCCGAGAGTTTTCTTTGGATATCCCACAAACTTGCATAGCATGGATCTTGCATCCAATTTATCTCCCACAAGCTGCTTCACGTAAGCAGTGCATCCCCACACCTTAAGGTGTTTGTATGAGAGTATCTTACCACACTACAACTCCTATGGAACCTTTGGCAAAGACTTGGAAGACAACTTATTCAACAGATAAGCCGCGAATTCCAATGTATAGCCCCACATGGAGTTTGGAACTTCAGTGAAACTCATCATGGATTGAACCATGTCCAACAAGGTTCAATTTCTACAGTCAGCTACCCCATTCAGTTGAGGCGTGCCAGGCAGAGTCCACTGTGAGAGAATCACATTCTTTTTTAAATAATCAAGAAATTCAGTGGAAAGATATTCACCTCCTCGATCAGATCGAAGAGCTTTTATATTCTTTCCCATATGCCTTTCTACTTCGTGTCTAAACTTTTTAAATTTCTCAAAAGACTCAGGCTTGTATCTAATCAGATACACATAACCATACCGTGAGTAATCATCTGTAAATGTTATGAAGTAATTGCACCCCCCTCCACTTATGCTAAGAGGACCAAACACGTTGGCGTAGATCCAATCCAACACCTCCTTGGCTCGCTCTCCTTTCCCGGTGAAAGGTAACTTGGTCATTTTTCTCTTAAGACAAAATTAGCAAGTAGTCAATTCATTCAAATCATAATATTCAAATGACTTGATAGGCTTCGAATCCTTTTTTTGGAAATATGACGTAGTCTAGCATAGGGATGGCAACAGTTCTGGGTAGGACCCGGAACCGACCCGACGGTTCCGGTTCTAAGAATTTTTGGCCCCAGCGGTTCCGGGTCGGTTCCGAGTAGGACCCGGAACCGATTTTTTTTTAATTTTTTTTTAGTAGTGGGTTCTATTAAATCTATTTTAATTTTGATTTTTTGCCCAAAGTTTCAAATCAGAAAACAAGGGAAGAACCGAAGAAGAAGAACACTTCTCTCAACTCCCAATTTCTCAAGTCTCAACTCTCAACCCACCACCAACCACCGTCGCTGCTCGGGCTCCACTTTCCGGCGGCCGAACACCCCCCTTTTTCCAGTAGCCGAGCAAGCTAGTCTAATCTTCTCTTTATTTGGTATGTCAAAACTCAAAGGCCCCCCAAGTGTTTGTGAAAATGTCTAGTTGAAATAAATTATCGATTCTTTTTCCTATGTAAATATTATTTGAAATGCGCAACCTTAATTGATAAAAATTTGGTATTTCATCAAGTTGATGAAGCCGTGCATTATCATCTGTCTATATGGATGTTTGAAGAAAACAGGGGCGCAGTTTCAGTAGAGGGTTTCTGATAGTTTTTAGAGCTAAAAGATGGGAAATTTCTAATTTTTGACCACCTGCTCATGGTTGATGGAATTGATTTTTGTTATCTTATTATATATATTGCTGCACTTGCAGGGTTTGGCTCCTGTACCATGCTGTAACATTGTTCTTCGTGTTTTGGATTGAAACAAGAATTCTTTAATTACATTCAAAGTTTTGATACTCATATCTCATTTGTATGGACTTGTTCTGAGTAAGGATTGTACAAATTCTATAACTCCATTATCATCACATACTTTTCGATATGAATTGCTTTCGTCCAACAACGAAACATGGAAAAATGAGATGTTTTCTGATTACCATTTGACTCCCACTGATGATTCCGCCTGGTCTAAATTGTTTCCAAGGAAGTTTATTAAGGAACACTTTTTGGCCTTTGGATTTGCAGATGGAACCAGAAGAACGTGATTCTCTACCATCCATCGATTTACGAGATAGTAGTACGGAGATGGGGGATAGTTGTAGAGATATTGAACTGGGAAGTGATATTGTTTCTGGTAAAAGGAAGCTAACTTCAGACGTATGGGCTCACTTCAAAAGAATTAAGGTTGACGGGTGTCAATATGGAGAGTGTAAGTATTGTGGAACAAAAATCAAGGCTCCTAGTAAAAATGGAACATCTAGCTTAAGCAAGCATTATAATATCTCTTGTAAAAAAAGGTCCGGAGGTAGCGGTGTTCGTCAAAGCCCGTCGATGGCAAACAAGAAAGTCGTTGGAAGCCAAGAGCATAAAACATTCAATGAAGAAGAAACAAGACGTCAACTTGCCATGATGGTTGTTCTACATGATTATCCTCTAAGCATGGTTGAGCATGTTGGCTTTCGGGAGTTCGTTGCTAGCTTCAAGTCAAGCTTTCAGATGATCTCGAGAAACACTCTTAAGAATGACATTATGAAGATTTATGGTGATGAGAAGGTCAAGTGTCGCAAATCTTTAGAGAAGCTTAAGTGTCGAATTGCCATCACAATTGACATGTGGACATCAAGCAACAGCAAGAAAGGCTTTATGGCGATTACGGGACATTACATTGACGATTCATGGATCTTACAAAGTTGCATTTTGAGGTATTTTAAATAATTTAATTATTTAGATTTGTTATTGCGTTTATGTACTTGGAAATTTTACTTGTGATATTCAATTACTTTGTGTAGGTTTATATATGTTCAAGCTCCACATACCGCCGAAGCTTTGTCGGACCATCTTATTGATACGTTGGTCGATTGGAACATCGATCGGAAACTATCGACAATCACCGTAGACAATTGTACGACTAATGATGCTATGATTGATCACATCTTGGAAAAGCTCCCAAACAAAGATTTGCCATTGGATGGAAAGGTAATACACATGCGTTGTTGTGCTCATATTCTTAATTTGATTGTTAAAGATGGTTTAGGAGTAATTAATGATGCAGTTGAGAGGATACGAGATAGTGTGGTTTTTTGGACTGCTTCACCTGCTAGAGTAGAAAGATTTGAGGAATGTGTCCGTCATCAGTTGAATATAAATAGTACTAAAAGATTGTCTCTTGATTGTAAAACTCGTTGGAATTCCACTTATTTGATGCTCGAAACTGCTATTTTCTATAAGGATGTTTTTCCACGAGTTAAACTTCGAGAGAAATACTACAAAGATCTACCAACTGATGAGGATTGGGTAAATGCAATAGAAATTTGTGAGAAGTTGAAAGTTTTTTATAAAGCAACTAAGATGTTCTCTGGGACTTTGTATCCTACTTCGAACTTTTACTTTTCAAGTATTTGTGATATTAAGATAAAATTAAATGAGTGGGCAAATAGTCCAAATTGGATGATTCAAAACATGTCAGATAAAATGTTGAGAAAATTTGACAAGTATTGGAAAACTTGTCATGTCATGATGGGGGTTGCTGCTGTTTTAGACCCGAGGTATAAGATGATATTGGTTGAGTATTACTTCCAACTGATTTATGGCGAAACATCGCAGTCTAAAATTGATGAAATTCGTCATAATTGTTATAAGTTGTTGAGTGACTATCAGTCGAGAGCTACAACTATGAGGAGCGATAGCTCAAGCTCAAGTAGTAGGGGAAACCTTGGAAGCATTATGCGCAGTGGTGTTTTTGATGTCACTAGTGCATCCACATTTGATTCTCTAGAGGGTTATGATCGATTTGTGGCTTCACGTTTTACTACTCCAGCTTCTTTGACTTCTGAGTTGGATGTATATTTGGAGGAGAGTGTCTTGCCAAGAACGCAAAATTTTGATGTGTTGAGTTGGTGGAAGGTAAATGGATTGAAATATCCTATCTTACAAATTATGGCAAGAGATATTTTAGCTATTCCGGTTTCAACAGTTGCATCAGAATCCGCCTTTAGTACTAGCGGAAGATTGATAAGCCCACATCGGAGTAGGCTCCATCCTTCGACTGTGGAGGCGTTGATGTGTTCTCGTTCTTGGTTATGGAAAGAGAAAAATGGTAAGTAAACTTTGAGTTCGATTTTATCATTTAATGTTACATTATTATTATTATTATTATTATTATTCACTATTTCTTTGTTTATTTTGTTAGGTACTTGTCCCACGTTTGGTAATTTATCGGCTTGCCCTACGATATTGGATGAGGAGGAGGAGGAGGAAGAAGAAGAATGTGGCGTTGAACGACTTAGTTAATTTAATTATTATGTCACAATTGATAAATTTAATTATGTCGAAACATTGAATCATCTTAGTTTGATGCTTAGTTCTTCATTCCTTTTTGCTTCCTCTTTTTTAACTTTTATCTTATTAAAGCATGACTTTTGTGGAACTTTAATTGTGTAATGTATCATCCCTTTTGCATTGAATAGAATTGAATCGGCTGGAGTTTGCTATGTCTAACTAGTGTAATGTATCATCCCTTTTGCATTGAATAGAATTGAATCGGCTGGAGATTGTGATGTGTCTAATATGTGACTGGTTTATATTTAGATACTTGAGAGCAATAATGACCCATTAAATTTTATTTTGAAATATGAGTATTTGTAATGTGATGTAAAAAAACTAGCAATAATGCTTAAGCAAGTCAAAATGCATTGCCTGCTAACTAGATGGATATAATGAAACCTTGCACTAAATTAATGGTATGAGTTGATGAGTTAGAACATTAGCTTGAACATTCCCTCTTTCGGATTTCGAATTAGGGAGTGAAATTTTTCAAAATTTATCACAATAACAAGCAATAATATATATATATAAAGGGGGTCTCGACTCGCGAGTCTCGCAGATCCGGTTCCTAAGAAGTCTTGCGGGTATCGGTTCCGGTTCCTAAACGGGTCCTTGCAGTTATCGGTTCCGGTTCCTAAACGGGTACTTGCGGGTAGCGGTTCCGGTTCCTACACGGGTCCTTGCGGGTCTAGCGGTTCTGGTTCCTTCACTATGCGGTTCCGGCTCCGGTTCCAGGAACCGCTTAGACTAAGCGGTTCCGGTTCTGATAGAACCGACCCGAAACCGCCCCGTTGCCATCCCTAGTCTAGCATGCCAAATGTGTGCGTCTATTTGATTATCTAATTTGTGTTTTTTACTTTGTTGAATATGGAGATTAGAAATACGGGGAAAATATTATAAAGACGGTCTTGCAATTTCGATTCTAAGATAAGGGAAGATTCATAAAACAAAAGTAAACTTTTATTATGAATCTCAAGAAAATATCCATCTCGATCCAAACAAATAATAGAAATGATATTTCTTATTATCTCAGGAACAAAATAAACAGAATTTAAAACTAATTTTCTATCTCCTAGATCTAAGTAGATAGTCCCCATGGCTTTGGCAGCAACCATTGATCCATTTCCCATCCTCATGGTCATCTCTCCTCTACTTAGTTCCCTGCTTCTTGTCATCACCTGCAAATCATTGCAAAGGTATCCAAGAAGCATTGTCAACAGTGAAGTTAACTTCAACAAAGAACATACCTTGAGCTTTTAAGAGCTCCTTGCAGTTCCTTTGCCAGTGTCCAGGATTCCCACAGTTGAAGTAATTATCAGACTTGGCCTTCTTGCTTTTCTTCACCCCTCCCTTGCCTTTCAACTTGTTGTTACACTTCTTCTTTTTTGCACTTGAGTTACCTTTCTATGCTAGTGGTCGAGATGAAGGCTTAACAAGCATCACCGGCTTGTCCTTTCGAATTGTGCTCTCAGCAGTCTTCAACATGTTCAACGACTCAGGAAGCTTAGTTCTAGTTGGTTCACGTTGAAGTTGACAACGAATTGGTCTTAAGAGCTAGGTAGTGACTGTAGGACCAAATCCATAGAAATCTCATTGTCAAGTTCCACTCCTAGATTAGTCAATTTTTCAATCAACCCAATCATTTTCAGCATGTGGGTACTCACATCAGAACCTTTAGTCATTTTCTCTTTGAAAAGTTCTTTGGAAACAACATACCGTTCTCTCCTAGTTCGTGTACCATAGAGTTCTTGTAAATGGTGGAGAATTATCACAACATTCGATCGTCTCATGTTCTTCTCTCTACAACTCAATGCCCATGAAAGCCAGCATAAGATATCTCACTTGCATGTCATTCTCTTTCCATGTTTGATACTCGAACCTCTCATCATCAGATGCTTTGTTGTCAGGTGCGACTTGGATAGGGTACGAGAGCATGTAATCTCCCTTTTCAGATTGGAGGATGATATTCAAGTTTCGAAGATAATCCTCAAATTTTGGACTGGTCAGATTGTTTGTTTCAAGAAGGTTTTCGATTGGATTAGACATTATGATTGATCTACAAAAATAATAAGCTAGGCAGAAAATTAGCACATTTCCTAAATAAGGTCCTTATACAGTTTGGTCTTTAATTGTACAAGTCTCCCACTATTTTTCCAAATCCCACCACCCTCTTGGTGAAATTCGAAAGAGACATCGTCTCTTTTAGTGGGCTTGAGATCCACTTAGGTTGCAACCATACACCCCAATTTTATGAGCCCATATGATTGGTCCAAGCTTAGTAGCCTTACCGGGCCTCCTACCTCGTTGGATAGTTCTCAAGATCATTTATCCTCATCTTTCACATATGCCCCAATTTTATAAGCCCATATGCTAATCAATTTTAGACTCGATCCATCAAATATCCCATGGTCAATTTATCGATCTAATTACTCCCCAATTTTATAAGCGAGCAATAGACAAACAAATCCCACGGGGCATCTCTATGCTTAGTAGTGAGCACAACCTACCTTATATTAGATCCATCCCAATTTTATGAGCCCAGATTCAATACTTAGCGGCATTTCTCATGTCATCTACTTATGATAGAAGGCAAGGAATTAAAGATCCCATCTTTTATTCTCCATAAGCCTAATATTTTCTCCGGAGGGAACTATACATGTAATTGATCTCATCGGATTTCATTTATCTGGTTGAAGTTATATATCCTATGCATGCATTCCAAACACATAACATAAAACATGATAGATAAAATAAACATCCACAAAGCGAGTAAATAAGGATGAACCACCGCGAGCCCTAACCTATGCAACTCACTGAGCCAAAGTGGATCGGACTTCTAGGAACGTGAAAATAGCTAATGTATTACAATAGAATCTCCACAACATACAGATCTTCAATTTGGCCTCCATCTTCATTCTTCATCTTCGATTACAATTATAATCTAATTATAAACTAATCTATTGACATAAAATAAAAGGGAGCCAAACTGGCTATTTTTACAACTCTAAAAATTACATACAAACAAAACCGACCCATACTTGGGCTCGTAGTTCATCCCATATCACATAAATTAGGACAAGCTCATATAAACGCGATATTTAAATCTAAGCTATTCATCGTTCAATTTAAATCATGCGTATTGGGATATTTGGATTATTATTTTTTTGAAATATTATTTTTAGGCTTGAAATAAATAATTTCCAAAATCATAAATCTCAACCTAAAATAATATATCTAATTTTCAAAAAACAAGTTTCCAAAGATTCCCCTTATAAGGTTTCAAAAATAAAAATTTCTAAAATAAAAAATTTTAAACCTTAATTGCATAAAATCCTTTCAAATCCAATTTACAGAATTTTATTATTCTCAAAAATCTAATTTTTAAGAAAACCTTAATTTCTAAAATTAATTTAATTCCAGAAAAATAATTTTTTAATCAAGAATCGGTTGAGTCGGGTCACGAGTTACCCAACCCATCGGCACCTAGGCCAGAATGCCAAGCATGCTACTGAGCATAGTGGCACACTGCTCAGCATCGTGTTTGTTCTGCACACACAGCTTGCAGAATCCCGTACCAAGTCTCAGCGCGCTGACACTTTCGTTCCGGGCCCTACAATGGCTCTACCAGACAGTCACCCGACGGTCCGAGCCCGCTGTGCATTGGGTCAAGTTGCACAGCGAGCAAGCCTTTCGGCATGTCTCTTTGCAAAACAGTCTCAAACCTCGAGTTACCACCTAAAACTGATTCCCATTTTTAACCAAGTCTTGATACCAAATTTTGTTTTAATTCATAATTCATCAAGATTACAATCAAAACAAATTCAATCCCAATTAACAACTAATATCTTGATTTAATATGCTTTTCGATTTTCATTAACATAAACGAAATAAACGAAAACACGTAAATCACATAAATACAAATTAATCGAGCTAACCAGGCTTTGACACCACTGTTGGGTTGGATGATCCCCGGCGTGACTATGATAGAGTAGATGCCCGGAGCGCCAATTTTGGACACCATTTTTTGTATAATAAACTCTATGAGACAATCTTTTCTTTATGAATAAAGTCAATTTTATTATAGGCATTCTTTGTTCTTAAACTGTTATTATATGCTATAGAAAGAAGTCCCTTAAATCATACATGACTATGTGACATCATCGGACATCGGGAATGATGATGATGGAATATGTCTCTAAGGTCGTGATTCTTAAAAGGTTCCAAGTCCGAGGTGGGTCTGTCAAGATAAGGGATATTGACAAAGACTCAAAAGACTTGCTTGGGTACATAGTTCTTAGAGAATGTGCCTCGTTCCATAGTCATAGATGTACACGAGGGTTCTCATTTGGATAATGAGTGAACTGAACAACCCCGCTAGGAAATTCATAAAATGGTTATCAAATATGGAATTTCCTATAATCACATAGGCATAAGAGTAATCCTTTTGGATCTGAGGTTCCATTGCAACTTTGAGCATAGTAGACTATACTTAAACTTATCTCATGATTCCATCACGAGTAGTCATATGGGATATCTTGGGTATAGTATAATTATGTGTCGAGGTACATGAGAGACCAAGATGGGATCCATCACTGATATAGCAAGTCAGACATTTTCTATGTATTGCTTAACGAATCAATACTATGTATGGCAATCCAAAGAGGCGGAGGTTTACTCGTTTGGATTGCATGAATCGATATCATATAATAAGGAGACATCATGATTGGGTCGTAAGAGTTTCTAAGCCATTACTCGAGATACCAATCCGGGAAATTTGATAGAGGGATCTTACTTATGCGAAGATCGTGGTTATGATAGGTTAAGTATCTTTACATCGTTTGTGTCTAGGTCTTCGAGGCCCGTTGCTAGACAGTAACCTCGATTTGTAAGTACCATGATATTATGGTGAATGATACATGGTCGGATTAAATCAAGGAAGATTTAATCTAGTACTTTCTAAATATATAAAGGTACAAGACACTTTTAGAAAGTGTACTTACTACTAGAACATGAACGAGCCTAAGGGGTTACACATAACTTCTGAGGTTCCTGATTAAAAGATATGATTAATCAACTTTGGAAGTTGAGGTGAAATTAGGAAAGTCTAGTACTTACCCAAAAAGGAATATTAATTAATTGGCTGGAGAACAATTAATTAGACTATTTAATAAATCAAGTAGGATTAATTAATTAATGGACTAAGTAAAGTCCAAAGGTTTTATTTAATTAGTAGAGGAAGTCAAAAATTAAATAGAATTAAAAAAATAATTGGGTAATAATAATTAAGGTTGGACTTTAATTATTATGGAATATTTAATTAAATGGTTGGACTATTTAATTAAATAAGGTGTCAAAAACTAAATCAAGTTGGATAAAAACTTTGGATTCTAAGGCATAGAGGGGGCGTGTAGGCGGACGAGTTTGGGGGAGGATTGAATTCCTCTTCAAGTCTTGATCAAGTTGGAATCAAGAAAATATTTTAGGAGAGAAAATAGGGAACAAGTTAGCTTGCAAGCTAAGTTTCTTATTTTTAGGAAACTTCTTAATTGAATTTGATTAGGAGTAGATGAAAGTCAAATCTTGGAGATTTTATCTCATCTTGACTTCTAGTCATATTAAACCTAGGAATATCTCTATAAATATGTGTGTTAAGAAAAACACACACACACACTTAATTTCTAGGGAAATTTTCGTCCACCCTTAAGAAGAAAAATAGATAAATTTTATCTTCTTATTTTCTCCAAGAAAACTCGCCCCTCACCCATATTATTTATAGACAAGGTTTTGCTCATGTGTTGAGATTGACTTTTCACATATATTCCTATCTTCATATATTTAAACTTAGATTAGATCTAAAATAATTATATAGTCTAGCACCATATATATAATTATTGGGAACTATACGGAGGTGTGGATACATCTTAGAGGCAAGACAATTGGATCGCTTGAAGATACAAGGAATAAATCAAAGCTCGGGATTTTGGAGGAGGCCGACGGCTTCACTGTAGATTCGATCAAGGGAGTATTTGTTCGGGTTGAAAAGATCAAAAACTTGTACGAGGGAAAAAGCGCGAAAGGTATTTCGCGTAGTTAGTTTTTCTTCATTTTATTAGTTCGATTAAACCAGCCATAATCCTGTTTCGGGGTAGTTGTATAAATTTTTAAATTCTGCTGTGCAAACCTACCCCGGGAATTACCCAACCCAACAGACTAACTCAGCGAAAGATTAAAATTTTATACTAAATGCAAGCATAAATTTTAAACACCCTGCACGGATTCATTCGGCTCGATTAATTCGCTGAAATAAAAAGGCAAAACGTAAAATTACAAACAGTGAATTTTAGTTTTGATTGGATCTTTATCAACCCACTGCAAGCTTCACAAAAATTGCCCCTTTTTGTATATCTAGGTAAAGCACTTCAATTGCCGCGCCTCTACTAATAGTCCACACCTCCTTGAATCTCCAATCATCCTATTTCCGGCACTAGCCAATAGAATGAGTCTAGAACTAACTTTCTAGGATTATGTGAAAAGGTGAGGAATACTGATGTATGCGGGCCCTTCGAGGAAATGGCTCGAGGAAGCTATTACTACTTCATAACATTCACCGATAACCTATCTAGATATGGCTTAGTGTATCTTATGAGACATAAGTCTGAGTCCTTTGAAAGGTTCAAGGAGTTCAAGGCTATGGCTGAAAATCAAACTGGCAATCATATAAAGGCTCTAAGATCTGATCGAGGAGGAGAATATATGAGTGATGAGTTCAATAATTTCATAAAGGAACATGATATAGTATTATAGCTAACACCACCTGCAACTCCACAATTAAATGGGGTAGCTGAAAGAAGAAATCGAACTTTATTAGATATGGTACGATCCATGATCAATTACACTGACCTTCCCATCTCATTGTGGGGTCATGCCTTACTCACTACTGTCCACATCTTGAATAGATGTACTTCCAAATCCGTTCCTAAGATTCCATATGAGATATGGAAGAATAGGAAACCAAACCTAAATTATTTTAGGATTTGGGGATGTCCAGCCTACATCAAGAAAACAAAGGTGGAAAAATTGAAAGCTAGGTCCTTAAGAGGACGTTTTTTTGGATATCCCAAAGATTCTATGGGATACCTCTTCTACTTGCAAGATGATCATAGGGTCATAGTTGCTTTACAAGCACACTTTCTCGAAAAAGAGTTCATCCGAGAAGGCGGTGCAGGTAGGAAGATCATCCTTGATGAACAAAGCGAAACCCCTGAAGATACACCTACACAAGATGCCACGACTAAACCCACTGTGACACAACAACCATTACGAAGATCTTATAGAGCATCTCGCCAACCTGAGAGGTATGGTCTCCTAATACGAGAGAAGCATTGGCTTTTCTCTATAGCAGCAGAAAACCTTGGTGATGATCCCTCTGATTATGATAAAGCTATGATTGATATTGAATCTACAAAATGGCTGGCGGGAGGCTATGCAGGCAGAGATAGACTCGATGCATTCTAACCAAGTCTGGACTCTTGTAAACCAACCAGAGAACATTAAACCCATTGGGTGTAAATGGATTTACAAGAGAAAGATCGGTCTAGATGGCAAGGTTGAAATCTATAAAGTCAGACTAGTGGCGAAAGGGTATAGTCAAAAGGAATGAATTGACTGTAATTAGACCTTTTCACCTATGGCCATAATAAAGTCTATACACATCCTACTCGCAATTGCTGCACATCTAGATTATGAAATATGGCAGATGGATGTGAAGACTGCTTTTCTTAATGGATTCCTAGAGGAGGATATATATATAGAACAACCTAAAGGCTTCATATCAGAGACTGAAAAAGACAAGCTAAATTTGTCAAGCGACTATTTAACCTAAACGAACGCTAAAGTTTTAAAATCATTTTCGCTGTGCTAACCCTGATTAGGTGATCTAAGCATTACCCTACATTGGTAAATTGTCGAGATCACTAAGTCTAAGTTATCTTTACTGTAGCGTCTGACCCAAGTGCTCAGCTTCCTAAGCGTTCTAACCTTTAAAAGTGATACGAAATTTTTGAAGTCGAAAAAGACTTCAGGGTCTATTCAACCCCTCCCCCTCCCTTCTAGACCCTTTCGTATGCCACTTAGGACCGCCCAAGATTTGCCACCTTTTTACTTCTACAGCTCTGATACCACTTAGTGGTCCTAAGTGGCATACGAAAGGGTCTAGAAGGGGGGGTTTAAATTGACCCTGAAGTCTTTTTTTACTTCAAAAATTTCGTATCACTTTTAAAGGTTAGAACGCTTAGGAAGCTAAGCGCTTGGGTCAGATGCTATAGTAAAGATAACTTAGACTTAGTGATTTCGACAATTTACCAAAGTAGGGTAATGCTTAGATCACTTAATCAGGGTTAGCACAACGGAAATGATTTTAAAGCTTTAGCGTTCGTTTACGTTAAATAGTCGCTTAGCAGATTTAGCTTGTCTTTTTTCAGAAAAGATAAAATAATATAAAACAAGACAACAATGAAAGTAAATGACACAAGATATATAAGGTTCACTGGGTGATGTAATCCCAGCTACGTCCTTCTTCTCTTTTTACACTTGGAGGGAATTTACTACGATGATTATCAAAGAATCACACAGAATCTTCTACAAGGTAGTAAATAAGTGAAAATGATCTCGGGCTTCTTGATCACACAGATTTCAGCACCAATGAAGATCTTCTTCTACAAGCTTCTCTCACTCATAAATACTGCATGTAAGGGGTTTCAACAACTTTCTCACATAGATGAAAGGTAGAGGGTTTTATCAAAGGGTTTGTTTGTTTTTGGAAAGACCAAACAACTTGGAATATCTCAGTAAGAATTTAGGTTTCTTCTTTGGAAGATGTTTGAGATAGTTGTGACTGTATGGAATGTATGTAAAAGCTTGAAAGATTTTGGCTATGGAGTTTCTAAGCTTTTTCTCAGCAAATTTTTCTTGTGCATGTACGTATATCTCTTTTTTTTTTTTTTAGGGTTTGCTGAAATTAGGTATTTATAGGCAATTCTTGGGATTACGTCCATTGGACACATGTAAGAGCGTGCCTTTCACGCGGCGCATGATTTTACCTTTTCTATGACATTCCTGAAATCCTGCCGGTTCCGATTGGACAGGAGCAGCTATAAACTCTGAAATTTTGACAGTCTGGTCAAAAGGTGGCTTGTCCACAAGTCATATTGGCTTATCACATTTAATGCACTTATCAGGCATTTAATGCATTTGAATTTATTTCCCGTTGGAAATAAATGTCCGTTGAATGATTGCATTTAAGTCCTTCATGACTTGAGGATTTATTTAAGGTGAATCTGATATTGATCGCTAGAGTGTTTTGAGCGCTTGATTCATGAATCCTGAAATAGTCCTTTAACGTTTAACAGACGCTAAGGATAAATCTTCATCTTCTTTTGACTTCAGACGTTGATCTTCAACTTCATCTCTAATAGACTCACCTAGAATTCTATTAGCGATTCGGTATCTAATACTTAGTCTAAAATCTACAAAGATAAAAATTACAAGCCTAACAAAATTACATACTTTCAAACGCTTATACAGTTGATCTATGAAACATAAACTTACATTATATTTTTGGGTCTAGCATTAAATCCTATCACATCATCAAAACTTCTAACATGAAATTTCCTAACAATTTTCCCCTTTTTGATGATGTCAAGACCTTTAACTCTTATAACACTTTTATAGATTAAGAGTTCAAAGAAAAGCCCAAATAAATATAAGTTAGCGTTTGGAAAGTTAGTAAAGTTAGCTAATGTTAGATTAGCCTCAATAAGTCGTTTTAGTGATAAATCATTCTTTTATATAGAAAGATAAGCAGACAAGATTTATACTGAATATAAGATAATTGAAAGCGATAACAGAAATAAAAGAGATAAGAGAAATATAAAGCATTCATTTTTTCTGTCGATTTGTGCTTTCTACTCCTTGGTAGATTTCATTTGCTAAGTCCATAAGGAGTCGATCAACATCTATCATGGTGGTATGTTGGAGTTCATCATAGTCATGCCTTCGTTGTCTAGCGCTTTCATTTAGTTCCTTCAGCCTATCCACCCATTCCCTTGGAGGAATACCAAGTTCATGAATTAAGTCGTAATAGATGTCTTGTCTTCTATCGTTGGATGGTTTCCAGTTGATAGGTCGTCTAAACGGTCCGGCATAAGGATGAAATCCCATACTCTCCCAAAATTCGACGTCCAAGTCTGAAAGCAAGTACCGTCCTAGATAATATCTTGGCTTTCTCTTTTTAGTTAACATCTTCTTTATGCTCACTATTTCTTCAAACATTGATCGCCAGTGTTTATTATCTGTTTTAGATATTGCCTTGGACTTTTCTTTATCTTCCCCCTTCTTGACATCAGCAAAGTATTTCTTCAAGTCAGTGATATCTCGGTGCATAAGCCTGACTTCTTCAACCAAAAGGGTAGCTTGTTCAGCGATACTTTGAGGGGCTTGATCGAAAGCAGTGTGTTGCTCAGTATCAGCTGAAGCATTCTGCACAAGCGTCCGATTGAGTTCTTCAGAAAGCGAAGTGATCAGCGGTGATATAGTGTCCATGACTGCGATTGTGCTCTTTGTAGCAGCGTTTGAGATATCATGGCTTCAAGTGTCAGAAATAATTTGGATTTGCCTATTAGCTGTATCCAAAATCTTTGAGCAAGAACCCTCAATGTTGTTAAGTGAGTTCCGTACTGCTTGTCTGAAATCTCGAGTGTCTGGATCACTGTCCGAGTCTGAATCTGATTTCGAGGAGGAGCACTTAGGAGACGAAATGAGTCCGTAAGAGCTAGAAACTGCAGCCTTGTCTTTGGTTTTATCTCTGATAAATGGCTCTTCAGGCTCTTCAGCAATTTCAGCATGAACTTCATCTATCGCTTGATCCATGGATGGATCTGCAATCACTGACTGGGGCTCGACTACTGGGGCGCTAGAAAGATCTGGCAAAGAGGCCTCGGGAATTTGAGTGGCATCCAGAGTAGAAGAATCTTCTATTTCAACAATTTTGACGAAAGGAAAAGGGTCTTCAACAGCAATGACCCAGAGTGGGCCAATCGCTTCCATCATATGCCTTGGACTTATCAGGTTGGTCTGCGGAGTAAAGAATATAGCGTCTTTGCGCGCTTCATTGCTTAGTGCAAGTTGCACTCCTTCCGACAGATCAGCTCCTGAAGTATAAGAGTTGTAGAAGTCCAATATGAATGGCATTAGCGCTTAAGCTGCTTCTTGGTCCACTGGTCTGATAAGCGATATCATCTTGGCCACTTGAATTTTCTGTTCACAAAAGAGCACAGAGTGAAGATTGTATCCTCGGAAGTCGCTTAGCCCTGAATAGTGGTTGAAAGTGATATCCAACGCTTGTGCATTTTCTATCACTGCTCTTCTGTCTTGTTAGAATTCAGCAAACTCAGCGTGCTCATCTGCAACATTGACACAAATTTTACTTTGTCCTGGAAGAAGCGGTTGTGTACTGGTGGTGGCTTCTTCGTTCAGATCTGGAAAGATGAGTTGAACAAATGCTTGACGAGGGTGAAATACCTATCGTCCGCCTTGACTGAATAAGGCTAGCTGTTGACGGATGTAGCTCTCGATAGGTTGCTTGTAGCCTGGCAGATTGCTAACATTTCCGGTAATATGCTGAAGCTGTTGAAGTAAAAAGGTGGCAAACCCTCGGCGTCTGTATTCGATTCCAAATTCAAATAAGAATGGATATCTCACAAGTTCGTCAAGAGTATAGAAGTGTAAAACGAACTCTTCAGCTCATCTGGCTGTATCCATCATCCATCGCTTGCCAAGTTTGTCAGCTTTCTTTTGATCTTTTTTGGCGGCAAGGAATTTCTCAAAACGTTCAGTTTCTTCATCGTAATCCTCAGCCCATAATCTTGCAAGGTATTCACGAGCTTCATCTTCTATCCACGAGTTAACTGGATTTGGATGTTCAGCAACAAGCGGTCCTTTTCCTTTCCAAAGCTTGAGTTGATTAGGAGAGAGAGCATTCTGAGGAGAATTGACGACTGATGGAAGAGCCGAGTATCCAATCCTGTTGAGATCCTATTCATCAGAGTTTTTAAGCCAATCGCCCATGTGGGGATTTCTAAACACAATTTTTTTGACTGAAGGAGATAAAAGGACTCATCAGAGCGACTGGTGAAATTAAAACGTGCTTGGTCAAAATCTATTCTGTTGATCACTGGTCTTCGAATATACTCAAGGCGAGATTGAAGACGCTCCAGATTGTAAAGACCTAGGTCGGCGAATCGCTCAAAGAATTCAAACTTGTTAGAATTGGAAACATCAGCCCTATGGAGAGTGGTTTGAAAGTTGAGTTTTGATTCAGCAAGAGTCTGGGTGTCCCGTTCTCTAGCAACATAATAAAATTCAACTTCGGCAGAATATCCGCTAGGAAAGAAATAGATGTTAGGAGGAGGAGATCCAGTTAGAGTAGGAACAAAGGCAGTTTCTTCCGTTAGAATAGGGGCCACTTCTATCGACTGCTCAGCGTGTAGAGTCGCTTCACTAGCTGGAGATGTTTCAGCGTCAGGAAGGACTTGAGCTACTTCTTTAGCTATGTCCACAACAGTTGCCAGATCAACATCTACTTCAATGGGAACCTCTGAAGATGGAGGTGCATCAGCGTGTGGTGCATCTTGAGCTGATACATGTAAGCATTTGAGAAAAGCAAGCAAAATTTCTACTAAGTAGAAATGACAAATAAGATACTACAACGCTTACCCTGAGGACTATCATCGACTTTGTCAGTCGCTTGATCTATTTCAACAGTTGGTATATTTTCCTCAGGCTTCGGGATCACTTCTTCAGGATCTAAATCTAGAAAAGTAGTGATAGGATCAGCACGGATGGGAATATGCAAATCCTCAAAAGTGTTGAGAACAGTTTGAATATTTGCTTCACACTCAGCTGAAAGAGGTTTTATCCTAGTGTTAGAGACTTAGAAACTAACGAGGAAAGGATAAATTACTTTGCTTAGCACAAGTACTTTCAGATTGAGCATAGGCTTTAGGATCTGAGCTAATTTCTAGAACAGCTTCAGACGAAGGTGGAACACTCGCTGGTTCTTCAAGCGCTGGCTCTATTGGAGCGCTTGTTGATGCAGCTGGAGTGGAGAGGGGAGTACGCCTTCGGGCTAGTACTTCTTCTACCTCTTCTTCTTCTTCCTGAGGGAAGATAAACGCTGGAGGAGGAGATGGGACTTCTGTTTCTTCTTTGGCTCCGACTTCTACTTTTGCTTCTTTGCTGGCTTTGATGGCTCAGCGACTTTCAAGGTAATTTTTGTTTTTGGTCGCTTAACCACCACCTCTTCTTCCGATGAAGATGAAGACGCTTGCTCTTCATCACCACTGCGAACAACTCCTTCGGCAAGAAGTCACTCACGCTCTTCTTTGGGAACCGCTGCACCACCTCGCTTTCTTTGTTTGATCAGCTCGCCGATCATCTTCTTTCCATAAAACTTTAGCGCTGGGATGTTCTTTCCAGCGGTCTTGGTAAAACTGCTAGCGCTAAGAATTTGACTTAAAACAATCCTGTAAGGCTTGGGATTTACTGATTTGGCCATCGCTGCTTTGAAGCGATGAAAAACGTAAAGCGACCAATTTATCTTCAATTTGGTCAGAATGGCCACCATCATCTTTTATTGACGGTTGGAAACTTTGTCGAAGCTTCCCTTTCTGCATTCGATCATCTTGGTGCATATGTCCGCAAGAATGACATATTCGCCCTTCATGTCATTTTCCTTGAAATTGGGTTCATAGGCAGCTTCAACCTCATCTTTCTTGATCAACGCCCAGACTTTTGTGGCATCACCAAGAGTGACATTTTCAACTTCGGCTCCATCGTTTGGCAAATTTAGTAAAGATGAAAATAGAGACGTAGTGAGGACGAAGGTCTCACGGGAAAAAGGAAAGACGCAGGAAACAAAGTTTCCGTCGTTAGAGATTTTTGCATTCTTGAAGAAGAATAAGGTTTCTTCCTCAAAGAAGTTGAAAACAGCAGTTATCATGTTGCATAAACCAAACTCCTGGACGAGTGGAAGAACAGTCCTAAGGGGGAAGTTCTGGTTATCAAATAGATAGTCCCAGTTAACAAGAAAATCAGCGTTAACAGTGACTGGTTTCTCAGATTTGGAAGATTTCCCGATAGCAGATTTTGAAGATTTGGGTGCCATTGATGAACTGAAAAAGCTTTGGTAGAGGAGAGAAAAGATATTCTTTTTGCCTTAGAGAGGGAGAACTTTTACAGTAGGGGAATTTCTAGAAGTGATAAAGTTTTACTGTAAAGGTTGTGAAGGGTTTAAATAGGAGGCAAAAATAACCCCTCAACTAGTAGATGAATGACATGTGCACAAAAGTTAATTTAGAAAAGAACAAAAATTAAATCTGAGCCGTTTACACATAAATACGGATGTCAAAAGGTGCGGTAAATATGGTAACAACTGTGAAATATAAAAGTTTGAAATCAGCAGTTACTTTTTCAAAACGTTTGAAAAATTTTGAAACTTTCAGTGTGAAATGCACTCGCCTGATAGTACAGTGACAAGTACTCAGACAGGTGCAGTTTTTAGATAGGAATCATTAACCATCAGTTTGATTTGATAAGCACGTGTGGGCAGTTGTCAAATCTAATCTTTTGGACTTATCCACACGCTACTTTCAGCAATGAAAACTATGCATGAATTTTAAAAAAAATTACTTAGCGTTAAAGTGGGAATCTTTTTAACGCTAAAGTCTTTTTGAGAACAAAATTTAATTCTTAAAGTTAAAGATAAAATCAATCGCTTGGATTAATAAAAGACATTTTCATTTATTAGAGATTGATTCTGTTATGCATAATAGATAAGTGCTAGTGATCAATGCATAAATTTTCAAAGTAATTTTTTATCATAGTCGCTTATGAGGTGAGACAAGTACAATTTTAAGGTTCCCCCTAAAATTGATGACTCATTTCAATTGAAATTTTTTTTTGACATAAGCATAAAGTGGATTCCCCCTAAATTGTATTCCCATAAAATATGATGCTCTATGTGTTAGGAATTTCATGTTAGATGTTTTGATGATGACAAATAGGAATCTTGTTAGACCCCAAAGTTATGTACGCTTAAATGTCATAAATACATTGTATAAGCATTTGAACATTAGAAATGTATAGGCTTTATTTTACCTTTTACTTTTGACATTCTTAGATCAAGAAGTCAGTTAGATTAAAGCGTTTGATACTTTCTGAGTGAGCTTATCAAGACTGCGAAATCTGAAGACTCCAAGCGTCCAAGAAATCAATAGTGAATGAAGTTTGAAGAAGTTCACTCTAAGCGCCTGACATGTTCTGAGTGAGGTGTCAAGTAACTAAGACTGAAGTCTCAAGCGTCTATACTTCTAAATATAGTCTGAAGATTTTTTCCAAGCGTCTAAACATTAAATAGTCCTCCAGATTATTTGGAACTTTCAGCTCATGAATGAAGCGTCTATCAAATGACAAACATTCTCCTGAAGCATCAGATCGAAAGGAGTTTAGTGCAAATATTCTCAGTGCATTAAATGCCAACGGGCATTTAATTCAAATTGCATTAAATGCTGATAAGAGTATTAAATGTGATAAGCACTTTCAGACGTACGGAGAAGCCACCCTATTGGACTGTCAACACTTCAAAGACTGCAACACCAACTTTTGTGCAGCAGATTTTCAGGAAAAAGGACAAAAGTTGTTCACTCGCGAAAGTGAGAGACACGCGCCCTTGCATGTGTCAAACAGACACTTTTTCCAAGAATGCCTATAAATAGAACTTCAACAACAAGCCAAATAGAGAGAACAATTATCAAGCCAAATTGCTGTTGCATTGAAGTCTCATTGCTTAAACTCTCAGAAAAGCCAGAATACTCAAGAAAATATTTTCTCTGCATTTCATCAAATCCTGAGACAGTCAACCCAATATCTCAAACATTCTTTTTGAAGAAACTACTCTACTACTAAGATATTCCAGTTGTTTGAACTTCATCAAAATCAAACAAACTCTTTTAGAAAAACCCCTATCCAAGCCTCGCAATCTGTGTGAAGTCGAAGTTGGATACTTGCATTATTTCTGGGTGAAAGAAGCAAGGGGATTGAAGTGATTTGGAGTAGAAATCTGTGTGATCAAGGAGCTCAAGTCATCGACATCCATCTCTCCCTAATTTGTAGAAGATTCTGTGTGATTCTTTGAGAATCATTTTAGTGGATTGCCTCCGAGTGCAAAGGAGAAGAAGGACGTAGTTGGGATTACACCACCCAACGAACCTTACAAATATTGTGTCATTTACTTTTCAGTCAATTCTTTCATCTATCATATCATTGCATAAATTGATTATGTAAAACACAATTAAAAGCTAAGCAACTAAGAAACCTCGTGTGACGCTAAAACTTTCAAAGAGAAGACTCCACAAATCATTCCGCTGTGCTAACACTGATTAAAAGAACTGAACGCTTAACCTACTTGGTCAAAGTATTCAATTCTTGAAGTCTGAGTTAACTTTAAAAATTAGTCTTCATCAGACGCTTCGCCAGAGCGCCAACATTTTAAGTGAACGCTTAAGTCAAGCGTTAGACACTTCAAGCGTCTATCTTTTCAAGTGTCCAAAAATCTTTTAATATGAAATCTTTTGAAGTCGAAAAAGACTTCAGGGTCTATTCAACCCCCCCTTCTAGACCCTTTCGTATGCCACTTGGGACCAACACTATGATTTAAGCGTTTAAATCAATCATACCTAATTCACTTCTCAAAGTGAGAAAGCATTGTTCGTTGAGCACTTTGGTGAAGATATCTTCCAATTGTTTGTCAGTTCCAATGAAGTGCATGGAGATATCTTTCTTTTGAACATGGTCACGCAAGAAATGGTATCGAATATCAATGTGTTTAGTTCTAGAATGAAGGACTGGATTTTGGGTCATAGCTAAAGCACTTTGGTTATCACAATGGATTGGGGTAGGACCTAGGATTATTCCATAATCTCTAAGTTGTTGCCTCATCCAAAGGATTTGTGCACAACAGCTCCCAGCGGCTACGTACTCTGCTTCAGCGGTAGAAGTCGCTATGGATTGTTGTTTCTTACTATGCCACGAAATTAATCTATCACCTAGAAATTGACATGTACCACTAGTACTTTTTCTATCTATTTTGCATCCTGCAAAATCTGCCTCTGAATAACTAATTGGTTTAAAAGGAGAGTCCCTTGGATACCATAAGCCCACATTTTGTGTGCCTTTTAGGTATTTAAGGATTCTCTTGACAGCATTTAAGTGTGATTCTCTAGGATCATCTTGAAAGCGTGCACACATGCATACCAAAAACATAATAGCGGGTCTACTAGCGGTAAGATAAAGAAGTGATCCAATCATACCTCTATAGTTAGTGATATCAATTTTCTTCCCACTTTCATCTTTATCTAGCTTAAGCATTTGACTCATTGGAATTTTTGAAGATGATGCATTTTCTAAACCAAATTTCTTAATCATATCTCTTGTATATTTAGCTTGGTTTATAAATATTCCATTAGGGAGTTGTTTAACTTGTAATCCTAAGAAGAAAGTTAATTTACCCATCATGCTCATTTCAAATTGATCCTGCATCATTTTTGAAAATTTCTCACACAATCGCTTATTAGTAGAACCAAATATAATATCATCAACATAAATTTGGACTAAGAGAATATCTTCATTATGGGTAATTTTAAATAACGTTGTGTTAACGCTGCCTTTTGAAAAGCCTTTACCTATAAGGAAGATAGAGAAAGTGTCATACCATGCTCTTGGTGCTTGTTTAAGGCCATAGAGTGCCTTATCCAATTTATAGACCATACTTTTCCCATGGTTGTTGATGAGTCCTGGAGGTTGTTCCACATAGACTTCTTCTTGAAGTTTACGATTTAGGAATGCACTCTTCACGTCCATTTGGTACACTGTAAACTTGTTGAATACGACAAACGCTAGGAACATCCTAATCGCTTCAAGACGGGCTACTGGGGCACACGTCTCATCAAAATCAATACCCTCTTCTTGGCAATAACCCTGAGTGACTAATCTGGCTTTGTTTCTTATAACAATGCCATCTTCATCCATCTTGTTCCTAAAAACCCATCTAGTTCCAATAACTCCTTGGTGAGTTGGTCTTGGTACTAGCGTCCAAACTTTGCTTCGCTCAAATTGGTTAAGCTCTTCTTGCATTGCTTCTACCCAACTTGAATCACTGAGCGCTTCATCCACTTTCTTTGGTTCCATTTGAGATAAGAAACTTGCGAACATAGCCCCATTGATTGTAGCAGACCTAGTTTTAACAGATGCTTCAATATCTCCAATTATTAACTCTAGTAGATGGTCTCTAAGCCATTTACGGTCTGGTTAGAGTGGGTTGAGAGATTCTTGATTATCAATCGCTTGACTCTCATTAGTCTCTGGCGCAGTCGCTGCATCATTCACAGTTCTAATTTGCTCTTGATGATCATTCTCTTTATGATCATCAGCGATTCTGACAATATCATCATCAGTAATCTCACGAGTAATCTTAGGAATAGGCACAAAATCTCATCATCCTCCTCATTATCACTATCATCACCAAGATTGATTTGTGACGCTTGTTGGGCAAGAATACTCATGAAGTATTCCATGATCTATACAAAACTTCTCAACAAATTGGTTAGTAAATTCAGTTCCTCTATCGCTTCTAATTCTTGTCACCTTTAAATCTTTTGATGTTTGTAATTGACGAATTAGCGATGTATAGCTTGACACTAGTTTCGTCTTTGGTCGCTAGGAATTCTACCCATGTATAGCATCAACTATTACTAGCGAGTACTTTTTACCACTAATACTCATGATTTGAATAGGACCAAACAAATCTAGATGCAATAGTTTAAGAACTCTTGAAGTTGATAGGCATGGTTTCTTCTTAAAAGATGATTTAACTTGTTTACCCATTTGACATGCATCACATAACCGATTCTTTTGAAGGAACCCTTAGGTAATCCCTCTACTAGATTTAGCGATATTCACTGAGAGATTGCCTTAAAGTTGAGGTGATTCATTTTTCTATGCCATAACCAACCCAATTCATTTTGACTTTTAGCAACAAAGCATGTGGGGTTGTTATCAATTGTTGAATCCTAATCTACTAAATACTTTGTTCTTTTCCATCTTAATTTAGTAGACTTAGTCATAGCGTCGTTAACATAACATTAGCTGCTTGAAAATTTTACTTCAAAGCCTTTATCACAAAATTGACTAATGCTTAAGACCCTCAACATAATATACATCACTGATCATGATATTCCCCCTATGCATAATACCTATACCTTTGGTTTTACCTTTGGAGTTATCACCGAATATAACTTAAGGACCATTGGTTGCGCGATAGTTGACCAAGAGATCCTTTGATCCAGTCATGTGCCTTGATGACCCACTATCGAAGTACCAAACTGAAGTATCGTTGTTGGATCTAGGTACCTACATTTAAGGATAGTTCTAATTCTTCTTAGGTACCCTTGTTGTCTTGGGTCCTTCAACGTTAGTAACTTTGGTTTGCATTAAAACTTTAGGAACCCATATTTGCCTAGTCTTCATTGTAGGAATACTGTCCTTCTTGGGTTTCACATTGTGTTGTGTGTGCTTTTTGGGTGTATAATAATATCCATGATTATAATAGTAATCATAATCATAGTCATAATCATAATCATCATAGTAGCGATAATATGATCTAGACTGTCTTGGATATTAACACTGGTATTTCCTTGGCGCTGGCTTGGGTTGCACTTTTGGTGCTGGACGCTTAGCGCTTAATTCACAGTGATCAGATTTATCCTTGGCCTTTTGAGTTTTTGGATGAACCAGTTTTTGTGAATCGTTTGCTTTCGCCTTTCCCTTGCTTGAGTCAGCTTTGGCTTTCTCATTTGGCCTCATACCATTGTCGTTAGGTTCATTCAGTGTTTGACTTTGTGAACTTTTCTCAACAAAGAAAACACCCTTTCCTTTGTTGTTCGCCGTAACATTGGATTTGTTTGGTTGTTTACCGAATTTATTGCATCCTAAGCTGGTCTTTTCACCAAACATTCTTGTTACGTCAGTCACTTATCCAACTTTCTTGAAGCTTTTGATAATGATGAGTTCAGCTGCTCTGATTTGGCAAGTCTAGAGATCATATCAACTTTTCTCTTGACTATTATATCAAGATAGCTTTTTAATTGAGTAATCTCATTCTCAAGCGATCGGTTCTTCTTAATGCATTGTTGCTGAACTTGCAACTCAGCTTTGAGCGTTACTTTATCACTTTTGAGTAATGAGATAATAGTGAGGTCACTTTGATATATTTTGGCGGCATCTTGAAAATCTTTATAATATTCATTAACTTTGTCAAGTAATTCATCATAAGAAAGAGGATGAGATAATTCAGTGGTTACCTCTGGTAGCGGATCATCAGACGCTTCATCATCTCTTCCCATAAGACAAATCAACGCTGAGTCGCTTGTTGGCTCATCATCACTACTCTCATCTGATGATTCCAAATCCTCTTCAGGTGCGGAGAATGGTTCAGATTCCGCTAGCAAACCTTGTTGGTGAAGGTTGCTCCTGAATTGATTTCTATCCGCATAGTCTTGCCTTGTGGGCTTAGACACTTTTGTATAAGGACAATTTACCTGGTAGTTCCCTGGTTTCTTGCAATTATAACACAAATTAGTTTTCATTTTCTGTTCAGTGGTTAATCGCTTTGAAACAACTGGCGCTGAGAGATTTTGAGTAAGAGTTATAGGCGCTTGATAAGGAATTGGCGCTCCTGGTTGAGGTGCAGAATATACTGGCGCTTGATACTGAGGCGCTGGTGCTGGGGGAGGGGTTTGAAATGAAGTTTGTCCAATAGGATTTCTCTTTTCATATCTTAGAGATTTCTTAAATTTCTTGACCAATAAAGCCATCTCTTTTTCCTCGTTTGATTCTGTTACTTTCACCTCACTGATCGCTTTATCCTTGCTTTTGGTGGTAGCAATTAATGCTCCTGATTCAGTTGCTGAAGTCGATGTGTCGCTAACTTCACCTAATTCAAACTCAAATGCCTTTAATTCTGAAAACACATGTTCTGGAGTAAGAGTCTCCAAGGTCTCTGATTCTCTCATAGCAACAGTCTTAATCAAATACTTGCTTGGAAGACTTCTAAAAATCTTATTGACCATTTCCTTGTTGGTCAATTCTTTGTCTAATGACGCTAACTCTGTAATGAGCAAAGTAAACTTTGTGTCCAATTGTTCTAGCGTCTCAATAGTCTGCATCTTGAAATGCTCGAATCTTTGCATGGCTATGGAGAGCTTGTTCTCCTTCATCTGTGTTAAAACTTCACACATAATAGCCAACTTATCCCATATTTCTTTGAAAGTCTTACATTGCTTGATCTTGTTGAACAATGCATCATTGTCTCCTAACGCTGAGTAAAGTGCACTTCGTCTAACATTATCTAGATTTGCTCTTTTCCGATCATCTGGCGTCCATTCTAACTTGGGTTTCTCAACATATCCATCTGGAGTGGCTTCATCAGCTCCAGGTGCTCGAGTTATCACTTTCATGATCTTAATGGGGCCATTTGAAATTACATCACACATTTCATTATCGCAAGAACGTAAATACTCGAATGCTCTAGGTTTCTAAGAATCATAGTTTGACTCTACCAACTTAGGCATTTTGTTAAAAGCCATAATGAGATGTTTTGAGAGAGTGTTTTAAAGCGACTAAGTTTTAGAAAAATGGATCTAAACAAGCAGTTACGCTTGGAAACGCTTAAGTTTCTACTTCAACCGCTCTGATACCACCTGGTGGTCCCAAGTGGCATACGAAAGGGTCTAGAAGGGAGGGGGGGTTGAATAGACCCTGGAGTCTTTTTTTACTTCAAAAATTGCGTATCACTTTTAAAGGTTAGAACGCTTAGGAAGCTGAGCGCTTGGGTCAGACGCTACAGTAAAGATAACCTAGACTTAGTGATTTCGACAATTTACTAAAGTAGGGTAATTCTTAGATCACTTAATCAGGGTTAGCACAGCGAAAATGATTTTAAAGCTTTAGCATTCGTTTAGGTTAAATAGTCGCTTAGCAGATTTAGCTTGTCTTTTTCAGAATAGATAAAATAATATAAAACAAGACAATAATGAAAATAAATGACACAAGATATATAAGGTTCACTGGGTGATGTAATCTCAGCTATGTCTTTCTTCTCCTTTTTCACCTGGAGGGAATTTACTAAGGTGATTATCAAAGAATCACACATAATCTTCTACAAGGTAGTAAATAGGTGAAAATGATCTCGGGCTCCTTGATCACATAGATTTCAGCACCAATGAAGATCTTCTTCTACAAGCTTCTCTCACTCAGAAATATTGCCTGTAAGGGGTTTTAACAACTTTCTCACACAGATGAAAGGTTGAGGGTTTTATCACAAGGGTTTGTTTGTTTTTGGAAAGATCAAACAACTTGGAATATCTCAGTAAGAATTTAGGTTTCTTCTTTGGAAGATGTTTGAGATATTTGTGACTGCATGGAATGTATGTAAAAGCTTGAAAGATTTTGACTATGGAGTTTCTAAGCTTTTTCTCAGCAAAGATTTCTTGTGCATGTACGTATATCTCTCCTTTTTTTGAGGGTTTGCTGAAATTAGGTATTTATAGGCAATTCTTGGGATTATGTCTGTTGGACATATGTAGGAGCGTGCCTTTCACGCGGCGCGTGATTATACCTTTTCTCTGACATTCCTGAAATTCTGCTGGTTCCGATTGGATGGGAGCAGCTATAAACTCTGAAATTCTGACAGTCTGGTCAAAAGGTGGCTTGTCCACAAGTCATAACTTATCACATTTAATGCACTTATCATGCATTTAATGCATTTGAATTTATTTCACGTTGGAAAGAAATCTCCGTTGAATGATTGCATTTAAGTCCTTCATGACTTGAGGATTTATTTCAGGTGAATCTGATACTGATTGCAAGTGTGCTTTGAGCTCATGATTCATGAATCCTGAAATAGTCTTTTAACGTTTGACGGACGCTAAGGATAAATCTTCATCTTCTTTTGACTTTAGACCCTGATCTTCAACTTCATCTCTAATAGACTCACCTAGAATTCTATTAGCGATTCGGTATCTAATACTTAGTCTAAAATCTACAAAGATAAAAATTAAAAGCCTAACAAAATTACATACTTTCAAATGCTTATACAGTTGATCTATGAAACATAAACTTACATTATGTTTTGGGGTCTAACATTAAATCCTATCTTGTCATCATCAAAACTTCTAACATGAAATTTCCTAATAGTGTGCAAGCTCAAAAGATCCATCTATGGACTTAAGCAAGCATCGCATAGTTGGAATCTTCGTTTTGATGAAACAGTCTAAGGGTTTGGCTTTAACTAAAATGAAGATGAGCCTTGTGTCTATAAGAGAGTTAGTGGGAGTAAAATCCTTTTCTTAGTACTATATATGGATGACATACTACTTATAGGAAATGATATTGGCATGTTGACTACGGTCAAAACATGGCTTCCGAGCACTTTCTCCATGAAAGACTTGGGAGAAGCCACATACATCCTAGGGATTCGTATCTTCAGAGATAGAATGAATAGGATGATCAGGTTTTCCCAAGCCCTTTTCTTAGAAAAGCTCTTAAAGAGATTTGAAATGGATAACTCTAAGAAAGGATTCCTGCCAATGCAACATGGTATTCACCTTTCAAAAGCTATGTGTCCTAAAACTGAGAAAGAAAGAAAGAAAGGTGATGTCTAAAATACCTTATGCTTCAGCAGTTGGTAGCTTGATGTACACCATGCTGTGTACAAGACTAGACATTGCCTATGCTGTGAGCATAGTAAGTCGATATCAAGCTGACCCTGGCATGGAACATTGGACCACAGTGAAGAGAATCCTGAAGGATTTCGCATTAGTCTATGGGAATGGAGAATTAAGAGTGGAAGGTTACACTGACTCTGATTTTTAATCAGATGTTGATGACTGAAAATCCACTTCGAGATTTATATTCACACTCAACGGTGGAGCTGTAACTTGGAAGAGTTTTAAACAAAGCACAACAGCTGATTCCACCACAAAAGTTGAGTATGTGACGTAGCCAAAGAAACTGATTGGATTAAGAAATTCTTAGAAGAACTTCAAGTGGTTCCTAGCGGTAAGCTACCAGTACCCATTCATTGTGACAACGCTGGGGCAATAACACAAGCAAAAGAACCAAGGTCTCACAGTCGATCCAAACATATAAAGAGAAGATACCACATAATAAGAGAAATCGTTGGGAAGGGCGACATCGCCATGCAGAAAATAGACATAGCTGATAATGTAGCTGATCCATTGACCAAACCATTGTCCCAGAAGGTTCTGGACAAACATCTTGAAAAGATGGGTATGAGATACCATAGAGATTGACATTGAGTGCAAGTGGAAGATTGTTAGGAATATGCCCTCGAATGCAAGGAGGATAGATTGTAATAGGGCATAAAACAATGTAATCGTAATATAAATTAGAACCTATACATGAAGGTATCTTTGGTTATTACTTGTTTTATTGCATTCGTATAAATATGTAATTAACTGAAGGCCCAAGTACGCAAGAATAGAATTTCCATTCGTTATGTGATTATGGAAACAACACTGGAAAAGTTAAATACTTGTGTACTAAATATAGTTCGCAAGTTATGTAATCTCAATAGGGTGTTGAGAATTACTTATGACTTGTATGGTAAGAGCTCCAATGTCGATAAGTGTTGATCATAGTGGCAGAACACCATGAGGACATTGAAGGAGATCAATGTGCTTGAACATGACTCGCATCAATTTCGTCACATGGTTTTTTCACTCGTTGAAAGTCAATGATGAAATTGATATAAGATGTAAAGTGTGATGAACCCTTGACTTGAGGGATTGAGTTGGAGATGTACTTGTGACATTAGGTTTGTCATTAGAGCAGTTAGATTCAGAACACCCTTGGGTGAGGTCGACCTCGAACTGCGATCTAATGCACAAGTAGCAGTCTCAACTAATTACCAAGAAGGAATTTACTCTCTCGTAGGTGAACGAGTAATTATCACTTAATTATTTATGAGCAAGTGAGATCTAAAGTCTTTGGCCAAAGCGATGAACATTTCTGTAATAGGACACTATAGTGATCTCGACTTACTATAAATAGAAAGTAAAGATGAGTTAATGATTTGACATTACCATCGTTTATACTCATCGGTGATATAAGAGTAAAAGGGTTTACGATCACACAATAATCATGTCGGAAAAGGTTGATAGATTGATCTTAATCATTCATTCTTATTTGGGTTACGGTGTGGGTTGCGAAGCAAGCTACAGGGACCCACATCCTTTGGAATCCTCCGATTGCCAAATGAGACGAACCTAAAAGAGTCACACTTAAAAAGGGAAACGATGAATAAAAATGATGGAGTATTTTTGTGGTATAATATTAAGTATTAGATACTTAATAATATTTATTTATGTGATAAATAAATAAATTATTTTGAATAATGTATTAATAAATATTAATATATAAATATTTATTTATTAGAGAAATAATATTTTAGTATTATTATTTATTACTAATTTATTCTATTAATTTAGTCGGATTAAATTAAAGGAATAAATAAGAGCGGTACACCCATGGGTGCACCATAGGGGCCCGACCATAGGCCTTAAAAAAAAGCCCATATAGGCTTGTGAAGCCCATGTCTTTTGTTCAAATGATATAAATACATAGTGGTTGTATTTTTATCTCATAAATTCATGTGTTGAACAAAAACCCTAGCTCTCTAAGAATACTGCAGAAAAAGAAAAAGAAAAACTCTCTCTCCCCTCCCACTCTAGTAGCTGCCCCCATTGAGGTAGAGAAGGAGGATTTTTCTTCCATCAATTCCGGCGTACGATTTAGAGGTAGAACGTTTGTGCTCCTTGAATCAAAATCAACCGTCGATTCGTGGTTTGGAAGATTGAAGGGCACGATAATCACTTTACAACAAATAAGTGATTTTAATCTTTCTTTTCATATACGTATTTATTTAAAACTAGACCCTGGTAGATCCTGTTTGGGTAAGAAAATTTTTGTTGTACCGCTTTCGCTATTTTGATACAATTATTTCCAACACTATGGCCTACAGTTACTAGGGGAGGAGAGAGAGATTTTTCTCTTCTTCTTTCTTTGCTATCAAGTCTAATGTGAGTGTTAGATTTTGACTGAACTAGTGTTAGGGTATATATAAGAAGTGATGGGCTTGGAATTAAGTAATTCCTTGAGCCCATGCAACTCCTCACACACACGCATTAACACTTCCCTTTTCATCCTTGTTGGGCTAAGTTGACTTTTAACTTTGTCCAATTATTAATTATGTCCAACATATTTTAATACAATTAAAATATAATACTAATTAATAATCATCTAAATTTAATAATCTAATTATTTAATAAAAGGATGAGTATAATAAATAAGTCTATTTATTTATTATAATTAATTTATTTTCATTAATCTAATTAATTAAATAAATTAATGTGTTCATAATAAATACATCTAATTATTTATTATTAATTTATTTTCATTAATCCAATTAATCAAATAAATTAATTTGCTCATCAAATAACAAATTTGTTAGTATTATGCCCTCAGACGCCATAGAGGATAGAATGATAAGGCATCTCACTTGTAATAAACTTATTATCTTATATTAATAAAAGACATTGTTTTGTTTTCACTTAAATCTTATCTATATCTATAAGTAGTGTAAAACGTTTTGTCCATGTTTTCAGTGCAGTCTCTCTACTTCCTATAGGATAGGAAGATAGGCACTAGAGAGATTGATCTTGATTACTTAAACAAGTTCGCAAGTGGCATGAAGTCCTTAATGGACAAATAAATACTAGCAATACTTGTACAATCTGAGCTTTGACATGGGAGTGCCAGTCGAACACCATGTGATGGTGGGAGTTTAAGGTTGTAGGCACATCAGTGGAACTGATATGCTCGAACACGACTTGCATCGGTTCTGTCACATGGGTATTCACTCTGTGACTATCAATGATAGAACTGATTATCCATAATAGGTGTAGGTGAACCTTTGACCTGAAGTATCAGGATGAAGTTACACTTGTGACCTCAAGTCTGTCACTAGAGTAGTTAGACCTAATTCACCCGTTGCTGAGGTCGACCTCGAAATGCTGCTTGATGGGTAAGTGATAGTCTTAGCTGATAACTAACATGGGACTTGTTATCTCATAAGTGAATGAGAAAGTGTCCTATGTGATTATAGATAATGGAGATCAAAGTCTTTGACCAAAGCAATAGAGACGATTGTGCAAGACACTAAATCGAGCTCAATGATTTTGTATTATTATAATTAATACATATGGTCAAGTTTAGTGAGTTTGACATCACCATGATTCTCACTTGATTGAGACACATGAACAAAGGTTTATACGTATACAGAATTTACGACTGGAAGGCAGTGTTTTAAAACCCGGCCCGGACCGGCCGGGCTGACCGGAAGGACCGTCAACCGGCGCCAACAGTGGTCCGGTCACTCTGTAAAACCGTTGGGAACTCAAAACCGCCCTGTTTTGCAAGAACCGCCGGACCCGTCGGTTGGACCGTCGAACCGAGCGGCCCGTTCACGAGTTGGCGAAACCGGCCGATCCATGAAAGAGAGTTTCTGAGTTCAGTTTTTGTTGGTCCCAAGTGGCATACGAAAGGGTCTAGAAGGGGGGGGGGGGGTTGAATAGACCCTTTAAGTCTTTTTCGACTTAAAATTGATTTCGTATTAAACGTATTTGGACGCTTGAAATGATAGGCGCTTGAAGAGTGTGACGCTTCACCTTAGCGTTCACACAAGATATTTGAGACTTTGTGAAGCGTCTAATGAAGACTGTTTTATAAAGTTAACTTAGACTTCAGGAATTGAATACTTTGACCTTGTAGGTTAAGCGTTCAGTTCTTTTAATCAGGGTTAGCACAGCGGAATGATTTTGGAGTCTTCTCTTTGAAAGTTTTAGCGTCACAAGATGTTTCTTAGGTGCTTAGCTTTTGATTGTGTTTTACTTATGCAGTGATATGATAGATGAATGAAATGACTGAAAAGTAAATAACACAATATTTGTAAGGTTCGTTGGGTGGTGTAATCCCAACTACGTCCTTCTTCTCCTTTGCACTTGGAGGCAATCCACTAAGATGATTCTCAAAGAATCACACAGAATCTTCTACAAATTAGGGAGAGATGGATGTCGATGACTTGAGCTCCTTGATCACACAGATTTCTGCTTCAAATCACTTCAACCCTCTTGCTTCTTTCACCCAGAAATGATGCAAGTATCCAACTTCGACTTCACACAGATCGCGAGGCTTGGATGGGATTTTCTAAAAGGTTTGTTTGATTTTGATGAAGTTCAAACAACTTGGTAATATCTCAGTAGGAATCTGGTTTCTGCAAAAAGAATGTTTGAGATATTTGTTGACTGTCTCAGGAATATAAGAAAAGCAATTTGGATGTTTCTTGAAGTTTCGGGCTTTTCTGAGAATTTAAGGAATGAGATTTTAATGCAACAGCAATTTGGCTTTGATAAAATTGTTGCATCCTATTTTGTTTGTTGTTGAAGTCCTATTTATAGGTATTCTTGGAGAAAGTGTCCGTTTGACACATGCACTGGCGCGTGTCTCTCACTTTCGCGAGTGAACAGCTTTTGTCCTTTTTCCTGAAAATCTGCTGCACGAAAGTTGGTGCTGCAGTCTGAGATAGTTGACAGTCCAATAGGGTGGCTTCTCCGTACGTCTGACATTGCTTATCATATTAAATGCTCTTATCAACATTTAATGCATTTGAAATTAATACCCGTTGGTATTTAATGCTTTGAGAATATTTGCATTAAACTCCTTCTGGACTTAGAAGTAAATTCAGGTGAGATCACTTCTGTCCCATAAGGTAACGCTTGATATAGCTGGCCAAAGTGGACGCTTGGAGACTGTATCTATCTTCTGAGATCAGGCGCTTGAGTCTTCGAACTTTACCACTGATAAACTCACTCAGAAATCATCAGACGCTCAGCCTAAGACTATTTTGCCTAACACTCTAAAGTAAGATAACAAAGCCTAATAAATCTATTACAAGTCTAACGCTTCAAAGCCTATACAAGTTTTCTACAAAAAATAAACTTACAACTTTTTGGGGTCTAACAAAAACTTAATTGTCATCATCAAAACTTCTAACATGAAATTCCTAACAATTTCCCCCTTTTTGATGATGGCAATACTTACTCTTTTATAGTTCAAGAGTTAGATAGCCAAACGTAAAAGTTAGCTTTGATCAGTAGACGTTAGTTAAAGTTAGTTACGCTTCAACGAGATGTTTCAGCAAAAAAAATGCATTTCATATTTATCGAGAATTACAAGCATTTTTACAGCTGAATGTTTAAAGATATAAGAGACAAGAATATAGATAATGTAAAATCAGAAAGCTTTAATGACTTGGTCTAACTCTGTATCGCTTGGACATTTCAGCTCGGATAGCTTCAGTCAGATTGTCTTCCAAGATCATCATTGCTTCATGATCTTTGTTGATGATAAGCTTGTTTTCTTCTTGTTGTCTCTTTTTGAATACTTTAAAGTGATTATCCCAGTCAGTTGGGTCGATACCAATGTACCTTAGGCAGATTCGAAAAGCTTGGCTAAAATCAGTCATTTTCCTTTCTTCAGCTAAGATCTGTGGATCTGTAGGTTCTGAAATGGATGTTCTCTGAAGAGGAATGTCAAACTGTTCAAGCAGTGCTCTTGTAGGAATTGGTAGGTTTGGATATAACGCTCTAGGAGGTTCCCTTAGTGTACTACTGGGCGCTCCGGATGAACTTTGTGTCAGAGCAGTTATCCAAGACGGGAGATTAAGCGCAGACTGAGAAGGAGGCATTTGACGCTTAGCAGACGGAGGATCTTCAACTTTTGAACTGGACGCTTTCCGCTTTTCTCCTTTCTTCTTCTCTTCCCCCTTATTGCCATCATCAGATTTTAAGAAGTGGTTTGTGAGTACACTTACCTGATGAGCAATCTGGGATAAGGAATCTGTGATGTCATCCAGACGCTTGTCGAAGCGTTCCTGCATAACAAGAAGCTTAGCGCTGGTGGCGTCATTCACAGATATCTCAAGGGTTGCAAGGCGCTTTTCAAGTTCTTCTTTCATGGCAAGTTGGGTGGCGTGGGCAGCATCCTGCATTTCTTGAAAGTCTTGTTTGCACTCACCAACTGCCGCTTGAGCTGAACTACGCATATGAGCAATCTGAGCGCTCATTACGTGAGTTTCAATCTTTGCCAGGTCTTCCTTAATCCAATGGAGAGATTCTTCACTCTGAGTAGCTTGAGCGCTAATTGTCTCCAAAACAGATTTAAGCAGGGGACCGAAGGCTTGACTCTCATCTGATTGAACCACTTGAGGAGCTGGTCGCTTGAATCGTGATGAGTGTTTGAGAGAGTCAAAAGGAACTTGATAGGCTGGATCAAAAACAGTACCTCGAATATCCAGGGAAGTATCTTCAGCACTATCAATGGTAGCATGTTCAGGAGCGTCAGGAATACTGGTATCTGCAGATTTGGACGCTTCAGATGTCTCAGCAGGCGCTTCCTCAAGCGTTGACTCAGGCTGGCGAAAGTCAGTGAATTGAAAGTTCCAGCTTGCTGAGTCGGCATAAGAGGTGGATGTAGAATCCAAGAGTTCAATGAGTCTGGTCCTGGACATACAAGTACCGGAGATAAATGTGCGAAGAGGACTATCAATGGCCCTGATGTACATTGGACCAATGATATCCAGCACATGATCTGGGAAAATTTTGGACGGCGCTTGAGCGATGGAGAATAGTGAATCTGTGCAGTGAGTTCTGGAAAATCCAATCAAGCAATCTGAGGGAAGAGATGCAGGACGTCGATGTGTAGGCACACAGTCCGCATAGTACTCTTCAAGATACGGATAAATGGCTTGAGCGAGCTCTTGATTCCTTTCAAGCAGAGAAGAACATACTCATAGTGATTGAGTACCTCACTGCGAATGGAAGGGAGCAGCGGATATCCTTTGAATGAATTGATCACTGAGCCATTCCAAGATCTGAGATTGGCAGTGAAGATTTTATCAAAGAGAGATACGGGAGATAGAATCTTTACCATCAGATTGAAGTTTTCTTCACAGTGGCTTGGAGCAAGATTTAAGCACCGTTCACCAACTGTACCACTGGAAGACGCTTGAGCATTAAACCGAAGAGGGGTGATGGATAATCTCTGAAGTTCTTGACGTAGACATTGTTCTATTTGATGTCTAATAATTGGGAGCTTGAGAACAGGTCCGAGTCTTTGTTGACGCTTCAGGAGGCAATACTTGGCGAATTGACGCTTCTTGTCATGCATGCCTATGCCGAAAAGATGGGGAGCTTGGACTAACTCTGGGAAGGTGTATTTATGTCCCATGTACGCTTCAACCCAATTTACTTCATTTATACAGAAGTCTGTGCCAGCATTCACCATAGCACGAATACCTTCAAGATGAATATCTCTTATGGCTTCAAAGCGGTGCTTATCAGGCTGATAGTTGGCATTCCAGACGCTGTCAAAGTAAGCATCAGCTTCAGTCTGGAGCAGATCGGTCAACGATTCAAGGCGCTCACCAGCATGAATCTCTTTATTTTTCCATAGACAGAGAGGTCGGGCCGATGCAAGATTTTCAGGGCTGTGAGCCGTCTGAGGGAAATGTGTGTAACCTTCTCTGTTCAAGACTGACTCTGAGGGATTGAGAAAGCTAGGACGGAGAGGATCATACACACGAACACTGTAATCCCTTAGCGCGAACCCAGTTGGTCTGCTGTGGCCATTGTCAAGATAGTAAGCCACATCCACGGCACATCTAGGAGGTCTGTCTCCTGGTCTGTCTAGAACGGTTGCTTTGATTGCGCTGTCAAAGTCAATCAGTCTTGCAGCGTCAGCTTCTGCAGCAATATATCTTTCTATATTATATCCTGCAGGAATGAAATCTTCGTCGAGCGCTGGGGGCATATAGTTAATTGAATGATCAATTGTCTTCAGCGGATCGAGTTGAAAGAAGTGACGAGGAGCTCTAACGTCTTCAGCAGCGTTCTGATCTTCTGAACGTGCCTCTGTTAAAGTAGCAGGTTCCTCAGGTTCAATTGCAGCTACTTTAGCGGCAACATCTTGAGCGATAGCTACAACTCCAGTCAGGTCCACATCCAACAGAACATCTGTGGACACTTCAGCAGCAGCTGGAACTATAGCTGAAAAACAAGAGCCATCCTCTATAAGAGCAGGATCTTCTACAGATGTAGGAATAGAAATGCTGTGGGAAGAAATAAACTTACCCTGAGAACTAAGCTCAACAGCAGTTTCTTGAGCGCTTGGCTCAACAGCAGCATCTTGAGCGCTTGGCTCAACTACAACTTGAGCGCTTGGCTCAACTGCAACTTGAGCGCTTGGCTCAACTGTAACATCTTGAGCGCTTGGCTCAACGACGACTTGAGCGCTTGGCTCAACTGTCTCAGGCTCTTCAGGAGTAGCTTGACGCTTGCTAGTCCTGGAACGCTTAAAGATTTTCTTAATGTTGACTCCTTCAACTAGTTTAGCCGGAGGAGCGGGAGGATCAGCAGCTGGTTCTTCAAAGTCTATTTGCTTAATGATCCCTTCCAGCTTTCGTCTTTTGAGAGGCAACTTGTCCTCGGCATCTTCATCAGTTTCCTCATCAATCTTTTGAGAGGGGACGGCAATTTTAACTTTGGGTTTTCTGGGGGCTCTCTTCTTCGTTACTGCTGGACGCTTCACAGCTTCCTCTGGCACTGGTCTCTCAGCCTTTTGAGCAAGCAGTTGGCGTTCTTCCAGTCGCTCAGATAGGGGTCTAGCCGCACCACTAACTTTTGGAGGATTGAACATATTGGTCAGAATCCTTTTTCCCAACAACTTGGACTTATTCAAAGGAAGTCCAGACGAGTACACACAATTCGATTTAAACAAGATGTCACTCAGGATGAGTCCATAAGGCTTATTTGAAGCGCTTAGACTGTCCCGAAACCGTCCGAAGATGTACTCACTCCAGTTGATTTTGATGTTGAAGAGTATAGCAACCATCATCTGAAATTGGACAGGATTTACTTTATCAAAGGTTCCCACGCGGCATTCTATGATCTTGCTGCAGAAATCAGCCAATAACCGATATTTGGACACCAGATCTTTCTTCTCGAAGTATTGAGTGTAAGGAACGTCGTCGTACGCACTCATGATTGCCCATGCTTCCTTAATTTGTTTTAACGTAACAGAATCCAGTGCCTCACCCTCATTAGGAAAATTGAAGTTCTTGGCAATGGTGGAAGCAGATAGGATGAATTCCTTTGGAGACTCCTTCTTGGAGAAGGGAATTTTACAAGAGATGGACTTCTTGTCCTCTGAAAGGGTAGCAGTCTTCCAGAAAGTTTCAACTTCAGTAGGAAACATATAAGAGTATTGGGTTAAGAAGGGTTTGAGCCCAGCTTGGACGACCATGTCCATTACGTCCGTCAGGTTGATCTGAGTTTGTTCATATAGGAATTTCCAGTCGACAACAAGACCTTCAGTTACCTTGATGGTAGTTTCAGCAGAAGTAGATGATGATTTCTTTGGTGCCATTTTTTTTAAAACGAAGAAGATGAACTGAGATTTTCTGTTGTATTGAGAGAGATAAAGAGAGATTTGCAGATATGCGTGAATAGAAAGTAAGTTACTTTTTCTGCAGAGTTTGTGTTTTAAATGACACAGTAAAGTGTTTTTGAAACTTGTGTTGTGTAGTCTTAGTAGGATTTAAACACGTGTAATAACTGTTGAATCTTAGCCATAAATTTATTAACTGCGGACGCGAGTTTTGTGTAAAAGAGAGAAGTTACATTTGGTAATTCTCATATATAAAGATTTGACATCCGAGTTAAAGAAAAATTAACGTTTGGTATTTTCAGAGTGTAACACACGCGCATGTTTGTACACTGACACGTACACAAACACGTGCTATCTCTGAACCGTCATTTTTAAAAAATTTGAGTACCCGCCAGTTTGATGTGATAGAGGCGTGTGAGTAGATTACAAAATAGACCTTTGAGTCTACCCACGACCTTGAAAGAAGTTTGAAAAATTTTATGCATGGCTTGTAACAAAAATATTTTATAAATTTTTGATAAACTATTCAGCGCTTAGCTGATAAGATGGACGCTTGAAGTCAAAAGACTTCAATATTTTGAGCATTCAATATTTTATGCAAACATAGAACTGAGCGTTGATGATTATGCATCTGAAAATTTTATCATTGACGCTTACAGTTATGATCAAGTAAAAAAAATTTGTTTAAGAATATTGTGAGATATAACTTAAGTGGATTCCCCCTAAATTATATGCCTAATAAAATATGATGCTTCATGATCAAGCGTTTAAATCAATCATACCTAGTTCACTTCTCAAAGTGAGAAAACGTTGTTCATTGAGTGCTTTGGTGAAGATATCTGCCAGTTGTTTGTCAGTTCCAATGAAGTGCATGGAGATATCTTTCTTTTGAACGTGGTCACGAAGGAAATGGTATCTAATGTCAATGTGTTTGGTTCTTGAATGAAGAACAGGGTTTTGAGTCATGGCTAAAGCGCTTTGGTTATCACAATGAATGGGGGTTGGTCCTAAGATTGTTCCGTAATCTCTAAGTTGTTGCCTCATCCATAGAACTTGTGCACAACAACTTCCTGCAGCTACATACTCAGCTTCGGCTGTGGAGGTAGCTATGGATTGTTGTTTCTTGCTATGCCATGAAACTAACCTATCACCTAAGAATTGACAAGTACCACTAGTGCTTTTACGATCTATTTTGCAACCTGCAAAATCTGCATCTGAGTAACCGATTAGTTCAAAAGGAGAATCCCTGGGATACCATAAGCCCACATGTTGTGTGCCTTTTAGGTATTTAAGGATTTTCTTGGCAGCAGTCAAGTGTGACTCTTTAGGATCAGCTTGGAATCGTGCACACATACATACCGAAAACATAATATCAGGTCTACTGGCAGTGAGATAAAGAAGTGATCCTATGATACCTCTATAATTAGTGATATCAACTTTCTTTCCACTTTCATCTTTATCTAACTTAAGCGTTTGGCTCATTGGAATTTTTGAATATGATGCATTTTCCATACCAAATTTCTTAATCATATCTCGTGTATATTTAGCTTGGTTGATAAATATGCCATTAGGGAGTTGTTTAACTTGTAGTCCTAAGAAGAAGGTTAATTCACCCATCATGCTCATTTCAAATTGTTCTTGCATCATTTTCGAAAATTTCTCACACAGACGCTTATTAGTAGAACCAAATATAATGTCATCAACGTAAATTTGAACTAAGAGAATATCTTCATCATTGGTAATTTTAAATAACGTTGTGTCAACGCTGCCTTTTGAAAAACCTTTACCAATAAGAAAGATAGAGAGAGTGTCATACCATGCTCGAGGTGCTTGCTTAAGCCCATAAAGTGCCTTTTCGAGCTTGTAAACCATACCCTTACCATGATTGTTGATGAATCCTGGAGGTTGCTCCACATACACTTCTTCTTGGAGTTTACCATTCAGGAAGGCACTCTTTACGTCCATTTGAAATACTGTAAACTTGTTAAACGCTGCGTACGCTAGAAACATGCGGATTGCTTCAAGACGAGCAACAGGAGCGTAAGTCTCATCAAAGTCAATGCCCTCCTCTTGGCAGTATCCTTGAGCTACGAGTCTGGCCTTGTTTCTTACAACAATGCCGTCCTCATCCATCTTGTTTCTATATACCCATCTAGTTCCAATAACTCCTTGATGAGTTGGTCTTGGTACTAACATCCAAACTTTATTTCGCTCAAACTGATTGAGCTCTTCTTGCATAGCTTCAATCCAACTTGGATCACTTAACGCTTCATCCACTTTCTTAGGTTCCATTTGAGATAGAAAGCTTGCGAACATAGCCTCATTAAATGTAGCGGCTCTAGTTCTAACTGGTGCTTCAATATCTCCAATGATTTGCTCAGGTGGATGGTCACGTAACCATAGTCTATCTGTTTGGAAGGGGTTTTGAGAATGAACAGACGCTTGAGAATCATTCGCTTGACCATTCTCCTGCGTTGGCGCTTCAAGTTCATGATTCCTTCTTTGCACTTGATGATCATTCTTTTCATGATCATTCGTGTTTCTTACATGATAATTTAGATTGATTTCACGAGTATTCTTAGGAGGAGGCACTGAGATCTCATCATCATCGTCAGTATCTTCATCAATAGTAATTTTGGACGCTTGATGACATAGATCTTCAACTCCTACATCATTTATACTTACCTTACTCGGCTCTTGGTTAGCATCATCAAACACAACATGAATAGATTCCTCAACCTTCGATTTGATCTTATTGAGAATGCGAAAATTCTTTCCATTTTTGGCGTAGCCTAGAAAGATTCCTTCATCCGCTTTAGGATCAAAAGTCTTTAGGCTTTGGGATCCATTATTATGAATAAAACATTTAGAACCAAAGACGTGAAAGTATGAAATATTTGGCTTACGTCCCTTCCACAGTTCATATGGAGTTTTTCCATGCTGTTTGTTGATCATGCATCGATTTTGAGTGTAACAAGCAGTGTTGATCGCTTCGGCCCAAAATCTAGGAGCAAGCTTAGATTCAGCTAACATAGTCCTAGCGGCTTCCTTAAGCGTTCGGTTCCGGCGCTCAGCAACACCATTTTGTTGGGGAGTTCTGGGAGCTGAATACTCATGATGTATTCCATTTTCTGCACAAAACTTCTCAACAACCTTGTTAGTAAACTCAGTACCGTGATCGCTTCTTATTCTTGCAACCTTAAGATTTTTCAATGTTTGAAGTTGCCGAATAAGCGCTGTTAACTTGTCACATGTTTCATCTTTGGATGAAAGAAATTCCACCCAAGTAAATCTAGAGAAATCGTCTACTACCACTAAAGTATACTTTTTACCGCTTACACTGATTGTTTGAACAGGTCCAAACAAATCCATGTGAAGTAGTTCAAGTATTCTAGAAGTAGATAGATGAGGTTTTCTCTTGAAAGATGATTTAACTTGTTTACCCATTTGACAAGCGTCACAGAGGCGATCCTTATGAAATGGTCCATTTGGCAATCCCTCTACAAGATTTTGACTTATAAGCTGAGAGATTGTCTTAAAGTTGAGGTGATTCATTTTTCTATGCCATAGCCAACCCACTTTAGATTCATTTTTAGCAACAAAGCATGTTGGGTTGTTATCAAGTGTTGAACCCCAATCTACCAAATATACATTGTTATTCCTTTTTCCTTTTAGTTTAGTAGATTTAGTCTTAGCGTCGTTTATATAGCAATAGTCACTTGAGAATATGACTTCAAAGCCTTTATCGCAAAATTGACTTATGCTTAATAAATTGTGCTTTAGACCCTCAACAAAATAAACATCACTTATCATGATGTTCCCCCTATGCACAGTACCTATACCTTTGGTTTTACCTTTGGAGTTATCACCAAATACAACCTGAGGACCATTGGCGGCTTGATAGTTGATCAGAAGATCTTTGGAACCTGTCATGTGCCTTGACGATCCACTATCAAAATACCAAACAGATGTATTGACTTTAGCTCTAGGTACCTGCAATCAAAAGGGAAGTTCTATTTCTGTTTAGGTACCCATTGTTGCTTGGGTCCTTCAACATTAGTATCCTTGTTAGTGTTAATTAGAACTTTAGGAATCCAAATTTGCCTTGTCTTCATAGTAGGAATATTGGCTTTTTTTGGTTTCACCTTGTGCTGTGTGTAATTTTTGGATGTATAATAATATCCACGATTATAATAATAGTCATAATCATAATTATCATAGTATCGATAATATGATCTTGACTGTTTTGGATATCGACGCTGGTATTTCCTTGGCTCTGGCTTGAGTTGCACGTTTGGTGCTAGACGCTTAGCGCTTGATTCACAGTGACTAGATTTATCCTTAGCTTTTTGAGCGTTTGGATGAGTCTGTCTTTGTGGATCATTTGCTTTAGCCTTACCCTTGTCTGAGTTAGTTTTGACTTTCTCATTTGGCCTCTTACCATTGTCCCTTGGTTCATTTTGAGTTTGACCTTGTGAACCTTTCTTAACAAAGAAAACACCCTTTCCTTTGTTGTTTGCCGTAACATTAGGTTTGTTTGGTTGTTTACCGAATTCATTGCATCCTAAACCGGTCTTTTCTCCAAACAACCTTGTTATTTCAGTCACATTGTCGAGCTTTCTGGATGCTTTGGACAACGATGAGATGAGCTGTTCTGACTTGGCAAGTCTAGCCATCAGATCAGCTTCTCTCTTGACTATTATATCAATATCACCTCTCAATTGAATAACTTCACTCTCAAGCGATTGGTTTTTCTCAATGCACTGTTGCTGAATTTGCAACTCTGCTCTGAGCGTTACTTTATCGTTTGTGAGTGATGAAATAATAGCGAGATCATTTTGATATATTTTGGCAGCTTCTTGACATTCATTGTAATATTCTTTGACTTTGTCAAGTAATTCATCATAAGAAAGAGGAATTGATAATTCATTGATTACCTCAGGGGACGCTTCATCATCTCTGGCCATGAGACATATGAGCGCTGAGTCATCTATCGGCTCATCATCATCACTACTTTCGTCTGATGATTCTAAATCTTCAGGTGCTGATGCTGGTTCTGATTCCGCAAGCAAACCTTGTTGTCGAAGGTTGCTCCTGAATTGGTTTCTATCCAAGTAATCCTGCCTTGAGGGCTTGGATACATTTGGATAGGGACAATTTACCTGGTAGTGCCCCGGTTTCCTGCAATTATAACAAAGATTGGTTTTCATTTTTTGTTCACTTGTTAGCCTTGCAGTGTGTGGTTTAGAAACCACTGGAGCTGGAAGATTTTGAGTAGACGCTTGATATTGAGTAGGCGCTTGAGGTAAAGGAACAGAATATTGAGGCGCTTGAAACTGTTGTTGTATGGGAGAAGGCGCTTGATATGAACTTTGTCCTTGATTATTAGGACCTTTTCCTTTCTTTTCATATCTCAAGAACTTCCTGAATCTATTCAGCAAAGCCAACTCTTCTTCCTCATTAATGTCCGAATTCTTTCCTTTGTTACCCGATTTGCCTTTGATTGATGCAATGAGCGCTCCAGATTCAATCACTGGATTACTCACAATGTCACTAGCAGAGTTCAACTCGAACTCAAAAGCTTTTATCTCTGAAAAGGCGTCTTCTGGAGTTAAGAGATCCAGCATGTTTGATTCTCTCATAGCTGTTGTCTTCATCAAGAATTTACTTGGTAGACTTCTAAAGATCTTAACCACCATTTCTCGATTCTGTAAGTCCATTCCCAATGACGTAAGTTCTGTAACAAGAGCTGTGAATCTTATATCCAATTGCTCTAGTGTTTCATTGGGTAGCATCTTAAATCCGTTAAACTTTTCCTTAGCAATGGAAAGTTTGTTTTCTTTGATTTGAGCTGAACCACCACAGATTGTAGCCAGCTTATCCCATATTTCTTTAGTCGTTTTGCAAGATTTGATTTTATTGAATAAGTTATCATTATCACCAATAGCCGTATACAGAGCGTTGCGACCAACATTGTCCAAGTTAGCTCTTCGACGCTCATCTGGAGACCATTCTTGTTTTGGTTTTTCAACGTAACCATCAGGGGTTTCTTCTGTGGCTCCAGGCGCTCTTGTGATAACTTTGTATATTTTGATTGGCCCATCTGAAATAATATCGCACATGTCATCATCGCATGAACATAAATACGTAAATGTTTTGACTTTCCATGTGTCAAAATTTGATTCTGTCAATTTGGGAACTTTAGCAAATGCCATATCTAAGCTTTTAAAAAAGGCAACTAGATTTTGAAAGAAAGAGATCTAAACAAGCAGTTATGCTTGGAAATTTTAAAATTTCAAAATTAACCGCTCTGATACCACTTGTTGGTCCCAAGTGGCATACGAAAGGGTCTAGAAGGGGGGGGGGGGTTGAATAGACCCTTTAAGTCTTTTTCGACTTAAAATTGATTTCGTATTAAACGTATTTGGACGCTTGAAATGATAGGCGCTTGAAGAGTGTGACGCTTCACCTTAGCGTTCACACAAGATATTTGAGACTTTGTGAAGCGTCTAATGAAGACTGTTTTATAAAGTTAACTTAGACTTCAGGAATTGAATACTTTGACCTTGTAGGTTAAGCGTTCAGTTCTTTTAATCAGGGTTAGCACAGCGGAATGATTTTGGAGTCTTCTCTTTGAAAGTTTTAGCGTCACAAGATTTCTTAGGTGCTTAGCTTTTGATTGTGTTTTACTTATGCAGTGATATGATAGATGAATGAAATGACTGAAAAGTAAATAACACAATATTTGTAAGGTTCGTTGGGTGGTGTAATCCCAACTACGTCCTTCTTCTCCTTTGCACTTGGAGGCAATCCACTAAGATGATTCTCAAAGAATCACACAGAATCTTCTACAAATTAGGGAGAGATGGATGTCGATGACTTGAGCTCCTTGATCACACAGATTTCTGCTTCAAATCACTTCAACCCTCTTGCTTCTTTCACCCAGAAATGATGCAAGTATCCAACTTCGACTTCACACAGATCGCGAGGCTTGGATGGGATTTTCTAAAAGGTTTGTTTGATTTTGATGAAGTTCAAACAACTTGGTAATATCTCAGTAGGAATCTGGTTTCTGCAAAAAGGATGTTTGAGATATTTGTTGACTGTCTCAGGAATATAAGAAAAGCAATTTGGATGTTTCTTGAAGTTTCGGGCTTTTCTGAGAATTTAAGGAATGAGATTTTAATGCAACAGCAATTTGGCTTTGATAAAATTGTTGCATCCTATTTTGTTTGTTGTTGAAGTCCTATTTATAGGTATTCTTGGAGAAAGTGTCCGTTTGACACATGCACTGGCGCGTGTCTCTCACTTTCGCGAGTGAACAGCTTTTGTCCTTTTTCCTGAAAATCTGCTGCACGAAAGTTGGTGCTGCAGTCTGAGATAGTTGACAGTCCAATAGGGTGGCTTCTCCGTACGTCTGACATTGCTTATCATATTAAATGCTCTTATCAACATTTAATGCATTTGAAATTAATACCCGTTGGTATTTAATGCTTTGAGAATATTTGCATTAAACTCCTTCTGGACTTAGAAGTAAATTCAGGTGAGATCACTTCTGTCCCATAAGGTAACGCTTGATATAGCTGACCAAAGTGGACGCTTGGAGACTGTATCTATCTTCTGAGATCAGGCGCTTGAGTCTTCGAACTTTACCACTGATAAACTCACTCAGAAATCATCAGACGCTCAGCCTAAGACTATTTTGCCTAACACTCTAAAGTAAGATAACAAAGCCTAATAAATCTATTACAAGTCTAACGCTTCAAAGCCTATACAAGTTTTCTACAAAAAATAAACTTACAACTTTTTGGGGTCTAACAAAAACTTAATTGTCATCATCAAAACTTCTAACATGAAATTCCTAACAGTTTTTGTGCAAGTTGGTTTCTAGAAATTATAATTGAAGGTGGTGGGTTGGATCTTGGAAGATGGTGAAAGAGATGAGTATAAAAATAATGATGAATAAAGAAAAATAGATAAGAAAGGATGAAGAAGAGCCAGAAACTAAAATGAGGAAAGAGAGGCGGCGCTGTGTAATTGAATGAAGGAGAAGGGTTGAGCTTTAGGGAGATAGGGTTCTTTTAATGTTTTCTTTTCACTTTTTCCCCTTAGTTTCATTTTTCAGTCAAAGAGAAGACTAAATGGTCTTAGGTTGGTTTATTTATATTAATTTTAAATATATGACACACATATTATATATATAATATTTATTTTCAATATGTATATGTATCTATATATTATGTTTTAGTATTTTGTAATATTATTGGTATTATAAATATTATTTATTACGTAATTATGACATCACCGGTTCGATAGCGGTTGACCCAACGGTTGAACCAGTGACCCATGACCCGGTCACTTTTCCGGTTCAACGTCCGGTCCGGGTTTTAAAACATTGCTGGAAGGTTCTGGAATGATCCATTCATTCGATTTCGTTTGGGCTACGAAGTGGGCCACGTGACTGGCTAGGTGTTACCCACTTTTTTTGAATTCCTCTCATTGTCAAACGAAACAAACCTAAAGAGTCGCGCTAAAGGATTGATAAAGAAAAATAAAAAAGATTTTTCTATTTTATTCTAGGAGATTTAATTTATGGGATAAATTAAATATGATTAATTAATTGCTCATTAGACGAGATAATTAATTATAAAAATAAGATTAGTTATTAATTAATTTCTTGAGAAAATAAATTAATGAATTAGTTTATCTAATTAATTTGGTTATTTAATTAATTTATTTATTTAGTGGATATAATAAATAATTAATTAAATAATAGATAATTAATTAAAACAAGAGACAAATCGAGCCAAATAAGAGGGTCCATATGGACGCCTCATATGGGTGGGTTGCATCCATTTGGACAATTGCCTCTTGTCTTGGTCAACAACTTAAGTGATCTAAAATAAATCACTTAAAGACTTTTGACCTAGATGAATTCATAATTCATACAACTCTCCTAGAAAGAAAAAGAAAAACTTCTCCCTCTCTCCTAAACACCCTAGCCGTCGGTTAACAAGAAAGAAAGGAAGATATTTTTCTCTCAACCAATCCTCGTGATTATTTAGAGACAACGTGCTTTCGTTGTTCGGATAAAAAATTCAAGAAAGCTTCAAGGAATTCGTGAAGAGTGGATAGCACGAGAATTGATGACTTGGAGGCTTCAACCATTCAAATTTTTGAAGGAGGATTGAGTTCTCTAACCACTTCGCTTCAACAGGTACGTTATAGTTCGTTTTAGCGAATTCATGATTCAATATGCAAATCGAGAAAACACTGTGGGTATTTTAAACCTTCTGTTGCGCAATTTTTTTTTCTGAAACCCAACAATGGTATCAGAGCTAATCTCTGATCTGCATATTTGATCTAAATTATGCGATTTATGATATGCATATTATGTGTTTTTGAAGCATTGCGTTTTATGCGTTCTTAAATCTGCGTTTTTATGATTTTTAGCCTAGAATTTGACCTTTATAAATTATAAATCTAAGAATTTTTATGATATTAAAAAAATCAAACAACGAGGAAAAAACAGGGTCCGAAGGCGCTGTGCGCTTGCACAGCTGCTATGCGCAGGCGCCGTGCGCTTACACGACTCGACTAGGCCATGTGTTTGACATACGGACCGCTGAATCGAATCATGGATCCGCGTCTGAAAATCGAGCTGTAAATTGGGTCAAATTTAGTATTCGGGTTTTGGGTAAATTTAATTATCCAGTTGGGTCAAAAGGATGATGACCCGAAATAATTTAAATTAAGCCCAATTGAAGAATTACTTAAATTTTGACTTATTAATTGGTTTGGGCTTAATTTAATTAATTCCAAATGGGCCAAAGAGTTGGTGATTTGGATTTAAACTAAAACTAGCCCAATGGAAATTTATAGCATTTGTATATTTTTTAATTAATTCATTTTGGGCCCAATTAAATTAAATTCGAGTGGACCAAAACGATGGTGACTCGGGTTTGAGGAAATTGAGCTTAATAAGATTAATTGGAATAATTAATTATTTTTCTTGGATATTAATAATTAATTTATGGATTAAATATTATTATTTTTCCTCGATTTGGAAATTACTTTGATATTTGAATAAGGAATATAAATTATTTTTCTTGGATGATTAATAATTAATTCTTTAATCAAATAAAAAGTTTTTTCCAATTAATGATGGCTTTAAACAATAATAAAATAAGATTCGATATTTTATGTATTCGTTTTAGTTGGACTAATATTATTTTAATTAAAGGTAGATATACTTAATTTGTAATTTTGTATATCTAAGTCATCTAGTTAGACTAGATTGATTTTAATTGAAGTAAAGAATATATAAAATTAGGAATTTTATAAAGGACTTTTTAGTTGGACTAAAACTTTAAATAATCAACATAAGTGTTTTAATATTGCGAGCATGTTTTATGTGACAGAGACATCGATTGGATTTAGGTTTTATTCGATGTACCTTTCTTTCTACGGGTTGTAAAGCCGGATTGAGGCTATTTATTGCCTTTTTAGAAATAATGTATAGGCTGTTTTAAAGCATTGTAATAGAATAGTTCATGACTGGTGGAGACGAGAAGCCCATGAAGATTAGATAAGTTTCATTTTTACTTTTTTGTGATGGCCCATTGGCTCGGACCCTCTAGTAAAAGTCGATGATCAAGTGTGATGGTTTTATTTATTTAATTCCATTTATATATATTGATAGGCATGTTTATTTGTAGTATAAATTAATGCATGTTTAATATATAATAATTGCGCTATATAAATTGATTAATGTGCAAAGTGAGACCAAACTTTTGACAATTTAAATTCTCCCAATTAAATAATATCTAGTTAGTAAAGGATGTAGGATATCCTCACCCTCCACTAAGTTTATTAAAATTAAAATTACTACAAATGTGTAATGCTTTCCAGTTATAGGGGTTATGCATTTGGAAATAATTTAAAATTTTATTAAGTACAAGAGATACCTTAGTCAAAGCATATTTCACCCATAAACCGATTAGGTTGTAAGGTGAAATTCAAATGTTAGAGTAAAGGAATTAGTGGGAATGAACTCGGATAGTTCACAAGCTTAGAAATCGGTTAGGTTGCGGCTTGATAAACTATCGGGAAAGGTATTGAAATATTTATGGGATAAATTGATGTAAGACATCACTTCAAATAATTAATGGGTCAGAAAACGGTTAGGTTACAACCCATTTAATTAATTGAAGACCTCAATACCCACTGTGAAATCAATGCCAATGATGATTCCCGACTTTTACATGGGAGTGTAGGATTCGAAAAATGTAGTGGGAGCCAAGATGAATTTTAAAGTCCTTAATTTTTCTTGGTTAAGTAAATTACACGTAATCTATTTAAATCTGATTTATTTTTGCAGTTATTTTCTCGTTCATCTCTCTCAAATATGACAAACCCACTTTCAATTCTACTCGAAAAGAATGCCCTGAATGGACCCAATTATGTGAATTGATTGAGAAATTTGAGGATTGTCCTCAATATAGAATATCTGGGATTCGTCTTGGAGGCTGATATCCTGGCGGCTCCAGTTAGGACACGTGCTAGTGAGGAAGAAGTCCAAGCCCATTAAAAATGGGTCAAGGACGACGTCCGGGATAGGGGATACATGTTGGGATCTATGACCAATGAACTTCAAAGGTCACACGATAAGATGCCCACTGCAAGAGCTATCCTGGCACAAATGGTTGAGCTCTATGGTGAGCACAGTCAAACTGCACGGTATGAGATATCGAAAGAGCTCTTCGGAGTCAAGATGAAAGAAAGTGAGAAGGTTGGTGATCATATCCTCAAAATAATATCGAGGATTGAGAGATTGGAAGCTCTCGACTTCACCATGAATGCCACCCTTCAAACTGACTTAACTTGCAGTCTCTTCCTGATTTTTTCTCCCAATTTGTGGTTAACTTTAACTGCAATGAGATAGAGTGCAATTTAATAGGGCTAATGAACAAGTTGGTTACTGCACAATCTCAAATGAAATCAAAGGGAAAGGAAACTGCCTTAGTCATCTCTTCTGGACCTAAAAAATCTAAGTCTAAGAAGAAGAGGCAAACAAAAGGCAAGCTGGCAAGCTAGGAGCAAAAGAGGGCATTCAAAAGGATAAGGGAAAGGCTCAAGAGTTTTATAAGAGCAAAGGACCTAAAAAGATGGATAGATGTCTTGAGTGCGGTGAGCTTGGCCACAGGAGGAACTGTCCCAAATTAGGCAAAGGTATAAAAGGTATGGAACTTTTCATTTTATGAAACCAATTGTTCTATGACCATTTTTTCTACTTCATGGATTCTGGACTCAGGGGCTAGTGCTCATGTGTGTTGTTTGGACCAGGATCTGGAGAGAAGTAGAAAGCTGGGCCGAGAACAAGTGCTGATCAAAGTAGGGAGTGAGGAAAGCGTCGCAACTACTAGGATTGGATCTACTTCTTTAATTTTGAATTCTGGACATTTATTGTTTTTAAATGATGTTTTGGTTTCTCCCAAGGGGCTTAAGAACATTATTTCCATTCCTATATTAGTTAAAACTGGTTATACATTCCATTTTTCTGATTTGAATTGTGAGATTTATTATGGTAATAAAAGGGTTGGCAATGCATCTTTAGTTAATGGTTTGTATTATTTGAATGTCCATAATTCTTCTGTTGTGAATGTTGTAACACATAAACGTGGTAGGCAAGAAGCTAACTTAAAACTTAAGTGGCATCTTAGACTAAGTCATGCTAGAGAGCATAAGATCCACAAAATGGAGAAAGATGGGCTTTTAAGCTCATTGGAGACTCTATGTTCAGATTGTGGAGGAGAGTATATGAGCGCCGAGTTTGATGAGTTCCTTAGGGAACAAGGAATAATGTTACAACTAACACCACCAGTAACTCCTCAACTAAATGGAGTAGCCGAGCATAGGAACAGAACACTGTTGGACATGGTTCATTCCATGCTTAGCTACACTAATTTACCCATTTCGTTGTGGTACATGCGCTCCTTACTGTTGCTTAAATATTGAACAGATGTCCCTCAAAATCCGTTCCTAAAACTCCACATGAGATGTGGAATAATAGGAAACCAAGTCTTAACCACATCAAGATTTGGGGATGTCCTGCTTATGTCAAAAAGACTGAAGTAGAGAAATTGGAGATAAGGTCCCTAATGGGACGTTTCATTGGTTATCCTAAAGATTCCATGAGGTTTTTCTTTTACCTACATGATGATCAAAGGATCATTGTGGCCCTACAGGCCCACTTCCTTGAGGATGAGTTCATCTTGCAAGGGGTAAAGGTAGAAAAATTGTTCTAGAAGAACAAAATGAAACTCCTACAGTGACATCTGTCCAAGAACCAAGAGCTGACCCAATAGTAGCACAACCACCACGTAGATCTGGTAGAATACTTCATGAACCTGAGAGGTATGAGTATCTACTGTAGAGGGAGCTAGAGCTCCACAATGTTGTAGAAGAAGGTCATGGAGATGATCTCTCTACCTATGATCAAGCGATGGTGGATGTCGACTCTTTAAGATGGAGAGAAGCAATGGAAATGGATATGGATTCTATGCAATTGAAGTCTAGAACTTAGTAGATAGTCCTGAAGGTATCAAGTTTATAGGATACAAATAGATCTACAAAAGAAAGATTGGTAGCGATGGCAAGTTTGACACCTATAAAGCCAGGCTCTTAGCAAAATGCTATAGTCAAATAGAAAAAATTAACTATCAAAAGACCTTTTCGCCCATGGCGATGATAAAGTCCATCGAAATACTATTATCCATAGTTGCATACTTAGACTACGGGATATGGCAGATGGATGTCCAAACTGCTTTCCTGGATGGATTCCTGGAAGATAATATCTATATGGAACAACCAAAAGATTTTGTATCCAAGACCAATATCCATAAAGTATGTAAACTTGATAAGTCCATATACGGTCTCAAGCATTCATCTAGAACCTGGAATCTTCATTTTGATGAAGTAGTAAAGGGATAAGGCTTCATCAAGAACGAAGATGAACCCTATGTCTACAAGAAGACTAGTGGGAGCAAGATCTTGTTCTTAGTAATATATGTAGATGACATTCTACTTATAGGAAATGACAGTGGGAATGCTCACCACTATCAAGAAATGGATTTTGAGTACATTTTCCATGAAAGACTTGGGAGAAGCAGTGTATATTCTAGGAATTTGTATTTATAGAGATAAAACGAATAGAATGATCGGTGTTTCCCAAGCCCTCTTAGAGAAGGTCCTAAAGAGATTTTGGATGGATAACTCTAAGAAAGGATTCCTTCCCATGAGACATGGAGCACACTTATATAAGTCTATGTGTCCTCAAAATGAGGAAGATAGAAAGGAGATGAGCAATGTAATCTATGCTTCTGCAGTTGTTAGCCTGATGTAAGCAATGCTGTGTACAAGACCTGACATTGCTTATGCAGTAAACGTGGTGAGTCGATTTTAGGCAAACCCGGGAAAGAAACATTGGATAGCTGTAAAGAATACCCTAAAGTATCTTAAAAGAACTATAGATGTGATTCTCATCTATGGAGGTGGAGATCTGAAGATGGAGGGTTACACTGATTCAGGCTTTCAGTCTGATGTGGATAACCGAAAATCCACTTCAGGGTTTGTTTTCACGCTTAATGGTGGGCCGATGTCTCAAAAAAATTCCAAGCAAAGCACAACCACTAATTACACCACTGAAGCAGAATATGTGGTAGCCTCAGAGGTAGCCAAAGAAGTTTTTGGATGAGAAAGTTTCTAGGAGAACTTCAAGGGGTTCCTAGTGCAGAGCTCCCATTACCACTTTATTGTGATAACAATGGAGCGATAACACAAGCCAAAGAACCAAGGTCTTATAACAAGTTTAAACACATTGAGAGAAGATTTTACATCATCAGAGTGATCGTTGGCAGAGGAGAGATAGCAATGCAGAAAATAGCCTCAACTGACAATATAGCTGACCCATTCACCAAACCACTACCTCATGCTGTTTTGGACTGACACTTGGAACGGATGGGTATAAGACATCACAAATAGTGACATTGAGTACAAGTGGGAGATTTTTTAATTTATGCCCTCAGATGCCATAGAGGATAGAATGATAGGGCATCTCACTTGTAATAAACTTATTATCTTATATTAACAAAAGGCATTATTTTGTTTTCACTTAAATCTTATCTGCATCTATAAGTAGTGTAAAATGTTTTTTTCCATGTTTTCAGTGCAATCTCTCTATTTCCAATGGGATAGGAAGATAGGCACTAGAGAGATTGATCTTGATTACTTAAACAAGTTCGCAAGTGACATGAAGTCTTTTGGTGGTTCCAAGTGGCATACGAAAGGGTCTAGAGGGGGGGGGGGTGAATAGACCCTGAAGTCTTTTTCGACTTCAAAAATTTCGTATCACTTTAAAGAATTTGAACGGTTAGAAATCAAAGCGCTAGGTCAAGCGCTAAAGATAACATAACTAAGACTTAGTGATCTCGGCAGTTACCAAAGTAAGGTAATGCTTAAATCGTTTAATCAGGGTTAGCACAATGGAATTGATTTTAATGTTTAGCGTTCTTTTTAGCCGATTAGTAGCTTAACTGTTTTTAAAGCCTTTTTAAGATATGATGTAAATAGTAAAGTAAAGCAATAAAATAGTAAAAATAAATGACATAAGATATGAAAGGTTCACTGGGTGATGTAATCCCAGCTACGTCCTCTTTCTCCTTTACACTTGGTGGAAATCCACTAGAATGATTATCCAAGGATCACATAGAGGCTTCTACAAAATAGAGGATGAAAGGAAGATGATCTTGAGCTCCTTCATCAAACAGACTTCAGCTCCACTAGATATCCTCTTCAACAAACTTCGCTCACACAGAAATGCTGCTTGCAAATCAACAACTTTCTCACACAGATGAAAGAGGTTGAGGGTTTTTGTCACGGGGTTTGTTTGATTTTGTGAAGTTCAAACAATTTGGGATATCTCAATAATAGTGTAAGGTTCTTCTATGGAGAGGTTTGAGATACCGGTGACTGTTTTTTGGAATGTTTGAAAATCTTGAAGAATTTTAGATATGGAGTTTTGTAAGCTTTTCTTGGAATGATTTCAGCAAATTTTTGACCTATTTCTTATATATATGCATGTGTATTTAGGGTTTGCCAAAGGGCACTATTTATAGACATTTCTTGGGATTTGTCCGTTGGACACATGTAGGCGCGTTTCTCTCATGTAGGGAGTGAGTAGTCCCTTTTTTTGAGATTCCTGAAATTCTGTTGTACCAATTAGATGTGCCAGGTTTGAACTCTAAACACTGACAATCTTAGCCAATAGGGTAGCTTGCTCCGTATGCAATTCGTCCTTATCACATTAAATTCTCTTATCAATCATTAAATGCATTTGAATTTATTTTCCATTGGAAGTAAATGCCCATTGATGATTGCATTTAAGTCCTTAATGACATCAGAATTTGTTTCAGGTGAATCTGATCATTTGATCGCTTGATGGCTTTGAACGCTTGATTCATAACTCCTGAAATGTCCTTAGCGATTGGCAGTCGCTTAAGACAGAATCTTCATCTTCGCTTGGCTTTAGATGCTGATCTTCAACTTCATCTCTGATAGACTCACCTAGAATTCTATCAGGGACTTAGTATTCAATACTTGGTCTAAAATCTACAAAAATAAAAATTACAAGCCTAGTCTAAAAATTACAACTCGATAACTTGTTACACGCTTAAACATATTCTAAGAAAGATAAACTTACATAATCTTTGGAGTCTAACATGAAACCTATCTTATCATCATCAAAACATCTAATATGAAATTTCCGAACAATTTCCCGCTTTTGATGATGTCAAGACCTTAACTCTTTTATAGTCCAAGAGCTAGAAATATTGACAAAGATTATATAAAGTTAGTGTTTTAACAGTTAGAGAGGTTAGATATAAGTTAGTACATATAGCGAGAAACAAGATGTTTTAGCAAACTCATTCATTTAGGTAATTCATGTGCGCACAATGAGTTAAAAGAAAAAGCAGAAACATTCACAAAGCACTTAAAGAGAAAATAAAGTAGTAAAGTGTAGCGCTTTCTTTTGATTCCTGGAGAAGGCTTGGATTTGCTAGCGTCTTTCTGACTAGAATCCTTTTGCTCTTTCTTAAAAAGCATCTGAGAAAACTTCCATAACCTATTGTTGGCTTCTGTCATCCTTCTATGCGTTTCATTGGCAAATTGAATTCCACTCATATTTTCAGCTAATTCTTGAAAACTGTGAAGACGCTTGTTCCACAAAGAAGGGTCGACTCCTCGTTCACACAACAAGTTTTCAAAGATCTCATAACTCCTTATGACTGGAGCTCGGCGAGGATTCGGATATTTTGGAACAAAAACAGCAAATGGCAGAATGCCTAACTCTTCCAGAAGTTCCACGGAGAAGTCTGGAATTGGGAAACCTTTGTAGAAATGCGGCTTTCATTTCTTAAGGATGGCCGCCTAGATGGATGAAATTACATTCTGAAGCTCTTCCAAGCGACTGTCCTCATAGCTTGGGGCACTCTTGGACTAGCCTCTCCCTTTTTTCCCCTTCTTGACATCAGCAAGGGATTTCTTGATTTCTGCCATGTCTTACTGTAGTAACTTCACTTCTTCGACTAGAAGAGCAATCGACTCAGCAATAGACTGGCCGACTGAATCTGACTGATTGTGTCGCTCAGTATCAACTAAAGTATTTTGAGCGTGCGACTGACTAAAAGTAGCAGAAAAGCCTTCCATTAAGAGAATCATTCGATCAAGTACAGTTTCAATACCTTTTGCCGCTGAACTGGCTATTTCTCGACTTCGAGTATCTGAGGCAAGTCTGATGTGACGCTCATCATTCTGTATCATTTTAGAACAGGAACCTTCAATTTTTAGAAGAGATTTCCTCACTGCCTTTCTGAAGTCTTTCATTTCTTAGTCGCTGTCAGAATCGGAGTCAGAGGATGAGGATGAGCGCTTAGGAGGTGGAATTAATCCATAAGAGCTTAAAATTGTGGCTTTGCCTTTAGATTTATCTATGACAAATGGTTCCTCAAGGTCCTCAGTGATTTCCTGAATCGCTTGATTCAAAGATTTAGTCGCATCATCAATCTACAAAACTTGAATTTCAAGGGGGATCTCTTCGATCAGAGTGCTTGTGGCATCTTGCATTGTAGCATTTGGCATCTCAGCATCAACATGAGGAGTTCCTTTCACTTGAACTTCTGTGATTTCTATAGGAGAAGGCCTTGGAACAGGAATGACCCAGAGTGGGCCCATCGCTTCCAGAACATGCCTTGGACTAATCAGGTTTATTTGCGGGATATAAAATTTAGTGTCTTCGCACTCTTCAATACATAACACTTAGATAGCGTTCTTCGACAAAGTCATTCCAAAAGTATAAGAATTGAAATAGTCCATCAAAAATAGCATAAGGTCTTGGCCAGCTTTTTGATCCACTAGCTGAATTAAGGATTTGATCTTGGCCACTCAGATATTCTGCTCAAAGAAAACACTTGGAAGAACAGAGTAGGCTCCGAAAGCATCTAGACCAAAGAGGTCATTGAATGTAACATCAAGCGCTTAAGCATTGTCCAAAATAACTCTACCTGTATGATGTTCTTCCTCGTGCTCATTAGTTAAACGCATGTGCGCTTCACTTGGCACCGGGAGTGCATCTCCCTTGCTTGTAGATGCATCCTCATTCAGATCAAGGTGAACTCGCTGAACAAAATTCTGATGCTCATGAAATACGTAGCGTCCACCCTGAATGAATAACTCAAGCTGATTGTGAATGTAGCGTTCCATACCTTGCCTGAAGTATGGTAGATCGCTAACATTGCCAACAAGAGATCTGCGCTGCTTGAGCAAGAATATGGAAAAACCTCGACTCCTGTATTCAACTCCAAAATTAAACAAAATTGGATATCTTATCAACTCTTCAAGTGAGAAGAAATGCAGCACAAATTCTTCTGCCCATCGACCAGTATCTAGCATCCATTGCCTACCAAACTTAGCAGCTTTTTCTTTGTCGTTTCTAGAAGCAAGATACTTCTCAAATCGGTCTAAGTCGCTCTCATTGTCTTCTGCCAATAATCTAGCTAGATATTCACGAGCTTCTTCTTCTACCCTAGAGTTGAAAGGATTGGGATAGGATCGGGACACTCAGAAATAACTTATCCCTTGCCTTTCTATAATTTGTGGGGTCTTGGATATAGAGCATTCTGGGGAGATCGAACGAATTTTGGCTTTAACGAGTACCCAATCTTGCTTAAAATTTCTTCATTGGGGTCTCGGAGCCAACATACGATATTGGGATTTTTAAAAATATTTTGTTTTGGCCCGGAGGATAGAACGCTTCGCTTGAACGACCAAAACGGTTGAAACGCTCATCATCAAAATCAGACAAATTGACCACTGGACATCTTATATAACCCAATCACGACTTTAGACACTTCTTGGTAGAAAGACCAAGATCAGCAAGATTCTCGAAGAATTCAAATTTTTGGGCGTCTGAAAGAGAAGGGGCATGGAGAGTATTTTGAAAGAACTGCTCCATATCCATCATGTGATAAGTTGTATGCTCTTTCTAGGCATAGTAATATTCAACTTGTGGATCATAGCCTTTGGGAAAGAAATCAACCACGAGAGGAGGAGGACCAGTTGGTGTGGGAACAATTGCAATCGCTTCAGTTGATGCTTCTTCAGTCGGGATAGCAGGGGCCACTTCTGTCGACTGCTCAGCATCATCAGTCGCTTCCTTAGCTGGAGAAATTTCAACGTCAGGGAGGACTTGATCTATTTCTTTAGAGATATCCACGATTTTTGACATATCCACGTCCAACTCGATATTAGCCTTGAGAGGGGTTGCCTTAGCGAAAGCTGGAACTTCAGATTCTGCTGCAATTGGAGCTGAAACAAGCAAGCGTTTGAGACAAAGAAAAGATTTCTACTAAGTAGAAATTCAAGAAATAACGGGAAAAACTCTTACCCTGAGGACTGTCATGGACCTTAGTCACTTGAGCATCAGGAACATATGGTTCATGTGCCTCAGGCTCCAAAGAAACATCATCGTTAAGATTAACGAGAGTGGCTAGAGGAGTAGCATGAATGGGAATGTTGCATTCCTCTAAAGTATTAGAACATTCTGAATATCTGCTTCTCTATGAGCTGAAAATTTATCCTAGCGTTAGAAGAGAAATAACTAATGAGGAAAGGATAATGTACTTTGCAAATGTACAAGTACTTACCCTGATCACTAGCAAAATCCTGTGAAGGAAGATTAGCTTCAGGCTCTAGAATTAGTTCAAGAGGAGGAGTAGTACTCGCTGGTTCTTCAAGCGCTGGCTCTGGCTTAGCTGGAGCGCTTGTCGATTCCATTGGAGTAGGGAGCTACGTGCGCTTACGAATAAGTGGCAATAATTCTTCTTCGTCTTCTTCTTCTTCTTCTTCTTCTCCTTCCTTAATTTCTTGGACAAAAACAAAATCTGGAGGAGGAGAAGGGGATGTTGGAGAAGGAGAGGGAGAGGGCAATTTCTTCTTGGTCTCTTTCTTCTTCTTCTTCTTCTTATGCTTCTTCGCTGGCTTGGATGGCTCAGCGTCTTTCGTTGCAGCTTTCCTCTTTGGTCACTTGATCACTACATCCTCTTCTGGTTCATCTGATGAGGAAGTTGCTTGTTCCTCATCATCATCACGAACTCTTCCTTCGGCAAGGAGTCACTCACGTTTTTCTTTGGGGTTGTGCAGCTCACCAATCATTTTCTTTCCATAAAACTTAAGCGCTTGGACTTTAGTTCCCGCAGAGTTAACAAAACCACTAGCGCTAAGAATAAAACTTAACCAAATCCCGTAAGGCTTGGGATTAATCAATTGCCGAATCGCGGCCTTGGAGTGATTAAAAACATATAGAGCCCAGTTGACCTTTAACTTTGTCAAGATGGCTATCATCATTCTGTACTAGATATGGGATATCTTGTCAAACAATCCCTTCCTGCACACCACCATTTTCACGCAAATGTCTGCAAGAATGACATATTCACCTTTCATGTTATTCTTTTTGAAGTTGGGCTCATATGCAGCATCAACATCAACTCTCTTCACTCTTTCCCATATCTTTGTAGATCTCCCATAGTAACTTCTTCTACTTCTCTACCATGAATGGGCAATTTCAACAAGTCAACCAAAAGTTGAGGAGTTAAAACGAATGGCTCTTTAGTAAAGGAAAATATGCAGGAAATTGAACTGCCATCGTCAGAAATGATGACATTTTGAAAGAAGAATAGGGTTTCTTCTGCGTAAATCAGTGAGTGGTCATGCATCTGATAATCCACCTAATGAAGAAATCTGGCATGCTAGACTTGGTCATGCATCTAAGGATAGGATTCGCAAGTTGTCAAGTTTCCTCAAGCTTGATGAAGAAGAGTAACTACTGACTTGTGAATCTTGTCTAAAAGGTAAAATGACAAAGTCACCATTTGGAGGCCAAATGGAACGTGCCAAGGATTTGCTTGAGCTCGTTCACACAAATGTGTGTGGACCTCTCAGTGTTAATGCATTAGGAAACTTTTCCTACCTCATAACCTTTACCGACGATTATTCTAGGTATGGTTATTTGTATCTTATTAAATACAAATATGAGGCCTTTGATAAGTTCAAAGAATTCAGAAATGGAGTAGATAAACAAACTGGTAAAAGTATTAAAACTCTTCGATCTGATTGAGGAGGAGAATACTTGGCCGGTGATTTCTTGGATTATTTGAAAGAGAATGGAATTCTCTCTCAATGAACACTGCCTAGAACGCCACAATTAAATGGTGTGTCTGAGCGGAGAAACTGCACATTGATGGACATGGTTCGGTCAATGATGTTGTCCACAGATTTACCCACATACTTCTGAGGCTATGCCCTAGAAACGGCGGCTTATCTATTGAATAGATTTCCATCAAAAAGTGTTCCTGAAGTGCCATATAAGATGTGGCATGATAAACCACCCTTATACAAATACCTAAGAGTATGGGGTTGTGCTGCTCCTGTCAAGCAGCTAGTGGGAGATAAGTTACATTCAAGATCTGTCTTATGTAGGTTTATGGGTTACCCTAAGGAGTCCTATAGGTACTACTTCTATCACACCTTGGAACAAAAGGTAATTGTTTCAAGGAACGCTGTGTTCCTAGAGAAGCAACTCTTCAGTGGGAGCATAGAAAGAGTGATAGAACTTGAGGAAACTCAAGAGACACAAACACCACTGGCAGTGAATGAAGAGCAAAATGAACCACAAACTGTAAGTACACAAATTCCACCTTCAAGAAGATCCAAAAGGATCCCAATACAACCCGAGAGGTACTATGGCCTTTTGCTGAAAAGCAAGAAGGAGAACCTCGTATTAGATGAAGATCCAATGTCTGACAAGGATTCTGGAAATGGTCTGAAGCCATGGAATCTGAAATTGAATCCATGAACTCCAATAAGGTTTGGACCTTGGTAGACCCACCACCTGGCATTAAGGCCATTGGTTGTAAGTGGGTATAAAAACGAAAGTTAGGAGTAGATGAAGAGGTTACCACCTTTAAGGCTCGCTTGGTGGCGAAGGGTTATACTCAAAGGCAAGAAATTGACTATGAGGAAACCTTTTCGCCAGTTATGACGACAAAGTCAATTAGAATTCTATTGGCTATATCTGCCTATCTCAATTATGAGATCTAGCAGATGAATGTGAAAACGGCTATCCTCAATGAAAACATTGATGAAGAAATTTACATGGAACAGCTGGAGGGCTTCACATCCAGTGGGATCAAGCACAAGGTGTGCAAGCTGGAAAGCTCCATTTATGGCTTGAAGCAAGTGACACGCTAGAACCTAACGTCCTCTAATAGCAAGTATACTAGTCGTGTGTAGTGATAGATGGACAAAAAGTCCGGGTTGTCGAACTACAAGGACTTGAATTCTATTTTATGATTTTTGATAAAAGAAAAGACAATTAAAGTAAAGTGCAAACAATTGATCGAACAAACGAAGAATGAAAAAAGAAACGAACTATGGATTAAACCTCATGTATGATAAAACGACTAAGGCACATGCTATAACCGTATTTACTCATTAATATATATGAGATACTCTTCGAATTATTAGACTCCTATTGCTTTGGTGGAAAGTCCTAAATTAATTATTTCCCGATGTCTTGGCTCATAATAATCCTATGATTAATTGACGGTTCTCTAAATATGTCTATCCGAGAATCTAACTAATAATCATGCATTTACGTTCTAGAATTTCCTTGAATAAATCCGGCTAACAGTACCCGAAAATCTCTACCTATCTTTAGGGGCAGTTCCTCATTTATTTCGGATGATGTGTTAATTCCTTTGAACCCTAACCTATATTCTCTTGAATGAATAGACTAAGCAAGATAGCAAATATATGATGATCAAGCATTTGATTGGAATAAAAGCATAAAATTAACACACAAAGAAATAGTAGAATTAATATGAAAAATCACTTCATATATATTGACTCATAAATTCGACCTTCACATGGCCTTAGTTCTACAAAATTAGCTCATCATCAATAGATTAAGAAAAGCTAAAGCAATCATATACATAGTTATGAACATAAAAGTGCAATGAAAGCAAGTAAAACTCCCTAAAGCTTGGTTGATGATGAATCCTAGCTTGGGACTTCATTCTCTAGCTCAATTCCCCTTCTTCTTCTTCAAAGAGTGATGAAAAGTTGGCTCAAATCTCAAAATGATCTCCAAACTCCAAAATCCGAACCCTTAATTTATGCTGAAAAATTTCTTTTATAGATTTGAAAAACAGTTCTGCCCGCGCCTAGGCGCCACCTACGTGGCAGAGATATCTTGGGAGAGAAGTCGAGCGGCGCCCAGACGCAGAAAAACTGGCGCTCGGGAGCTAACGTTACGGTGCCTAGGCGCGGGAAATGTGGTGCCTAGGCGTGGGTATTTGAACAAGGCTTCTTCTATTCAGCACTACGGCGCCTGGGCGTGGGTTAGGTGGAGCCTGGGCACGGGTGTGCGAACCACTTTCCTTGAGTTCGTTTGACATGTCGTCTTTTGCCCTTTTCTTCGTTTGCATCTATTTAGGGCCTGAAATCACTAACACACGAATTAAACGCACATGTGGCAAAGATCAAGCGATAAATGAGTTTAAAAACTAAACACAATGGGCTAAAACACACGTAAAAATGACTCCTATCAACAAAAAAGTTGGTAGGAGAGCCATAAGCTTCTTGATACTCTACGTTGATGACATTCTTCTCATTGGAAGTGATGTAGGAATGTTACAATCAACGAAAGGTTGGTTGTCGACCTAATTTTTGTTGAAAGATATGGGAGAAGCATCCTACCTTCTTGGTATGAAGATATACCAAGAAAGGGAAAGTAGATTGCTAGGTCTCTCCCAATCTAAGTACATAGAATGAATTTTGAATAGATTCAGCATGGGAGATTCTAAGAAAGGATTTCTTCCAGTTAGGCATGAAGTCTCTCCTACTAAATCGATGTCCCCAAGGATACCCAAAAAAAGAGAGAGAATGTCAAGGATTCCCTATGCTTCGGCAATAGGTAGCATTATGTATGCTATGCTATGTACTAGACCGGATGTGGCTTATGTACTTAGTGTGATAAGACGGTTCCATTAGAATCCAGGGGAAGACCATTGGACTGCCGTGAAAATGATCCTAAAAGTACTTAAGGCATACTCAAGATCTTTTTTTGGTATACGGCGGAGGAAAATTGAAACTAGAATGCTACACGGATTCTAATTTTCAGTCGGACTTAGACGATCTTAAATCAATATCCGGATATGTGTTTATACTCAATGGAGGAGCAGTAAGCTGGAAGAGCTCCAAGCAGGAGACGATGGCTGACTCCACCACGGAAGCTGAGTATATAGTTGCTGTTGAGGCGGCTAAGGAAGCTGTTTGGATGAGGAATTTCGTCCATGAGTTGGAGGTAGTTCCCTCCATTGTTAATCCAGTGCCCCTGTACTGTGATGACAATGGGGCCATAGCTCTATAAAAAGAGCCTAGGTCTCACCAAAGATCCAAACATATTCAAAGATGATATCTGACACGCTAAAAGCTAACGTGCTATTGTAGCAAGTGCACTAGTCGTGTGTAGTAATAAGTGAACTAAAAGTCCGGGTTGTCGAACCACGGAGACTTGAATTTTAGTTTATGATTTTAATGAAAAAAAAACAAATATAATTAAAGTAAAGTATAGGTAAAATGCATACAATAAGAACAAGATTACACAATTGATTTTACACAAAGTATAAAGGGAGACTAAGACACATGCTAGGTTCAAATTGATCAATTATACTTATAAAGATTCTAGTTGAAGGATTACGCTTATATTGTTATGGTGAGAACTCCGAGGGTAGAGAATAACCGATGTCTCGCGTATAAACTCCTATGCTTAGATCGTGATTTCCCAAATATTCCTATCCAGAAATCTAACCACTAAACATGCATTAACGTACTAGAGTTCACTCGATTTGAATCGAACAACTTCACCCGGGAATCTTTACCTATGTCTAGGGCAATTCCTCATTAGTTACGGGTCATGATGTGAATTTCTTGCACCCTAAGTCAATTTTCTCCCGAAATATTAACCTAGGCATAAGATTCTAACATATAGTGATCAAGTATATGCAAGATAGGCAAAAACACAAATTCACATCACATAACAATATAAGAACAACTTCAACAATCATCTATTATAAGCATATATCACAATTTGGCCTTACATGGCCCTAGTCTTATGAATTTAGTTCATAATGGATAATATGAAAAACATAAATGAATTAATACACATGTTCATAGACATAATTGAAATGAAAAGCTATAAAAACTCCCTCAAAAGTGAATAATGATGGAACTTCAATTGAATCTTCCTTCTCCAATGATGATGATGAATCAAGAATCCTTCTCTCTCCCCTCTTTTCTTCTCTATGGATCGGTCACTTCCTCCCCCTCTTCTCCAAGAATCTGAAATTGATAGTGAATGATGAAGAGTATGGGTTCCCCCTCCTTTTATAGCCAAAATTCCACTAAAGTATGCATTAAGAATTCTCATTAAAGTTCCCCAATGAGAATTCCACCTAAGGTGATGCTTAAAGTTTGGCTTTTAAGATTCCAACCAGCTAAAAAATGCTGAACTTTCGGCCCTTAAGAATTCCACCAAGCATAACCATGTGAAAACTTCAACAAAACACATGCATGCTACCATTTTCTTGCTTTCCAGCGCAGTCTTAGTATTTTCCTCATACAATTCTCTCCGGATCTCCAAATTGGATGATTTAAGTCCCCATGTGTATATAAAACATAGATCTACAACGTTCCAGAAGGACATTTGGTCCAATTCGGTCGTTAAGTATACCTAAATTACGTTTCAACATGGAGGTTGTTTCTAATTTGGCGCCCATAAAGTAAATCTACCAAGAAACACACTTATGACAACCCCTCAACACATGTGCTGAATTATGGCCAAAAGTGATTCTTACCCATCATATAATGCTGGAATTTAGGCTGAAAAGGAGTAACATTTGAACTATCCACGCCTAGGCATGACTAGGAGGGCGCTGGGGCGTATCCTGGCACATGTACTTCTCTGTTTGGCGCAACAATTGTATTTCCTTCATAACTCTCTCCACAGACCTCCGATTTGGATAATTCAAGTTGACAAGTGAAGCTAACACAGCGATAAACAACTTTGTTGAAGGAGACATCCTCAAATTCGAACTCTAAATATGCATAAATTCTGTATTTGCGTGCGTTATTCCTCTATTGTAGTGATTTTCCACCTTTACTCGATAAGCACACAAATTAAACGCAAATGTGGTATAAATCATGCATAAACCAATATAAATCCAATAAATATGAGGCTCTAAAACATGTAAATTCACACCCTATCAACACCCCCAAACTTACCCATTGATCGTCCTCGAGCAATGAGAGCTATAAGACAAGATCAACATCATTCAAAGGGAGAAAACAAAACAACTAACTAACTCACTTTCGTGGAGTAAACGATTGCACTTAGCGGGTGCAACAAGCCTTTAAACCCTTGAGTTACCTCAAAGGACGAGTTATAGTCTCGTGAGGGTTTGCATACGATATACCCACAAAATCTAACAAATTTTCAATCCCAACCAAATCAACACATCTCAATATGATCAACAAGAATGAATGACATAAAATCAACCTTTTAAAGTTCACAAATATATATATACATATCAACTACTTTTGCTCATGTGACACCAATACTTGAAACGACTCCCTAGGGTGTAGTGAAAAATAAATCTAGGGTATTATAGTCGAGAGGCATCCTTACCAAATTTTGGACATTAATCCCATATCTATCAACTTTCGATCAAACGCAAAGCATAAGAATTATAGAAAATCTCATAGCCATTTAAATTTCATTATCTCAAACATTCAACTTTCAATTCATATGAAATTTCTATTTAAACTTCATTAAGGCTAGATCATGTGCAATGTTTTATTCCATTAGGCTTTCTGTGACACCCATGTAGCAAGCGTTAGACCAATGACTCCCAAACTAGATAGTTTTGGGGCATTAAGTGTAGAGACACTCCTAAGGGTTTAATCACTCGAGTGTCAAAGGCCACGAAATAAAACTAGATCTTTTAACCAATTCACTTCTTTTTGGCTTGAGCAAAGCTCAAATTGGCATAATAGTACAGTATGTAGGCATGAAACGTTTCACCTCCGGTACGTATTAGCCTGACCACTTTTGGTCATACCAAAATTCATCCTTTTCAATTCATTGTTTAGCATATAAAATTACTACTTAACTTATAACCTTATGAGAAATCTAAGTTAATATTTCCGGGAAAAACTCCTTAAGTGTCTCAAGATGGTTATCCTCTCAACTCCTCTACCCTCGATTCATTGTGCAATGTGAATCATCTAAAGAATCAATCCTAGTCTAGTGTCTCCACGAGCAATTTCAAAGATATATATATATATATATATATATATATATTCCATTAAATTCAAATTATTTCAAGAATTCATGCCATTTTTCCAAGTTAATCAATTTCAATGCATCAATTGGAAAGAAAATACATATAATTTTTTTTTATATACATATGCTTGATTTTTCTCAAAAAGTTAGCACAAAACACATGCAATAGCAACGATTCCCCCAAACTTGAGCTAAAAACAAGATCACATGACAAATAAAATCAATAAGCACTACTCATACCACCCCCAAACTTAAACTTAACATTGCCCTCGATGTTGACTCAATCATACATACTCAAAAGGGGGTAAACGAGGGTACTTACAACAAGGGTGCTAAAAAGCAAACCTTACTCACGTGGAATCCATTTCCAAGCTCAAATTCGTAACAAAAGATCTTCCAAAGCAAAACTCGGCTACTACATGTCATGTACTCACAATACAAACTATCAAGATTCAAAGAGAAGTATGCCAAAAGTGCATACTTGAACATAACAAAAAGAAACAAACTAAACAAGACAAAAATGAAAGCAAGAAGAAAAGAAAACTTACAAACTTGGGTTGCCTCCCAAGAAGCGCTTGTTTATAGTCATTAGCTTGACTTTACGCTCCTTGAGGTTCAAATAGGTGGGCCATTTAAAATGACAATATCCTTGTCATTTCTCCTTTCTTTCTCATGTTTCACTCGCGTCCACTCATAACTCGGTGTTTTGAGATTAGCCCTCCATGCCGGATTTGTCTTATCGATCTCATGAACACGTTTATGTGGTGGAATGTACTTCATGCATAAATCCTCCTCTCTCACCTTTTCTTGGTTCTCATTGGGGACCTCATTCTCCAACTCAAGAGTGCCCTTAGTTTTGCCACTTGCACATTTTTCATCAAGTAAAGTGTTAATAGCATTGACATTTAAACAAGTAAGATCATCCATGGATGGTTTCATGTTTGTATAAGCATCGAATATCACCTTTTCATCTCTTACCCTCAATGTCAACTTACCTTTTCCCACGTCAATCTTGGCATTGCTAGTGGCTAGGAAAGGTCTTCCTAGGATCAAGGGAACATCAATGTCGTTATCCATCTCGAGAACCACAAAATCGACCGGGAAATAGAATTTGTCAACTTGGACAATAACATCTTCAATTATCCCCTTTGGCCTCTTGATTGATCTATCCGCGAGTTGGAGGCTCATTGCAGTTGGTTTAGGATTGCCAAGGCCCAACTTCCTGAAAAGAGAATACGGAAGGAGGTTGATGCTAGCTCCCGAATCACAAATAACCTTGTCGAATGATAAGGGCCCAATAGTGCAAGGAATCGTAAGACTCCCGGGATCTTGAAGCTTTGTTGGCAATGTGTTGAGCAATATAGGCAAGATTCGGGGGAAACTCGGATCCATAACCTTCTCTTTCTTTTTATATCCATTGGGAAAGGGGAGGTGTACCTCGATGGGTGGATGCGTTGGAGTCGAAGAGCCGAATTCGGAAGAACCAGGACGTGGCACCTGGGCGCAGCAATTGGCGCCTGGGCGTGGCTGTCTGGGCGCTCGGGCGCCGATGTGCGAACAATATCATTTGCTACATGTTTGCCACTTCTCAAGGTAATTGCATAGCATTGCTCTTTCGGGTTCTTTTCCGTGTCACTTGGTAAAGTTCCCGGGGCTCTCTCGCTGATCGCCCTTGCTATTTGACCCATTTATGTCTTCATATCCTTCATCTCCATCTTCAAATCCTTCATCATACTACGGAGTTCGTTGATTGCTGTATCCGATTTCTTTATTTCCTCATCGAGACGTTCATCGGTTGTGGGAGGCCTAACTTGCCTTTGTACATGAGGATTGCCTTGCCTTTGAGCTTGATTATTGTTGAATGAAGGCCTTGGTGCTTGATAGATACCGGTATGAGCGTTTTGTGTCGGATTTGGCCTTCTTGGAAAATTTTCGGGCACATGAAAATTCAATTGAGGTCGATTGGCATTTCCAACATAGTTAACATTGCCAACCATTGTTTCCAAAGCAACTTCTTCTTGAACACAAGCAATTTTTCTGGTGGGTGTGACTTCTTCATCATCGGGATAGAGTTCATCTTCCTGGGCTAATTGCTCAATCTTGTCCCACACACTTTGGCAATCGAGCCCAAGGAGATCACCACCGGCGCCGACATTGAGCCTATTTTGGATGCGCGATCGGACTCCATCATGAAATCGTAGTACTTGCTCGCTCAACTTTAGGTTGTGATCCGGGCATTTTCGGAGCATGTTTTTATATCTAGCCCATGCCACGGCTAAGGACTCATGATTCCCTTGCTTAAACTCTTTAATATTGCTCCTTAGCTCGTTGATTTTGGAGGGTGGAAAGAATTTGCTCAAAAAGGCATCAACCAATTGTCCCCATGTTGTGATGGATTGGGGTGGTAGAGACTTGTACCACATGGTCGCCCTTTCCTTTAATGAGAAGTGGAAGACTCTTAGACGAATTGCATCAAGATCCCGTGGATGAAATTGGGTAGTCATGAGAGTGTCGTCTAAAGTCTCCAAATGCTCATGAGGTGATTCATGGGGCTCTCCATAGAAGGGTTCGCTTTGCACCATGCTAAAGATGTGTGACAGAATGTGATAATTTGGTGCATAGAAATTTGGAAAGATCACGGGTCCCGATATGGTGTGGACCCTTGGAGGTAGACTTTCCCGGACCGATGGAAGTCTTTGAGGAGGTGCCGGTTGCATAGCTTGGAAAAGATTTTGCAGCCATTCCCTATTTTTCGGAAGATTTATGTCGGGAAAATTCCCATTTGGATTTAGATTGTCGGCTATTTCTCGAGCTTGTCTACTAGATCGAAGAACACGCTCTATCTCCGACTCAAAATTGTATAGGGGCTCGTTAGAAGAGCGGGTCATGCACCAAAAATTACACCTAACAAATAACCACAAGAAAAAATGATAGAATAATAAAATAAAAGAAAGGTTAGAAATAAACGAAAAACTAAGAATTATGAAAATTTAAACAAAAAAAATCAAAAACTAAAATGAAAAAGTCCCCGGCAACGGCGCCAAAAACTTGACACACTAAAACCTAACGTGCTATTGTAGCAAGTGCACTAGTCGTGTGTAGTAATAAATGGACTAAAAGTCCGGGTTGTCGAACCACGGAGACTTGAATTTTAGTTTATGATTTTAACGAAAAAAGAACAAATATAATTAAAGTAAATTATAGGTAAAATGCATACAATAAGAACAAGATTACACAATTGATTTTACACAAAGTATAAAGGGAGACTAAGGCACATGCTAGGTTCAAATTGATCAATTATACTTATAAAGATTCTAGTTGAAGGATTACGCTTATATTGTTATGGGGAGAACTCCGAGGGTAGAGAATAACCGATGTCTCGCGTATAAACTCCTATGCTTAGATCGTGATTTCCCAAATATTCCTATCCAGAAATCTAACCACTAAACATGCATTAACGTACTAGAGTTCACTCGATTTGAATCGAACAACTTCACCCGGGAATCTTTACCTATGTCTAGGGCAATTCCTCATTAGTTACGGGTCATGATGTGAATTTCTTGCACCCTAAGTCAATTTTTTCCCGAAATATTAACTTAGACATAAGATTCTAACATATAGTGATCAAGTATATGCAAGATAGGCAAAAACACAAATTCACATCACATAACAATATAAGAACAACTTCAACAATCATCTATTATAAGCATATATCACAATTTGGCCTTACATGGCCCTAGTCTTATGAATTTAGTTCATAATGGATAATATGAAAAACATAAATGAATTAATACACATGTTCATAGACATAATTGAAATGAAAAGCTATAAAAACTCCCTCAAAAGTGAATAATGATGGAACTTCAATTGAATCTTCTTTCTCCAATGATGATGATGAATCAAGAATCCTTTTCTCTCCCCTCTTTTCTTCTCTATGGATCGGTCACTTCCTCCCCCTCTTCTCCAAGAATCTGAAATTGATAGTGAATGATGAAGAGTATGGGTTCCCCCTCCTTTTATAGCCAAAATTCCACTAAAGTATGCATTAAGAATTCTCATTAAAGTTCCCCAATGAGAATTCCACCTACGGTGATGCTTAAAGTTTGGCTTTTAAGATTCCAACCAGCTAAAAAATGCTGAACTTTCGGCCCTTAAGAATTCCACCAAGCATAACCATGTGAAAACTTCAACAAAACACATGCATGCTGCCATTTTCTTGCTTTCCAGCGCAGTCTTAGTATTTTCCTCATAAAATTCTCCACAGATCTCCAAATTGGATGATTCAAGTCCCCATGTGCAGATAAAACATAGATATACAACTTTACAGAAGGACATTTTGTCCAAGTTGGTCGCTAAGTATACCTAAATTACGTTTCAACATGGAGGTTGTTTCTGATTTGGCGCCCATAAAGTAAATCTACCAAGAAACACACTTATGACAACCCCTCAACACATGTGCTGAATTATGGCCAAAAGTGATTCTTACCCATCATATAATGCTGGAATTTAGGTTGAAAAGGAGTAACATTTGGACTATCCACGCCTAGGCATGACTAGGAGGGCGCTGGGGCGTATCCTGGCACATGTACTTCTCTGTTTGGCGCAACAATTGTATTGCCTTCATAACTCTCTCCACAGACCTCCGATTTGGATAATTCAAGTTGCCAAGTGAAGCTAACACAGCGATAAACAACTTTGTTGAAGGAAACATCCTCAAATTCGAACTCGAAATATGCATAAATTCTGTATTTGCATGCGTTATTCCTCTATTATAGTGATTTTCCACCTTTACTCGATAAGCACACAAATTAAACGCAAATGTGGTATAAATCATGCATAAACCAATATAAATCCAATAAATATAAGGCTCTAAAACATGTAAATTCACACCCTATCCATATCATCTCATCAGAGAGAGAGTGGAAAAAGGAGATGTTCTAGTGGAACGAGTCGACTCGACGAAAAACGTAGCAGACCCATTCACCAAAGCTCTGAGTCAAAGTGTGCTTGGAAAACTGGAAATGATGGGACTAAAGTATGTGGGCAACTGGCTCTAGGGAAAATGGGAGATTGATAGTGTTAGATGCTTGGTGAGCCAATTGTTTTAGGCTCAGCCATATTAAATGTAAACATTATGATAGTCTTATTCTAAATATATTGAACTTTCATTTATGGTATTAACTGGTGATAGTATAGATAAAGATCCCATGGATTACATATTGTTAGGGGAGCGATCAGGACAAACATATGTAATGCTTTCAAAGACCGTAATCCTAAATATTGTTCCAAGTCATAGAGGCTTCTAGATGTAGGATATCACTGGCCTTGTCAAGACTTGTTCATACATGTAACACTTCCAAGAGGTCGACGGGTTCCATTGTCGATGCCTTCTATGGCAATACATGTATGAAGATTCATATTGGATTATGGAATTGAACGGCCCTGCTTAAGGACTCCTATTTGGTGCTGTCGAACATGGAGTCCTTGGGTTTCATAGTGTGAGATTAATCCTTAGACCTAAGATTTCATTTGGAAAGGGCACTACCAACTCTGCTTAGATATGCACGTGCACTCTAGGAGATTCATACAGCGTGTATGTTGGGTATAGTCTGGTAGTGCAGTGGAACAAATGGCAGTCGGAGAGGGATTCATCCAGGGTCACGAGTACCCAGTATTTCCTATGTTGTTGAGAGAATTTAAATGATCCTTAAAAGTCTTTGATCAAAGCGATTGTCTTCTGAGAGGGAATGGTGATCCCGGATTGGAAGACTGGATCATTAGATGTCACAACACAGTCATAGTTTTCCAAGGTTATTAGGGTTCGACCGTTGCCATACCCTAGACCATGGACAGAAAAATGATGAAGGGATTCTACTCATACGACGATCGTAACTCGGATAGGTTTTTGCTTTTCATCGTTGACGTCTAGGTAGTCGTGGCAACGTTGCTAGACATCGAACCATGACCAATAAGTGTCTTGGATTAATTTGGTGAAATTAATTCAAGGTCTAGTTAATTATTTAGATTAATTAAACTAGTTTGTGGGGACTTATTGCTAGCTTGACAACGAGCCTAAGGGGTCACACACATAACTTAGTGTAGTACCTGTTGGCTAATTAATTTTTTGAGAATTAATGGTGGGATTAATTAATTGGATTTAATTAATCAAAGGAACAGGAATTAATTTAACTAGTTAATTAATAGTCCTATAATTTAATTTTAGAATATTAAATTGGGAAGAACTAATTAATTAATTAGAGGAAGGAAAATAAAATAATATATATATATATATACACACACAAAGTGCACGTGTGGTGTGCGTATTGTGTATGTGGATTTGGTGGAAAGATTTATCTTGCTCACCAAGTTTGTAAAATATATATATATATATATTAATTAATATCCTATAAATATATTAAGTAGAATCCTTAATTAATTAAAGTAACTAATTAATTGGATATGGAAGGATTCTATTTGATATATATTAGGATATTATTAGATATGGTAATATCTAGTTAGTTGGAAGGAGTCCAACTAAACAAGAAGAGAGAATAAAAGAAAAAGAAATATACATATATATGTACACGCCTACTCATTATTTTTTAGGGGAGAAGTAGGCGTGTACACACCTAGGGTTTTAACCCTAGGTGGACTCTATATATATGTGTGTATTCCACATTTTTTTAAATCTAATGCAAGTGAATGAAAATTAATGGTTTTTGGTTTTGAAAATTACATGAGAAAATAAGTTTTTTAAAAAAACAAAATTTCAATTATTCCCTCCCAATATTTCTTTCACATTAATTCTTCAAACTCATGTGTTGAGTGCGAGAACACATAAATAATTTCAAACCCTTTTTCCTAAAAAGAAAAGATTCGATATTCTCCTTACTAGCACTAGTGGAGATAATTGAGGGTACGAGCTAGGGTGTGGATACATCTCAGAGGCGCAATGCTTGGGGCGCTAGGGCAAATCGATTCGAAAACTCTAGCTAGGAGTAGCTTAAAAAGACATTGTTGTTTTAAGATCTACAAGAGATAAACACGAGTAAACTTTCTCCTAGGTTAGTTTTTGAATCCGATATTACCATGTCGACCTAGCCCTTATTTAGGGGGTTCCGCTTTAATTTTTCATTGTATGTATTCCGCTGGGCCGATATCCCCAGGGGTTGTACACCAATCCCAACAAAAGTGAGAATATTCTTAACGCTGAAGTCTTCTTTTAGAATAGAGACAATTGAATCACTTTTTAAGAAATATTATTTTTGTTTTATTAGCAATCAATCTAACATGCATAAAAGTAAACGCCTGATGATCAATGCATAAAATTTTGAAAATCATTTTTGATCATTGTCGCTTACTAATTGGAATGAGTACAATTTTAAAGTTCCCCCTAATATTGATAACTCATTTCAATTTTGAAATTGCTTTAGACATTATAATAAAGTGGATTCCCCCTAAATTATATGCCTATAAAAAGTATAATGCTTCATGATTAAACTTTTAAATCAATCATACCTAATTTGCTTCTCAAAATGAAAAAACGTTGTTCACTGAGCACTTTGGTGAAGATATCTGTCAACTGTTTATCAGTTCCAATAAAATACATGGAGATATCTTTCTTTTCAACATGTCACGTAAGCAATGGTAGCGAATGTCAATGTGTTTAGTTCTAGAATGAAGAATTGGGTTTTGGGTCATAGCTAAAGCGCTTTGGTTATCACAATGGATTGGGGTAGGACTTAAGAGGATTCCATAATCTCTAAGTTGTTGCCTCATCTAAATGATTTGTGCACAACAGCTTTCAGCGACTACATACTCGGCCTCAGCGGTAGAAGTCGCTATGGATTGTTGTTTCTCACGAGTGCTTTTTCTATCTATTTTGCATCCTGTAAAATCTACGTCTGAATAACCAATTAGTTCAAAAGGAGAGTCCCTTGGATACCATAAGCCCACATTTTGTGTGCCTTTTAGGTACTTAAGGATTCTCTTGGCAGAAATTAAGTGTGACTCTCTAGGATCAGATTGAAAGCGTGCATACATGCATACTGAAAACATGGTATCGGGTCTACTAGCGGTAAGATAAATAAGTGATCCAATGATACCTCTATAGTTAGTGATATCACTTTTCTTCCCACTTTCATCTTTATCTAACTTATGCGTTTGGCTCATCAGAATTTTTGAAGATGATGCATTTTTCATACCAAATTTCTTAATCATATCTCTTGTATATTTAGCTTGGTTTAGAAATATGCCATTAGGGAGTTGTTTAACTTGTAATCCTAAGAAGAAAGTTAATTTAACCATCATGCTCATTTCAAATTGAACTCGCATCATTTTGGAAAATTTCTCACACAATCGCTTGTTAGTAGATCCGAAAATAATATCATCAACATAAATTTGGACTAAGAGAATATCTTCGTTATGGGTAATTTTAAATAACGTTGTATCAATGCTGCCTTTTGAAAAGCCTTTACCTATAAAGAAGATAGAGAGAGTATCATACTAGGCTCTTGGTGCTTGTTTAAGGCCATAAAGTGCCTTATCCAATTTGTAGACTATACTTTTGCCATGCTTGTTGATTAATCCTGGGGGTTGCTATACATATACCTCTTCTTGGAGTTTACCATTCTGGAAAGCACTCTTCACGTCCATTTGATACACTGTGAATTTGTTGAATGCGGTAAACGCTAGCAACATCCGAATTGCTTCAAGATGAGCTACTGGGGCATAAGTTTCATCAAAGTCAATACCTTCCTCTTGATAATAACCCTGAGCGACTAATCTGGCTTTGTTTCTTACAACAACACCATCTTCGTTCATTTTGTTCCTGAAAACCTATCTAGTCCCAATAAGTCCTTGGTAAGTTGGTCTGGGAACTAGCGTCCAAACCTTATTACGCTCAAATTGATTAAGCTCTTCTTGCATCTCTTCTACCCAACTTGAATCATTAAGCGCTTCATCCACTTTCTTTGGTTTCATTTGAGATAGGAAGCTTGCGAACATGGTCTCACTGAATGTAACGGCTCTAGTCCTCACAGAAGTTCTAATATCTCCACTTACTAGCTCTGGTGGATGATCTCTAAGCCATTTACGATCTGGTTGGAAAGGGTTGAGAGACTCTTGATTATCAATCACTTGATCCTCATTAGTATCTTGCGCGGTCGCTTCATCACTCACAGTTCCAATTTGGTCTTGATGATCATTCTCTTCATGATTGTCGGCATCTCTTGCGGTATTATCATTGATAACCTCATGGTAACCTTAGGAGTGGGCACAAAGATCTCATCATCCTCATCATCATCACTACCATGACCAAGATTGATTTGTGATGCTTGTTGGGAAAGATCTTCAACTCTTACATCATCAATATTAACCTTACTCTGCTCTTAGTTAGCATCATCAAATACAACATGAATAGATTCTTCAACCTTCGATTTGATCTTATTTAGGATGAGAAAACTCTTTCTATTTTTGGCATAGCCAAGAAAGATTCCCTCATCCTCTTTAGGATCAAATGTCTTTAGGTTGTGGGATCCATTGCTATGAATGAAACATTTTGAACCAAATACATGAAAATATGAAAAGTTAGGCTTATGTCCTTTCCCTAACTCATATGGAGTCTTTCCATGTTGCTTGTTGATCATACACTGGTTCTGAGTGTAGCAAGCAGTATTGATTGCCTCGGCCCAAAACCTTTGAGGAAGTTTGGACTCTGTTAACATTGTCCTAGTGGCTTCTTTAAGCGTTCTGTTCTGTAACATCCATTATTTTCGCCTCCTAATTTCATTGAGACTACAACAAGAGTTATGATTTCTGTTTATTAGATTTCGTAATTTATTCGATTCTAGCGATTCATGATTAGTCCTAAATATTTACTTCGTGCTTGTATAGCCAAAAATTATACTCTAACTATATGTGAAATAGGCTTGTAGTATTTACAAGTCCTTGTAGATTAGTTTATGTATGGTATGATCTAAGGCATATATGATATAAGTTTGTTTTTTAATATAATATATATATATATATATGTGTGTGTGTGTGTGTGTGTGTGTGTGTATTGATATATATAAATAGATGAGAGTAGAAGAAAAACGTAGGTGGCAAGCTTAGAATATAACACCTCCTACTTCCAATTTGAATGTGGCAAGAGAGGAAAAGGACATCATGCATCCTTTATCCTTCATCCTCACCTTGGTACCTTGTCGGTCAACTAGCATATAACCTTCACCCCTTTCTTAATAATTTCAAGAAAAGAACATCTCAAACTCATATATCAGCCCTATTTAAAAAATGAGATTACCACCATGCATTCCTGGACTTGAAATGGTATTGGGAAGTCTTAAGTAATAGAGAACCTCTAAGGAAAAAGGGAAAAACAAAGCCTGCGCAGTGTTGGGAGTTTGCCAGTTTAAGGGGTCAAATGATTATCCAAATTGATCTTGGCTGGTCTTGATTTATTCCTAAGAAGGTAGATGAAAATGCGGATGGTTTTGGATATTTCCCAGCACTTCGGAGATGGTCACAAAGTCCATCTAACCAAGACACATCTGCACAGAGCCAAAATCTGCTACTAGGAGAGTTTTAGGAGAGTTTTAGGATGGTCTTGATTCCTTCACCTGTATCAGTAATACGTAATGATTTCACACACCATGAGAGACCTATTAATATTATATATTGTTGATTTATTGCCTTGGTAATTAGATTCTTGCATACAAGTCATGAGTAAGGTGTTTTAGAATTACAGTTTCTGAGGTTGATTTTAGGGCTATGTTTATGTGACCAAATGAGCGAATTTATTTATGTTAAATTTTTTTATACAATTGTATAGGTTATGAACTTATCTGCAAAATTTTATAAATATTGGAGGTCTGTGGTATTTTCTAAAATTATTTGAATGAAGCTGTCAGCATGTCTAGCGGGATTAAAGAAAGTTACTGTTTTAAGCTTAATTAGCACACTTAGAGTTTTTATATAACTTCTAAACTTTTATTTAACATTATAATTTTGTTGATAATGTTTTCTGAAAATTTGGTCATTATTCGATTAACAAGGGATTTTTATAAAAATCTTTGATTGAAAGTGCCAGGCAGTTCGTTGGGTTTAAGAAAAGTTTTTGTTTTCAACTTGACTGTCATATTTACAAATTTTATTTTATTTTGAAACTTTTACTGTAACTTTATATATGTGTTAGAAGTGGTTTCACAAAATATGGAAATTTATCAAGGAACATATATGTTATAAAATTGTTTGAAACTGAAGTCTATTTCAGAAAATGTTCCAGGTACAACAATATTTTGGTGAGTGAATCACCCACTTAAACATGTCAATTAAGTCTGGAATTTTTATTTCATGTTACTCAACTTGATTCTACTATTATTGTAAAATATTATAGCAAAATCATACTCTGATAATTTATGAGGATTTTTATTGTGAAACTGCGCACAAGCATATGTATCTTGCTTGCAACCTTTTTGAACTAAATAGCCTACATGTCTAGTTACTACTATATGTATAGTATGACTTACCCGGTTTGGTTAGGTTAAAGTATCATAGTTGTAGAATATGATAGTGTGCTTGTATAGCAGGATATATCCGTGGTTCAAATAAGATATGAGGCGACGACGCCGGGTTGTAACTGTGAGAGTTTCTCTTCTCCTTGAAACTCTTTAATTGTTTCACCTACTTGTGATTGACTTGTTTGTTTCTACAAATATCTTATCGGTATCTTGATGATTAGTTCGTGATGATTGTTGATTCCTAAATATTCCATTTGGCTCAATATCTCGTTATCCTTAATGATCATTCCTTTTGTGTCTATGGTATACATCTTTGTTGAAATGGTATTTGGTCTAGTCGGTGTCAGTTCTCTTGAGTTTTATCATACCAACATCCAGTTCTTGTCCTTCAAATCTCATTGAGATTATTGCACTTTTTGGCTCTACTCCATCGAATAAGGGAATAAGTGCTATGTCGGCAAAAGTGCTACACGACGGCGGGAGCCATCTCTTGAGCATGCAGGAGCCACCTTTAGAGTCCTGATGTCCGGCATCCATTAGCGATGTGTCCTTTTCCTTGATTTAAAGCTTTGATTCTTAAAGACAGAGTGAGCCACCTATTGAGGCTTTAGTGCAAAGTGCTACACAATGGGAGCCACGTCTAGGGTCCCCACACCTATAGATCAGTGAAAGGAGCTAAGTGCTATACGGGGCTAAGTGCTATGTGATGGCGGGAGCCACCTCTTGAGCCCGTAGGAGTCATCTCTAGAGTCTTGACACTTGAAACCATATGGTATGTATTGAAAGGTGTGAAGTCTCCCGCTGGTATGGGACAGTGGGGAGACGGAGCACAATCGTTTAGCATGAGTTCTAAATTACACGAGTTGTTCTCTTTGTTCTTACTTCATTTGGATGCTTGATTGCTCGCCCTTCTGATATCTTGATTGGTTCATTTACTTGCCTATATATATATATATATATATATATATATATATATATATGCTTGTTTCTGTTATAATATTCCGCTGCAGATTCCACTTCAAAGATAAAAAGGTAAAGCATACCGTTAACCTACCTCATTGAGTCATTCAGACTCACCCCTCCTTCTTTCTTTCTTTTCAGATAAGCTTAGTATGTCAGTGACACGCTAAAAGCTAACGTGCTATTGTAGCAAGTGCACTAGTCGTGTGTAGTAATAAGTGGACTAAAAGTCCGGGTTGTCGAACCACAGAGACTTGAATTTTAGTTTATGATTTTAACGAAAAAAGAACAAATATAATTAAAGTAAATTATAGGTAAAATGCATACAATAAGAACAAGATTACACAATTGATTTTACACAAAGTATAAAGGGAGACTAAGGCACATGCTAGTTTCAAATTGATCAATTATACTTATAAAGATTCTAGTTGAAGGATTACGCTTATATTGTTATGGGGAGAACTCCGAGGGTAGAGAATAACCGATGTCTCGCGTATAAACTCCTATGCTTAGATCGTGATTTCCCAAATACTCCTATCCGGAAATCTAACCACTAAACATGCATTAACGTACTAGAGTTCACTCGATTTGAATCGAACAACTTCACCAGGGAATCTTTACCTATGTCTAGGGCAATTCCTCATTAGTTACGGGTCATGATGTGAATTTCTTGCACCCTAAGTCAATTTTCTCCAGAAATATTAACCTAGGCATAAGATTCTAACATATAGTGATCAAGTATATGCAAGATAGGCAAAAACACAAATTCACATCACATAACAATATAAGAACAACCTCAACAATCATCTATTATAAGCATATATCACAATTTGGCCTTACATGGCCCTAGTCTTATGAATTTAGTTCATAATGGATAATATGAAAAACATAAATGAATTAATACACATGTTCATAGACATAATTGAAATGAAAAGCTATAAAAACTCCCTCAAAAGTGAATAATGATGGAACTTCAATTGAATCTTCCTTCTCCAATGATGATGATGAATCAAGAATGCTTCTCTCTCCTCTCTTTTCTTCTCTATGGATCGGTCACTTCCTCCCCCTCTTCTCCAAAAATCTGAAATTGATAGTGAATGATGAAGAGTATGGGTTCCCCCTCCTTTTATAGCCAAAATTCCACTAAAGTATGCATTAAGAATTCCCATTAAAGTTCCCCAATGAGAATTCCACCTAAGGAGATGCTTAAAGTTTAGCTTTTAAGATTCCAACCAGCTAAAAAATGCTGAACTTTCGGCCCTTAAGAATTCCACCAAGCATAACCATGTGAAAACTTCAACAAAACACATGCATGCTGCCATTTTCTTGCTTTCCAGTGCAGTCTTAGTATTTTCCTCATATAATTCTCCACAGATCTCCAAATTGGATGATTCAAGTCCCCATGTTCATATAAAACATAGATCTACAACTTTCCAGAAGGACATGTTGTCCAATTCGGTCTCTAAGTATACCTAATTTACGTTTCAACATGTAGGTTGTTTCTGATTTGGCGCCCATAAAGTAAATCTACCAAGAAACACACTTATGACAACCCCTCAACACATGTGCTGAATTATGGCCAAAATTGATTCTTACCCATCATATAATGCTGGAATTTAGGCTGAAAAGGAGTAACATTCGGACTATCCATGCCTAGGCATGACTAGGAAGGCGTTGGGGCGTATCCTGGCACATGTACTTCTCTGTTCGGCGCAGCAATCGTATTTCCTTCACAATTATATCTATAGACCTCCGATTTGGATGTTTCAAGTTCCCATTTGAAGTTAAGACATACATCTAAAACTTTGTAGAAGGAAACTTTGTCTAAGTCGGTCTCAAAATATACGGAATTATCGCTCGAATGTGGTAGGAGATGGATAAACCGCCTAGGTGTTGAAAAACATGCTTGAACTTGTTTTGTACATCGTTTTTCTTCCCTTTTCTTCATGTATTCTCATTTATTACCTGTATTCACTTAACACACCTATTAAATGCAAATGTGACATGATTTAAGCAATAAGTGAATCCAAATCATAAGAATTACGGTCTTAAAAATACGTAAAAACACCTCTTATCAGTCAGATACGAAGGGAGAAATGAGGAGTAAAGAAAGCATTGGTTCGTTGCTATTAGAGGGAGTTATGTTTTGGGATGTATCATTGGGTATGTAAGATTGACGAGGAATTTATTGTTGATTTAATTGGAATGTAAAAGTTTAGTTTCAGTAGATGACGTATTGGTATAGTTCTGACACTTAGCCATGGCTCGAGAAAGGAAGGTCTCCTGGAATAATAACTAAACGCAACAAACTCAATAAATATGATTATAAAGTGAATAGATAAAATTATATGAGAAAAACGACTAAGACACATACAATGACACAGATTTACTTATATTTATATAAATGTTGTTCTTCAAGTTATTAGAATAATGTTGCTATGGTGGACATTCCTTAAGAATATTATCACGCAGATCCTTCGCTCATGATAAGCTACACTAGATTGGTTGTAGCAATCTCTATTGCATGCATTAAGAACTAGAATTTTTCCCAGATATATTCAGATTTATCTCTCCAAATACACCCGGCTAACAGCATCCAGAGTATGTAGCTATGCCTAGCATCAACTAACTTAGATGATATTATGATTTTCTCTGCACCCTAATTTACTTTCTCCCGAAGAGATAAATTAGGCAAAATAGCATGCATATGGTGATCAAGCATATGAATGGAGTAAAAGCATAGAAAGCATAACACATAGCAATATCAGAATTAACTCAAATAACAACTTTTATATATCAATCATCATAAATCTGGCCATGCACGGCCTTAGTCTGACAAAATTAGTACATAAATACTGAGAAAAGTGAATAAGAATAATAGTACAAATCCATAAACAGATTGTTTTCTCTAATCTAATGTACTCCCTCTTGTTGAAGAGGAAATCTTATGGTTTTTCTTCTTCTTGCTCTTCAAATCTTAGATTAGGGTTGCTGAAGTCGGCCTCCTCTTGTTGTGTTTCGTTCTGTCTATTTTATATCAATTATTAGACAGACTCCACCTTAAATCAAAATTTTTTAAATGCGAAAACTGATCTGTCGGGACCAACGTTCGAACGTTGAACTGCCTGGCGTTCATACATAACATTCCTCCACATCCGTGCGTAGTGCCTCCAAATGTTTGAATGTTAAACTACTCCACGTCCGTGCGTAGTGCCTCCAAACGTTCGAACGTTAAACTGCTCCACGTTCAAGCGTTAAGCTACTGACTTCTCGGATTTTTCTACTGAATACTTGCTTTTCTCCCTTATTTTCCTCAATTGCAAGAACTTATACCTGTACTCAAATATCCAACTCATTACATGCATTTGTGGCATAAATTACTCATAATTAAGCTAAATCTATATGAAATCATGGGATCAAATCACGTAAATCTCAACCCTATTAACACCCCCAAACTTAGACATTGATCGTCCTTGAGCAATGATAATCATAAAATTTCAATCCAAACTTCAAGAAAAGAAAGAAATAACACAAAAAGAAAGGATAAACTCACTTTCGTGGAGTAAACAATCACACTTAGCACGTGTAATAAGCCATTAAACCTTAATGTTTCCCAAAGAGTATGAGTTATAGTCTCGTGAGGCTTTGCAGATGATATACCCACAAAATCTGACAAACTTTCAATCCCAACCAAATAAATAAATCTCAACATAACTAACAAGAAAGTAATCGCACAAAATCATCCTTTTGAAGCTCACAAGAATATATATATATATATATATATATATATATATATACTACTTTTGCTCATGTGACACCTCAGCTCGAAAAGACTCCATAGGGTGTAGTAAAAATAAATCAAGGTTTATAGTCGAGAAACATCCTTACCAATTTTTGGACATTATTCCCGTATCTATCAACTTTTGATCCAACACAAGGCACAAGAATCATAGACAATCTCATAGCCAATTAAATTCCGATATCTCAAACAATCAAACTTTCAACTCATATGAAACTTCCCATTAAACTCATTTGCTAGATCATGTCCAGTTTTTTTATTCTATTAGGCTTTCTATGGCGGATTAAATGCAAAAAAATCCATGTGATATAATTTTTTTTGCTAAAAACCCCATGTGATCATGAAATAGCCTAAAAACTCCCCGTGTTCTTAAAAAGTCTGCAAAAGTCCCTTTTTGTAAAAAAAACGAGCGTGTTTTTCACCTTTATTGACATGCTTATTTGTCATTTATATACTCTCCAAATAATATAAAAGGCAAAATAGTATTATTTCACCCAAAAAACACATATTTCTTTCTATTTTTTTTTACAAAAAGAGACTTTTTAAGAACACGGGGGGTTTTTAGGCTATTTCGTGATCACAGGGGGTTTTAGCAAAAACGTTATATCACAGGTTTTTTTTTTTTTGCATTTAACCCTTCTATGGCACCCATGTAACAAGCTTTAGATCAATGACTCCCAAATTAGATAGTTATAGGGCATGAAGTGTAGAGACACTCCTAAGGATTTAATTACTCGAGTGTCAAAGACCACGAAACAAAACTAGATCTTTCAAAAATTCACTTCTTTTGGCTTGTGCTTAGCTCAAATTAGTGTAACAGTACAATATATAGGAATGAGACTCTTTACCTCCAGTACATATTAGCCTGACCTTTTTGGTCATACCAAATTCAACCTTTTTATTCCATTATTTAGCATACAGAATTAACTAATCATCCTATAATCTCATGAGAAATCTAAGTTAATATTTCCGGAAAAAAAAATGTCTCAAGATGGTTATCCTCTCAACTCAACTACCCTCGACTTATGTGCATTGTGAATCATCTATGAAATCAATCCTAGTTTAGGGTCTCCACGAGCAATTTCAAAGATATATATGTTCCATTAAAATCAAATTATTTATGGAAATCATGCCATTTCTCCAAGTTAATCAATCTCAATGCATTAATTAGTTTTTTTTTAATAACATTCTGACACTCCTTCCCCAAATTTATACTAAAACAAATCGCATATGTTCTTTTACTACTCTCCTACCCCCAAACTTAAAGCCAACATTGTCCCCAATGTTCTACACAGTAAATATGGATAGAAAAATGAAAAGAACAACAAAAGCAGTACCGACTAGGATGCTGAAAAGCAAACTTATATTCCTTCTGGCAATGTTTCAGGAGGAATTCTCACGGGAGTGACAATGTAAGCATATGCCACTGCGGCATAAAAAAAAACTAGCAACAGAAATAAAAACAGCAATTTAAACAACAGATAAAAATAAATAGAAAAACTAAAACAAAATTAGCGAAAAGAAAGAAAAAAAAAAGAAAATAGAAAAAGAAAAAGAACACAAAGCAGGATCACTCCTCTACTGCCATATCAACATCCTCTTCAGTGGGATTAACATGGGCTGGAAACAGACAAGGAACAAACTCTGGTCGTAAGGGATAATTAAGCACTGGCCGACCGGCTGCATTGTCAGCAAAAATCATCAAATCCCTCTAGTACTGCCCCAAATACTGACTCAACATCTGAAAGTTCACACTAATAGCATTCTAAATCTGGTATTGGAAAGTTGTGTGATTCTTCTATAATGCAGCAACCTGCTGCTGTAGACTCTCAAGTAACCCGGAAGGTGCAGCTGAAGCATCCCTAGGACTGACACCTCTCTCCTGTGTAGGTTTGGTATTTTTGACACCAGGGGTCAGATGAATGAGCTCCTCAATATCAAGCTCTCCTCCAGCTGCCATAAAACTCTCCGTCCCCCGGCTGAATTTGAGCTTCAAGCAAAGGGCAGTAATCAAGGAAGGGAAGAAAAGTGTAGTAGTCTTCACCTTCGAGTTATGAGAAACCTCCCCTCCAAATCATTTTATTTGTCCCACTAACGCCTTATGTATCAAACACGCAAGATCAATCTTCTTAGATGAAAGCATAGCATATACATGTACTGCCTGTTCCCTATTAACTTTACATTTGTTTGTAGTTGGTTAGACAGAAAATAAACTCATATAGGAAATGAGCTTTTTCAGTTACATATCCCCTTTAAACAATGTTGTTCGACTCCCAAACAGCACTCGGGTGTGCAATCAAAAGCAACACCTCATCTAGATCAACAAGAAAATTTCCAACGGATGGCCCAATCAATGGTGCAAACTCACAAGATATACTCGTAGGAAGACCAAGGCAAGTGCGAATATCCTCGTCGGTACATGAGACAGTCTTACTTTTGACAGTAATAGAGACCAGTGTAAAGAATCCTGGAGCTTTCATAAAAACGTCAGAAGCATTGCTATTGAACTCCTGGACCCACGAGAGCATAATAGGCTATGGTGGTTTATAAAATTTCAATCAGTCATTATCACGAAAAATTCTTTTCAGATTATGTCGCCCTGGTACTAGCTGCCCTTCCTTCAAAATAACCTGGGGTTTAAGATGCTAAATCCCGAAACCAAAGGGGCCACTGGTTCGACTTGTGTAGTGGCAATAGGGGTAGGCGCAGTACTAGAAGTACCTTCCCTAGCTTTTCTCTTCTTTCCTCTGTTTTCAGGTTGCTTAAGACGAGGCATGGAGGGATAACTGACTAGGCTACACGATAGTTCAGCTTGAAGAAATGCCTTGGTCTTGTAATGTCCTCAGTGACGCTCTGACCTTATGAGCGTGCCTCAGTTGTGACCTCTGAAGAAGGTAGTGGTTGGAACCCTTCCGATGTAGGTTCCTCGGCATCCAATGCAGCGCTGGTTGCAATATCTTTGGCAATGGCCACCACTTCTTCATAATCAACATCTAGATGGGCGTTGATTGGTTCTTCAGCAGCAACTGGAACAATAGTTGTAGCACAAGAACTATCCTCTATAAGAGCAGGATCTTCTACAGATGTAGGAAAAGAAACGCGGTGGGAAGAAATAAACTTACGCTGAGACAATAGCAGCTTCTTGAGCGCTTGGCTCAATGGTCTCAGGCTCTTCAGGAGCAGGGGCAGGTTGACGCTTGCCTGTCATGGAATGCTTGAAAATCTTCTTGGCGTTTACTCCTTCAATGAGCTTAAGAGTTTGGGCAGGAGGAGCAACAATTGATTCTTCAAAATTGATTTTCTTGATGATTCCTTCCAACTTCTTCCGCTTTATTAAAGGAATCTTATCCTCCTCATTCTAATCAGTTTCCTCACTGTCCTTGGGAGGAGATGGAATAGCATGAGCCTTGGGCTTACGAGAAGCCCTTTTCGCCTGTATAGCCGAACGCTTTGATAAGAGGCATTTTTACGTGTTTTTAAGCCCCTTTGCGTTTATGTTTTAGGTTCATTTATCGCTTAATTCTTGCTACATGTGCGTTTAATTCGTGCATTAAGTGATTTCAGGTCTTAAATGGATACAATCGAAGAACGGGATGAAAAACGACGTATAAAACAAGTTCAGGCCAATTTGCTTCTGTTGTCCACGCCCAAGCGCCGAGAAATCGGGCGCCTAGGCGCCCGATTCTGAAAGGGGCGCCTAGGCGCCGTTCTGTCCCCGCCTGGGCGCCGTATCTGCACCAGTTTCCACGTTCGAGCGATATTTTCTTATTTTTAGAGACCGAATTGGATGAAGTTTCCTTCTACAAATTTGTAGAACTATGTGTTAGCTTCAAATGAGGACTTGAATCATCCAAATCGGAGTTTTGTGGAGAGAGTTATGAAGGAAATACAATTACTGCGCAAGACAGAGACAAATACTCCCAACATTCTGATTTGGGCGCCCGAGCGCCGTAAAACCCGCGCCTAGGCGCGCCCACATCCGAGATTTGATTCCTTTCAGCCAAAAGATCATCATTTGATGGGGGAATGGAACATTTAAAGCCAAGAGGTCATCACATGTATGGGGGGGATGTCATAAGTATGTTTCTTACTAGATCTACTTTTGGGAATTTTATACTACTCACTTTAAGAGTAGTGGAGGGGACACTAGGGGGGACATACACATGAGGGGCTGATGGATGGTGGTCTTCTTAAGGATATTTTAGCACAATTGACCGATCATCTTGGAGAGGAGGGAGAGAGAGGCATTTGATCCATCACTTTTCACTCATCATCATTCATCACCATATTTCTTCATCACTTTTGGAGGGGAACAAAGAGGGAGGAGCTAAGGATTGAAGATCAAGAGCAAAGATCCATCATCAATCAATTGAGGGAGTTTTAATTATTTGCATTTACATGTTTATTTCCATGAGTATGTATATGTTTGTATTAGATTTTCTTAAGGCTTTGATGAGAGGCTAATATTGTAGAACTAAGGCCATGTGAAGGCCAAATTTATGAATCAATATATGTGAAGTTGCTCTTTGTATTAATTCTCCTATTGCTTTGTGTGTTAATTCTATGCTTTTATTCCAATCATGTGTTTGATCACCATATGCTTGCTATCTTGCCTAATCTAGTTGTTCGAGAGAAAATAGATTAGGGTGCAAAAGAATTAACACATCATCCGAAACAAATGAGGGATTGCCCTAGAAATAGGTAAAGATTCCGGGTGTTGTTAGCCGGATTCGTTCGGGGAAGCTCTAGAACGTTAATGCGTGATTTTTGATTAGATTCTCGGATAGACATATTTAGAGAACCGTCAATTAATCATAGGATTATTATGTGCCGAGACATCGGGTAATAGTTAATTTAGGAGTTTCCACCAAAGCAATAGGAGTCTAATAATTCGAAGAGTAGTTCATATATATTGACGAGTAGATTTGGTTGTAGCATGTGCCTTAGTCATTTTATCATACGTGAGATTTAATTCATAGCTTGTTCCCTCCTTTGATCTTTCGTTTACTTAATTGTTTTCCTCTTACTTTACTTTAATTGTCTTTACTTTCATTAAAATCATAAACTAGAATTCAAGTCCCCGGTGGTTCGACAACCCGGACTTTTAGTCCACTTTATTACTACCACGACTAGTACACTTGCTATCAAAGCACGTTAAGTATTAGCGTGTCAAGTTTTTGGCGCCGTTGCCGGGGACTTGTTTATTTTAGTTTTTGATTTTTGTTTACATTTTTCATAATTCTTAGTTTTCGTTTATTTCTTGATTTTCTTTTATTTTCGTGTTTAGTCTAATTTTGTTTCTTGTGCTTAATTGTTAGGTTCGATTTGTGGTGCATGACCCGCTCCTCAAATGAGCCTTTGCTTGATTTTGTTATTTTTATTTTGAACATGTGCTCCGGGTTTGTAGATGAGTTCGAGAGATGGCGGACAATATCTATCAACCAAATCCGAATGCACGTTTCCCGGATATGAATTTACCGAAGGATCGGGAGTGGTTACAAGGCATTCTCCAAGCTATGCAACCGCCTCCTTCTCAACCACTTCAGTCGGTCCGGGATTGTCTACCATCCAGCGTCTTTACCATACAGGAGGGATATCATTTATCCCCGACTCTGGAGGAACGAGAATGGGTTCGACAACTCCTATACGGCTTACAACTCACACTAGATGATTTGGATCAGCCGAAAAGTATGAAATTGGTACACAAAGCCATTGATGCTTTGTATGAAGGACCAATTAAGGAGGCTCTAATGATCATTGAGGAAATGAAAAATGAGAGGATTTCTATGAAGGTGTCATCGCCTCAGCGTCGCCCGCCTAACATTCAAGCGATACCCGGCCCCATTTTTATCGAAGAATTGATATCAAAGAAGCCGACGTTGAAGGAAAGGACGCTCGAGCCTTTACCAGATTCTTTGGTATCTTCTTCCCTCTCCACGGGTATAGAGGTCATTAGTGCCCATGATAGTAAGTTGTCCTCTAGTGTAGGAGATGACATGGTTATTTGTGATAACTATGAGGTTTTTAAGCATCCAATTGATTCTACATTATCTTTACGCATTGATGCTTTTGATCCTTTTAGTGTTGAGCTTTTTCAGGAAAGAAGAACCAATAACCTCCTCGAGTTCTACATCACAAACTCCAAGTTTTCCATCTCGATGGGTGAAGAAAAATGGCCATCTACTTATAACTTGGAGAATAGTCCAAGTCATCACTCGGTGCAGTGGGAAGAAAGAGTGATGGGTCCAAATGCTTCTATTAACACCGGGCCGAAATTCATCCCTACTTGGAGAATGAACAAGGCATTCATTCGGAAACCGCCTTAAAATAACTCGGTAAAGTCAAGCTAATGACTTTAAAAGAGCGCTTCTTGGGAGGCAACCCAAGTTTGTAAGTTTTCTTTTCTTTTTCTTTTTGCTTTTGTTTTTGTTTTGTTTAATTTGTTTCTTTTTGTTGTGTTCAAGCATGCACTTTTAGCATGTATGTGTCTTATGCTTGATGGTTTAAAGAGTTGAAGTGTTAGATATAATGCACATTTGGACCCCATGTTTAAGAGATGCGTATTGTACTCGAGAGGAGAGGAAGCTATAGGATTATGTATTGGAATTTTAAGGATGTTGTTCAATATTCTTGGTTGTAAGTGTTCTTGTACCGTTGTGTATGCTTGTCATAACAACATTGGGGACAATGTTGGATTTAAGTTTGGGGGTAGAAGAGTACTTATTTTGAACTTTGATGATGCAATCCTAATTTGTAGCTTGAGTTTGGGGGAAAGTTGTTTGCTATCATATTTATATGCTTCTTTGTTGAGAAAATCAAGTATAAAAAAAAAAAAAAAAAAAAAAAATTTAGTCCTTCCAATTGATGCATTGAAATTGATTGACTTGGAGAAATGGCATGATCTCTTGAAATAATTTGAATTTAATGGAATATATATATCTTTGAAATTGCTCGTGGAGACACTAGACTAGGATTGATTCTTTAGATGATTCACATTGCACAATGAATCGAGGGTAGAGGAGTTGAGAGGATAACCATCTTGAGACACTTAAGGAGTTTTTCCCAGAAATATTAACTTAGATTTCTCATAAGGTTATAAGTTAAGTAGTAATTTTATATGCTAAACAATGAATTGAAAAGGTTGAATTTTGGTATGACCAAAAGTGGTCAGGCTAATACGTACCGGAGGTGATAAGTTTCATGCCTATATACTGTACTATTATGCTAATTTGAGCTATGCTCAAGCCAAAAAGAAGTGATTTGTTTAAAAGATCTAGTTTTATTTCGTGGCCTTTGACACTCGAGTGATTAAATCCGTAGGAGTGTCTCTACACTTAATGCCCCAAAACTATCTAGTTTGGGAGTCATTGATCTAAAACTTGTTACATGGGCGTCATAGAAAGCCTAATGGAATAAAACATTGCACATGATATAGCCTTACTGAAGTTTAAATGAAAATTTCATATGAATTGAAAGTTGAATGTTTGACATAATGAAATTTAAATGGCTATGAGATTTTCTATGATTCTTGTGCTTTGTGTTTGATCAAAAGTTTATAGATATGGGATTAATGTCCAAAATTTGGTAAGGATGCCTCTCGACTATAATGCCTTAGATTTATTTTTCACTACACCCTAAGGAGTCTTTTCAAGTATTAGTGTCACATGAGCAAAAGTAGTTGATATGTATATATATACTTGTGAGCTTTAAAAGGTTGATTTTATGCCATTCATTCTTGTTGATTATGTTGAGATGTATTGATTTGGTTATGATTGAAAATTTACTAGATTTTGTGGGTATATCATATGCAAACCCTCACGAGACTATAACTCGTCCTTTGAGGTGACTCAAAGGTTCAAAGGCTTGTTGCATTCGCTAAATGCAACCGTTTACTCCACGAAAGTGAGTTAGGTAGTTTTCTTTTTGTTTCTCTCTTTGATTGATGTGTTTCCTTATCTTAGAACTCTTATTGCTCGAGGACGAGCAATTGATAAGTGTGGGGGTGTTGATAAGAGGCATTTTTACGTGTTTTTAAGCCCCTTTGCGTTTATGTTTTAGGTTCATTTATCGCTTAATTCTTGCTACATGTGCGTTTAATTCGTGCATTAAGTGATTTCAGGTCTTAAATGGATACAATCGAAGAACGGGATGAAAAACGACGTATAAAACAAGTTCAGGCCAATTTGCTTCTGTTGTCCACGCCCAAGCGCCGAGAAATCGGGCGCCTAGGCGCCCGATTCTGAAAGGGGCGCCTAGGCGCCGTTCTGTCCCCGCCTGGGCGCCGTATCTGCACCAGTTTCCACGTTCGAGCGATATTTTCTTATTTTTAGAGACCGAATTGGATGAAGTTTCCTTCTACAAAGTTGTAGAACTATGTGTTAGCTTCAAATGAGGACTTGAATCATCCAAATCGGAGTTTGGTGGAGAGAGTTATGAAGGAAATACAATTACTGCGCAAGACAGAGGCAAATACTCCCAACATTCTGATTTGGGCGCCCGAGCGCCGTAAAACCCGCGCCTAGGCGCGCCCACATCCGAGATTTGATTCCTTTCAGCCAAAAGATCATCATTTGATGGGGGAATGGAACATTTAAAGCCAAGAGGTCATCACATGTATGGGGGGGATGTCATAAGTATGTTTCTTACTAGATCTACTTTTGGGAATTTTATACTACTCACTTTAAGAGTAGTGGAGGGGACACTAGGGGGGACATACACATGAGGGGCTGATGGATGGTGGTCTTCTTAAGGATATTTTAGCACAATTGACCGATCATCTTGGAGAGGAGGGAGAGAGAGGCATTTGATCCATCACTTTTCACTCATCATCATTCATCACCATATTTCTTCATCACTTTTGGAGGGGAACAAAGAGGGAGGAGCTAAGGATTGAAGATCAAGAGCAAAGATCCATCATCAATCAATTGAGGGAGTTTTAATTATTTGCATTTACATGTTTATTTCCATGAGTATGTATATGTTTGTATTAGATTTTCTTAAGGCTTTGATGAGAGGCTAATATTGTAGAACTAAGGCCATGTGAAGGCCAAATTTATGAATCAATATATGTGAAGTTGCTCTTTGTATTAATTCTCCTATTGCTTTGTGTGTTAATTCTATGCTTTTATTCCAATCATGTGTTTGATCACCATATGCTTGCTATCTTGCCTAATCTAGTTGTTCGAGAGAAAATAGATTAGGGTGCAAAAGAATTAACACATCATCCGAAACAAATGAGGGATTGCCCTAGAAATAGGTAAAGATTCCCGGGTGTTGTTAGCCGGATTCGTTCGGGGAAGCTCTAGAACGTTAATGCGTGATTTTTGATTAGATTCTCGGATAGACATATTTAGAGAACCGTCAATTAATCATAGGATTATTATGTGCCGAGACATCGGGTAATAGTTAATTTAGGAGTTTCCACCAAAGCAATAGGAGTCTAATAATTCGAAGAGTAGTTCATATATATTGACGAGTAGATTTGGTTGTAGCATGTGCCTTAGTCATTTTATCATACGTGAGATTTAATTCATAGCTTGTTCCCTCCTTTGATCTTTCGTTTACTTAATTGTTTTCCTCTTACTTTACTTTAATTGTCTTTACTTTCATTAAAATCATAAACTAGAATTCAAGTCCCCGTGGTTCGACAACCCGGACTTTTAGTCCACTTTATTACTACCACGACTAGTACACTTGCTATCAAAGCACGTTAAGTATTAGCGTGTCACGCTTCACGGCTTCAACCGGAGTAGGACGCTCAGCTTCCTCATCAGACGCTTCACGCACCACTTGGCGCTCAGATAGTGGTCTCGAAGCACCACCAACTCGGGGAGGGTGAAGAAGATTAGTTAGAATTCTCTTCCCTAGTAGCTTGACCTTTGACAAAGGAAGCCCAAAGAGTGAACAGACTCCGCTCTGTACAGTAGATCACTTAGAATAGTTCCATTGGGTTGGTTTGCGCTGCTCAAACAGTCCCTAAACCTTCTGAACACATACTCGCTCTAGTTTATCTTGATGTTGAGGAGTATGGCAGTCATCATCTGAAACTACATCGGATTGACCTTATCAAAGGTACCCACCCTGCATCCGATAATCTTGATGTAGAAATTAGCCATTAATCTGTACTTCGGCACTATTCCTTCCTTCTCAAAGTGCGGTTTATATGGTACACCATCATATGCACTCATAATAGTCCATGCTTCTTGAATTTGTTCTTAAGTAACACAGTCCAATGCCTCACCCTCATTCAGCAGATTAAAGTTCTTGGCAATGAAAGCAGCAGAAATAATAAATTCTTTTGGAGACTCCTTCTTGGATAAAGAAAACAGGCAAGAGATAGACTTCTTGTCCTCTGAAAGTTTAGCAGTCTTCCAGAAAGTGTCTACTTCAGTTGCAAACACATAAGAATACTTCGTCAAGAACGTCTGAAGCCCAGTCTTGGCCACAGAGTCCATCATATCAATCATGTTTCACTAATTCTTGTCATACAAAAATTTCTAATCCACCATAAGGCCTTCAGTAACCTTGATGGTGTCTTCAGTAGTGTTTATAGATTTCTTAGGTGTCATTTGAGTGTTTTAAAAGAGATGAACTGAGATTTTCTTTGAAAGAGAAAGAGAGAGAGAGAGAGAGAGTAATTTTGCAGATAGCTTGAGTAAAAGTGAATAATTTTTCTGCAAAGATTATGTTTTAAATGACACAGTTAAATTTTTTAAAACTTGTGTTCTCTCCTCTCAGTAAGATTTTGACACGTGTAAAGTTATTGAATCTCAGTCATGAATTCTTTTAACTGTGGACGCGAGTTTTAGGCAAGAGAGAGAAGTTACATTTGGTAACTCCTATATATAAATATTTGACGCCCGAGTGAAATTTTTAAAACGTTTGGCATTTTCAGAGTGTAATGCACGTGCTTGATGGTACACTGACGCGTACACAAACACGTACTAACTCTAAACCGTTATTTTGAAAAGTTTTTAATTTACCCGCCAGTTTGATGTGATAGAAGCGTGCGAATAGAGTTCAAAATGGACTTTTGAGTCTATCTATCACAACATTAAGCGTGTAAAATTTATGCATGAATTTTATAAACACTTTTATATTAAGTGTTGAACGGAATAAGTTCAACGCTTAACATATACCACTTGTTATATGTTATATTGTAAGTTTTATGTCTGACGCTTAAAATTTAAATTCTATTTGTGTTTGAGAGTCCAACGTATTATGCACAAACAATACCGTGCATTGATGATCTATGCATATGAAAGTAGTTTTGATCATTGACGCTTACAGATATGTTCAAGTACAATTTTAAGGTTCCCCCTAAATTTGATAACTCGTAACACTTTTCAAAAATCTTTTAGACATAAATAAAGTGGATTCCCCCAAAATTATATGTCTAATAAAAGTATGATGCATAATGATTAAGCGTTTAAATCAATCATACCTAAGTCACTTCTTAAAGTGAGAAACCGTTGTTCGTTGAGAGCTTTGGTGAAGATATCTACCAACTGTTTGTCAGTACCAATAAAGTGCATGGAGATATCTTTCTTTTGAACATGGTCACGAAGAAAATGGTATCTGATGTCAATATGTTTGGTTCTGGAATGAAGAATAAGGTTTTAAGTCATGGCTAGAGCACTTTGGTTATCACAATGAATGGGGGTTAGACCTAGGATTATTCCATAATCTCTAAGTTGTTGCCTCATTCATAACACTTGTGCACAACAACTTCCTACAGCTACATACTCGGATTCAGCTGTAGAAGTAGCTATGGATTGTTGCTTCTTACTATGCCATGAAACTAACCTATCACCTAGAAATTGACATGTACCACTAGTACTCTTATGCTCTATTTTGCATCCTGCAAAATTTGCATCTGAGTAACCAATTAGTTCAAAAGGAGAGTCTCTTGGATACCATAAGTTCACATTTTGTGTGCCTTACAGGTATTTAAGGATCTTCTTGGCACTGATTAAGTGTGACTCATTAAGATCAGCTCGAAAGCGCACATGCATACCGAAAACATAATATTGGTCTCCTAGCAGTAAGATAAAGAAGTGATCCAATGATATCTCTATAATTAGTAATATCAACCTTCTTCTCACTTTCATCTTTATCTAACTTAAATGTTTGGCTCATTGGAATTTTTGAAGATGATGCATTTTCCATACCAAATTTCTTAATCATATCACGTGTATATTTAGCTTGGTTAATAAATATGCCATTAGGGAATTGTTTAACTTATAATCCTAAGAAGAAAGTTAATTCACCCATCATGCTCATTTTAAATTGTTCTTGCATCATTTTCAAAAACTTCTCACGCAGACGCTTATTAGTAGAACTAAATATAATATCATCAACATAAATCTGGACTAAGAGAATATCTTCATCATTAGTAATTTTAAATAACGTTGTATCAACGCTGCCTTTTGAAAAGCCTTTACCAATAAGGAAGATATAGAGAGTGTCATACCATGCTCGGGGTGCTTGCTTAAGCCCATAAAGTGCTTTATCTAGCTTTTAGACCATACCCTTACCATGGCTGTTGATGAATCCTGGTGGTTGCTCTACATATACCTCTTCTTGGAGTTTACCATTCTGGAAAGCACTCTTCACGTCCATCTAATACACCATAAACTTGTTGAACGCTGCATACGCTAGAAATATGCGGATTGCTTCAAGATGAGCGACAGGAGCATATGTCTCATCAAAATCAATACTTCTTGTCAATATCCTTGAGCAACAAGTCTGGCTTTGTTCCTTATCACAATGCCATTCTCATCCATCTTGTTTCTATAAACCCATCTAATCCCAATAATTTCTTGGTGAGTTGGCCTTGGTACTAGCGTCCAAACCTTACTACACTCAAACTGATTAAGCTCTTCTTGCATGGCTTCAATCCAACTAGGATCACATAATGCTTCATCCACTTTCTTAGGTTCCGTCTGAGATAAGAAGCTCGCGAACATGGCTATTGAATGTAGCGGCCTTAGTCCTAACATGCGCTTCAATATGTCCAATAATCTGCTTAGGTGGATGATCACGTAGCCATAGTCTATCTGGTTGGAATGGGTTAAGAGGTTGAACAGGCGCTTGGTTCACTTGCGTAGGCACTTCAAGTTCACAGATCCTACATTGCTCTTGATGATCACTCTCTTCATGATCATCAACATATCTTACATTGTTATCCGAAATAACCTCACGAGTAATCTTAGGAGGGGGCACTAAGAACTCATCATCGCCGTCACTATCATGATCAATGGCAATCTTAGACGCTTGATGACACAGATCTTCAACTCCTACATCATTCATATTAACCTTACTCGGTTCTTGGTTAGGATCATCAAAAACAACATGAATAAATTCCTCAACCTTCGATTTGATCTTATTTAAGATGCGAAAATTCTTTCCATTTTTCGCATAGCCTAGAAAAATTCCCTCATCCGCTTTAGGATCAAATGTCTTTAGGCTTTGGGATTCATTATTATGAATAAAGCATTTTAAACCAAAGACGTGAAAGTTTGAAACATTCGACTTACGTCGCTTCCATAGTTCATATGGAGTTTTCCCATGCCGTTTGTTGATCATGCAATGATTTTGAGTGTAATAGGCAGTGTTGATCGCTTCAGCTAAAAACCTAGGAGCAAGCTTGGACTCTGCTAACATCGTCCTAGCAGCTTCCTTGAGTGTTCTGTTCCGGTGCTCAGCAACACCATTCTGTAAGGGAGTTCTGGGAGCTGAATACTCATGATGTATTCCATTCTCTACGCAAAACTTCTCAACAACCTTGTTAGTAAACTCGGTACCGTGATCGCTTCTTATTCTTGCAACTTTAAGATTTTTCGAAGTTTGCAATTGCCGAATAAGCGTTGTTAACTTGTCACATGTTTCATCTTTGGATAAAAGAAATTCCACCCAAGTAAATCGAGAGAAATCATATGCTATCACCAAAGTATACTTTTTACTGTTAGAGTGTATGCCCTCAAATGCCATAAAGAGGATAGATTTATAGGGCATTGACTTGTAACTAAACAATATCTTTTTATTATATATAAGGTGTTAACTGGTTGTTTTCTTATAGGCATTTGTAAGATGTTAATAAACAATGTAAAGTCCTTGAGAATGAAGGCAAACCTTCTACATTCTATGGGATAGGAAGAATGGCACTCGAAGGGTTTTGATCCTTATTCTCTAAATAGGGTTCGCAAGTCTAAGAAAGTATTTGACTGGACATCAATACAGAACAAGGACTTGCATGATATAAGTTTTGACAGAGAAAGTGCCAGTCGAGCACTATGGGAATGATAGTGGAAACTTATGTCATGGACATATTAGTTGGACTAATATGTTCGAACACGGCTCGCATCAGTTTCATCACATGGGTATTCACTCACTGACAGTCAATGATGAAACTGATAAGTTGTGATAGGTACGCGTGAACCTTAGACCTGAGGAATCGAGTTGAAGATGTACTTGTGACATCAAGTCTGGCATTAGAGTAGTTAGATCCAAATCACCCTTTGGTGGGATCGACCTCGAAATGCGACTTGAGGGGCAAGTAGCATTGTTAACTAATTAGCAAAATGGGATTTATTCTCTCATAAGTGAATGAGCTAAATATCCTATGCAGTCATGAATGAGTGAGGTTAAAAGTCTTTGGTCAAAGCATAAAATGACCTCAACTCATTATGAGCTAAGCATATGGTCAAGTCATGTGAGTTTGACTAAAACCATGACTCTCACTTGACTGGGATATAAGAATAAAAGGTTTATACTCATATGGTATTTGTAGTGTATATGGTTTGGAATGATCCTATTCATTTGTTCTCAATTGGGATACGATGTGAGACACGTGACTGGCTAGGTGTTACTCACATGCTTTTGGTCTCCTCCCAATTGTCTTTTGAAATGAACCTAAAGAGTTGCGCTTCAAGGAAGTGCAAAAGGAAAATCATGGAGAAGACTTGAGAGAATTTTCGGTATAGGATATCGAGATTAATTAATTAATCATTAGATGATTTTATTAATTAATTAAGTTAATGAATTAATTAATTCCTTAGAGGAATTTAATTATAATATTAACATGAATTTAATTGATTATTTAATTAACTTATTTATTGGATAAATAATATTAATTATTTAATTAATTAAAAACCAAAATAGGACTAACGCCTGAAGGCTTAAAAGCCTTGAAGTGGGTGTCCACAATAGGGATTTGGAGACCTAGGTTATTGTTTTCTATTGTAGTATAAATACACTACTTAGTGAAAAAATAACTAAGTGAATGAACACACAAACTTTCTCTCCATGTAACACTCTCCATCCTCTCTCTTTCTCTCTCTAGCCGTCTTCCTCAAGAGAAGAACAAGATTTTCGTTTTTTGCATCCGGCATGGCAATTTAGAGACAGCGACGAATTTACTGTTCAAGAAGGGATTGCAAAGCTGGTTCAGAATTCAACATACGCAAGAACGGTAATTGAATTCGAAACCCAATTTAAATACGAGAAATAGAGATGAACCACTGGGATTTAAACATATTCTTCCACTGTGTTTTTTTGATTTTATGCAATTTTCCCCAACATTTACTGCTCACACTGGTCGTCTGAATAGGTCCAAACAGATCCATGTGAAGTAGTTCAAGTATCCTAGAGGTAGATGGATAAGGCTTTCTCTTGAAAGATGATTTAACTTGTTCTCCCATTTGACAAGTGTCACAAAGGCGATCATTATGAAATGGTCTGTTAGGTAATTCCTCTACAAGATTTAGCGTTATAAGCTGAGAGATTGTCTTAGAGTTGAGATGATTCAATTTTCCATGCCATAAGTAACCCGTTTTAGATTCATTTTAACTCTTAGCAACAAAGCATGTTGGGTTGTTATCAATTGTTGAACCCCTATCTACTAGATACACATTGTTTGTTCTTTTACCTTTGAATTTAGTAGATTTAGTCTTAGCGTCATTTATATAGAAACAGTCACTTGAGAATTTGACTTCAAAGCCTTTATCACTAAATTGACTTATGCTTAATAAATTATGCTTAAGACCCTCAACATAATAAACATCACTTATCAAGATGTTTCCCCTATGCACAGTACCTATACCTTTGGTTTTACCTTTGGAGTTGTCACCAAATACAACCTGAGGACCATTGGCATCTCGATAGTTGATCAAGAGATCCTTGGAGCCTATCGTGTGCCTTGACGACCCACTATCGATGTACCAAACATATGTATCGGCTCTAGCTCTAGGTACCTGCAATCAAAAAGGAAGTTCTATTTCTGTTTAGGTACCCATTCTAGTAGCATTGTTATATTTCATTAATTTTCATTGCGGGAGGATTAGCGTTCTTGGTTCACATTATGTTGTGTGTGCTTTTTATTCACATTGTGTTGTGTGTGATTTTTGGGTGTATAATAATATCCTCGATTATAATAGTAATCATAATCATAGTCATAATCATAATCATCATAGTAACAATAATATGATCTAGATCATTGTGGATATTGACGCTGGTATTTCCTTGGCGTTGGCTTGGGGTGCAATTTTGGTGCTGGATGCTTGGTGCTTGATTCACTGGTAGAAGGTTTCTCCTTAGCCTTTTGAGCGTTTGGATGGACCTTTCTTTGTGGATCATTTGATTTTGCTTTTCCCTTGCCTGAGTCAGCTTTGGCTTTCTCATTTGGCCTCATACCATTGTCGCTTAGTTCAATAGCCGTTTGACTTTTTGAACCTTTCTCAACAAAGAAAACACCCTTTCCTTTGTTGTTTGCCGTAACATTAGATTTATTTGGTTGTTTACCGAATTTATTACATCCTAAACCAGTCTTCTCACCAAATAGTCTTGTTACCTCAGTCACATTCTCTAGCTTTCTTGACGCTTTAGACAATGATGAGACAAGCTGCTCTGATTTAGCAAGTCTAGCAATCAGCTTAGCTTCTCTCTTGACTATTGTATCAAGATCACGTTTCAGATTGGTTATATCACTCTCAAGTGATTCGTTTTTCTCAATGCATTGTTACTGAACTTGTAACTCTGCATTGAGGGTCACATTATCACTCTTGAGTGATGAAATGACATCGAAGTGATTTTGATATAATTTGGCGGCATCTTGACAATCATTAAATATTCTTTGACTTTGTCAACTAATTCTTCATAAGAGAGAGGGTAAGATATTTCAGTGTTTACCTCAGGGGATGCTTCATCATCTCTGGCCATGAGACAAATAAGCGCTGAGTCATCCATTGGCTCATCATCATCACTACTCTCCTCTGAAGACTCCAAATCTTCAGGCGCAAACGCTAGTTCTAATTCGATTAGCAAACCTTGTTGATGAAGGTTGCTCCTGAATTGGTTTCTATCCACGTAATCCTGCCTTGAGGGCTTATATACAGTTGGATAAGGACAATTTACCTGATAGTGTCCTGGTTTCCTACAATTATAACAAAGATTATTTTTCATCTTTTGTTCATTTGTTAACCTTGCAGTTTGTGGTTTTGAGACCACGGGCGCTAAGAGATTCTGTTGAGTAGATGCTTGGTACTGAATCGGCGCTGAGGTAGAAGGTGTAGAATATTGAGGTGCTTGATACTGTTGTTGTACTGGAGCAGGCGCTTGATATGAGCTTTGTCCTTGATGCTTAGGACTGCTTCCTTTCTTTTCATATCTTAAGAACTTTCTGAATCTAGTCAAAAGCTCTAGTTTCTCATCCTCACTGATATCCAAAACATTTCCCTTGTTACTCGATTTACCCTTGATTGATGACATGAGTGCTCCAGACTTAATTACTGGACTGCTCACACCATCACTGGCTAAATTCAACTCAAACTCAAATTCTTTGAGCTCTGAAAAGGTGTCTTCTGGACTTCGACGATCCAACATGTTTGATTCTCTCATTGTTGTTGTCTTCATCAAAAATTTACTAGGTAGACTTCTGAAAATCTTAATCACCATTTCTCTGTTATGTAAATCCATACCCAAAGATGTTAACTCTGTAACAAGAGCTGTAACTCTTATGTCCAACTGCTCTAAAGTCTCATTAGGCAACATCTTAAAACCGTTAAATCTTTCCTTGGCAATGGAAAGCTTGTTCTCTTTAATCTGTGCTGAACCACCACAAATCGTAGTCAATTTATCCCATATTTCCTTAGTAGTGTTACATGACTTGATCTTGTTGAATAAGTTGTAATTATAACCAATAATCGTATATAGAGCATTATGGCCAACATTGTCCAAATTCGCTCTTCGACGCTCATTTGGAGACCATTCTTGCTTTTATTTTTCCACATAGCCATCCGGAGTTTCTTCTGTGGCTCCAGGCGCTCTAGTGATAACCTTGTATATATGAATAGGTCCATCTGAAATAACATCACACATGTCATTATCACATGAACAGAGATATGTAAATGCTTTGACTTTCCATGTGTCATAGTTTGACCCAGTCAGTTTAGGAACTTTAGCAAATGCCATGGAAAATTTTGAAGCAACTAGATTTTGAAAAGGATCTAAACAAGCTGTTATGCTTGGAAATTTTAAAATTTCAACTTTAACCACTCTGATACCTCTTGTTGGTCCCAAGTGGCAAAAGAAAGGGTTTAGAAGGGGGGGGGGGTGTTGAATAGACCATGAAGTCTTTTTCGATTTAAAAAAGATTCGTATTGAAATTGGTTTGGAGGCTTGAAAGTGTAGGCGCTTGGCTGAGCGTCTACTCGAAGACTGTTCTATAAAGTTAACTTAGACTTCAAGATTTGAATACTATGACAAGTTAGGTTTAAGCGTTTAGTTCTTTAATCAGTGTTAGCACAGCGGAATGATTTTAAAGTATTCTCTTTGAGAGATTTAGCGTCACAAGATGTCTCTTAGTTGCTTAGCATTTGATTGTGTTTTACTTAACAAATTTATGCAATGATATGATAGTAAAGAAATTGACTTAAAGGAAAGAACACAATATTTGTAAGGTTCGTTGGGTGGTGTAATCCCAACTACGTCCTTCTTCTCCTCGAACACTTGGAGGTAATCCACTAAAATGATTCTCAAAGAATCACACAGAATCTTCTACAAATTATGGAGAGATGGATGTTGATGACTTGAGCTCCTTGGTCACACAGATTTCAGCTCCAAGACACTTCTATCCCCTTGCTTCTTTCACCCAGAAATATTACAAGTATCCAACTTTGACTTCACACAGATCGCGAGGCTTGAATGGAGTTTTTCTAACGATTTGTTTGATTTTGATAAAGTTCAAAAAACTTGGAATATCTCAATAGTAATGTAGGTTTCTTCGAAAAGAATGTTTGAGATATTGGTTGACTGTCTTAGGATTTGAAGAAAAGCAAAGAGAATGTTTGCTTGAATATTCTGGCTTTTCTGAAAGTTTGAGTACTTGTGACTTCAATGCAATAGCAATTTGGCTTGTAATATGATGATTAGCTTGTTGTTGAAGTCCTATTTATAGACATTCTTGGAAAAAGTGTCTGTTTGACACATGCACAGGCGCGTGTCTCTCACTTCCGCGAGTGAACAACTTTTGTCCTTTTTCCGGAGAATCTGCTGCACAAAAGTTGGTGCTGCAATCTTTGAATAGTTGACAGTCCAATAGGGTGGCTTCTCCGTACGTCCTGGAGTGCTTATCACATTTAATGCTCTTATCAGCATTTAATGCATTTGAATTAAATGCCTGTTGGCAATTAATGAGCTAAGAATATTTGCATAAAACTCCTTATGGAGTTAGAAATAAATTCAAGTGAAATCTGTCATGGATAGACTCTCATTCATCCTTGAATAACTTCGGTCCTATAATCAACACTTGATATAGCTTGATGCTTGGACGCTTGGAATCTTCATCTTCATTCAGACTTCAGACACTTGAGTCTTCAAACTTAACTACTGATAGCTCACTCAGAAATTATCAGACACTCAGTCTAAGACTATTAAGCCTAACAGACTAAAATGAAAATAAATAAAGTCTATTACAAATCTAATGCTCAAAGCTTATACATGATTTCTAAAAAATCAAACTTACATATTTTGAGGTCTAACATTGAATCCTATTGTCATCATCAAAATATCTAACAAAAAATTTCCTAACAACTAGTTTGGGGGTGATATGGGGTGGACACCTTATGTTTAACATCATATTTATTCAACAAGTTTTCAAATTTCCTAATATGAAAATGGGTACCACCATCACTAATGATAGCTCAAGGCGCGCCAAATCTTGCAAAAATTCTTTTTTTCAAAAATTGCATCACTGCCTTAGCATCATTAGTTGGTAGTGCTTGAGCCTCTACCCATTTAGAAACATAGTCTACAACAACTAAAATATCCTTGTTAGAACAAGAACTTGTAAAGAGTCCCATGAAATCTATTCCCCACACATCAAAAATTTCACATTCAAGCACATTATTCAGAGGCATCTCATGACGTCTAGAAATATTACCAGTGTGCTGACAACGATCACAAGATTGCACATATGCATAGTGATAAGAGGTGTTTTTACGTGTTTTTAAGACCGTAATTCTTATGATTTGGATTCACTTATTGCTTAAATCATGTCACATTTGCATTTAATAGGTGTGTTAAGTGAATACAGGTAACAAATGAGAATACATGAAGAAAAGGGAAGAAAAATGATGTACAAAACAAGTTCAAGCATGTTTTTCAACACCGAGGCGGTTTATACATCTCCTACCACATTCGAGCGATAATTCGGTACATTTCGAGACCGATTTAGACAAAGTTTCCTTCTACAAAGTTTTAGATGTATGTCTTAGCTTCAAATGGGAACTTCAAACATCCAAATCGGAGGTCTATAGAGATAATTGTGAAGGAAATACGATTGCTGCGCCGAACAGAGAAGTACATGTGCCAGGATACGCCCCAACGCCCTCCTAGTCATGCCTAGGCATGGATAGTCCGAATGTTACTCCTTTTTCAGCCTAAATTCCAGCCTTATATGATGGGTAAGAATCACTTTTGGCCATAATTCAGCACATGTGTTGAGGGGTTGTCATAAGTGTGTTTCTTGGTAGATTTACTTTATGGGCGCCAAATCAGAAACAACCTCCATGTTGAAACGTAATTTAGGTATACTTAGAGACCGAATTGGACAAAATGTCCTTCTGCAAAGTTGTATATCTATGTGTTAGCTGAACATGGGGACTTGAATCATCCAATTTGGAGATCTGTGGAGAAGTTTATGAGGAAAATACTAAGACTGCGCTGGAAAGCAAGAAAATGGCAGCATGCATGTGTTTTGTTGAAGTTTTCACATGGTTATGCTTGGTGGAATTCTTAATGGCCGAAAGTTCAGCATTTTTTAGCTGGTTGGAATCTTAAAAGCCAAACTTTAAGCATCACTTTAGGTGGAATTCTCATTGGGGAACTTTAATGGGAATTCTTAATGCATACTTTAGTGGAATTTTGGCTATAAAAGGAGGGGGAACCCATACTCTTCATCATTCACTATCAATTTCAGATTCTTAAAGGAGAGGAGGAGGAGGAATCAGTCCTCAAGCTTCATTCATCACCATTCTTCATCATTCTAAGAGGAGAAAGCTAGGAATTGAAGCTCCAATCAAGGGGCCATCATCTATCACATTAGAGGGAGTTTTTATAGCCTTTTTCATTTCATTCATGTCTATGAACATGTGTTTTTATTCATTATTGTTTTTCATAATATCTATCATGAACTAAATTCATAAGACTAGGGCCATGTAAGGCCAAATTGTGATATATGCTTATAATAGATGATTGTTGAGGTTGTTCTTATATTGTTATGTGATGTGAATTTGTGTTTTTGCCTATCTTGCATATACTTGATCACTATATGTTAGAATCTTATGCCTAGGTTAATATTTCGGGAGAAAATTGACTTAGGGTGCAAGAAATTCACATCATGACCCGTAACTAATGAGGAATTGCCCTAGACATAGGTAAAGATTCCCGGGTGAAGTTGTTCGATTCAAATCGAGTGAACTCTAGTACGTTAATGCATGTTTGGTGGTTAGATTTCCGGATAGGAATATTTGGGAAATCACGGTCTAAGCATAGGAGTTTATACGCGATACATCGGTTATTCTCTACCCTCGGAGTTCTCACCATAACAATATAAGCGTAATCCTTCAACGAGAATCTTTATAAGTATAATTGATCAATTTGAACCTAGCATGTGCCTTAGTCTCCCTTTCTATTTTGTTTTAAATCATTTGTTCAACCTTGTTCTTATCTTACGCATTTCACACTCATTTTACCTTTATTGTTTTGATCTTTGTTGTTATAAAATCTTAAACTAGAATTCAAGTCCTTGTGGTTCGACAATCCGGACTTCTCGTCCACTTTTATTACTACACACGACTAGTGCACTTGCTATTATAGCACGTTAGCTTTTAGCGTGTCACATAGGCATCTTTAAAAAGAGTAGGCCAGAAAAAACTTGATTGAAGTACCTTTGTTGCAGTCTTAGTGGGACCAAAGTGACCTCCCACTAACATATCATGGCAATGTGCCAAAACAGATGCCACTTCTCCCTTGGAATACATCGTCTGATCACTCCATCTATACCAACCTTAAACAAAAATGGTTCTTCTCAGAAGTATTGTGTGGCATCTTTTAAAACCTTTTTCCGTTGATGATATGTAAGACAAGGGAATGTAACACCAGTAACAGCATAATCAGCATACCATGGAAGGGGGGTTACAGATAGAGCAAAAAGTTGTTTATCTGGAAATTCCTCTCTAATGGGTATATTGTCATCCATGTTTTCATTAGCCAATTCTAGTTTAGATAGGTGGTCTGCTACAACATTCTTAGTACCTTTCTTATCTTGAATTTCTAAGTCAAATTCTTGAAATAACAGTATCCACCTAAGCAGTCTAGGTTTTACATTCTATTTGGCGAGCAGATATTTAAAGGAAGAATGGTCGGTGTAAACTATAACCTTATTAAGAATTAAATAGGAGTGAAATTTGTCCAATGCAAACACCATTGCAAAAAGTTCTTTTTCTATCGTTGCGTAATTAATCTGAGCGTCATTCAACGTACAACTGGCATAGTAAATAGTATGGAAAATTTTACCTTTTCGCTAACCTAGAACCACCCCTACTGTAGTATCACTAGCATCACACATAAGCTTGAATGGTAGATCCCAATCTGGTGCTGACATCACGGGTTCAAAAATCAACTTCTCTTTCAGGGTAAGGAATGCCTGCGTACAATTGTCATTAAAGTCAAAAGATGCATCATTCATAAGGAGAGTAGATAGAAGTTTAGAAATTTTAGAGAAATTCGCTATAAAGCGTCGATAAAACCTAGCATGGCCCAAGAATCTCCTCACAGCCTTCATTGTGCGTGGTAGAGGTAGATTGGCTATTACTTCGATTTTTGCTTTATCCACTTCTATCCTTTCTCGCAAAATCTTATGGCCTAGAACAATACTCTCTTGTACAATAAAATGGCACTTCTCCCAATTAAGCACAAGATCAATTTATTCACATCTCTACAACACTAATGTTAGATTATGCAAACATAATTCATAAGTGGATCCATATACAGAAAAATCATCCACAAATATTTCCATGAATTGTTCAACCATATCGTGAAAAATAGGCATCATGCATCTTTGAAAGGTAAATAGGGCATTACATAAATTGAAAGGCATTCGTCTATAAGCAAAAGTGCCATAAGGACAAGTGAAAGTAGTTTTCTCTTGATCCTCGGGTGCAATGGAAATTTGATTATATTCGAAATAGTCGTTTAAGAAACAGTAATATTCATGCCCAGCTAACCTTTCTAACATTTGATCAACAAAGGTGAGGGGAAAATGATCTTTATGAGTATATTCATTCAGCTTGCAATAATCCATGCATACTCTATACCCCATGATAATACGAGACTGAAGTAAATCATTGTTCTCATTACGTATCACAGTTGTATCTCCTTTTTTTTGGAACTACCTGTGTGGGACTAACCCACTGGCTGTCAGATATAGGATAGATGACCCCAGCATCCAAGAGCTTTATGACTTTCTTTTTCACAACTTCTTGAATTTTTGGATTGGACCTCCTCTGTGATTAGATAGTCGGCTTTGCAGTTGCCTCAATTAGATTTTGTACATGCAAATTGCTGGACTGATCCCTTTTATATCTGCAATTTTCCATCCAAAAGCTCGCTTATGACTCCTCAAAACTCCCATTAACTGTTCTTCTTGAATTCCTATAAGAGAAGAAGAAATAATTAATGGCAGAGTTTTATCCTTATTTAGAAAAATATATTTAAGATGTGATGCAAAGGCTTGAGTTCAAAAAGAGGTGGATCTTCGAAAGATGGTCGGGATACACTTGACAGTGGTCTGTCCAATTTCTCAAACCTTCTTTGAAAAGAGAAGGGATGTTTTTTGATATTGCACACAAGTTCAGATTCTTTCTCCTCAACTAGCTCCATGTCAAAAGTTCCCATGAAACATAACTAGATGATTCTTCTTGTGGGTCTCCTGGAGTTTCATCAGTATTTCATAAATCAATGATTTCAATACGTTCAGCATGTCTTGTCTCTAGGGGTTGCTTCATTATGTCAAAAACATCAAATGTGATATGCTTATCTCCTACTTTCAAAGTCAGCTTGCCATTGGCTATATCTTGAGTTATGACTAAGAAGGGCCATCCCAAGATCAGAGGTGTATCATCATCTTTCTCCATTTCAAGAATTACAAAATCAATTGGAAAGTAAAACTTCCCAACTTGCACAATCACATCCTCAATAATTCCCTTAGGATGTTTGACTAATCGATCAGCGAGTTGAAGGGACATGGTTGTTGGTTTTGGATTACGCAAACCCAATTTCTTGAAGAGAGAATACGGGAGTAGATTTATGTTGTCTCCTAAATCACATAGCACTTTGTCGAAAGTGAGCTTCCTGATTGTACATGGGATCATGAAACCTCTAGGGTCCTGAAGCTTTCCTGGCATCTTATTGACAACTATCTCCGAGCATTCTCTAGTCAGATAAATTGTTTCATTCTCTCACCATTTCTTTTTATTTGATAAGATATCCTTGAAGAACTTTATGTACTTCAGTATCTGCAAGATAACATCAATGAAAGGTATGTTAATGTTCACTTCTTGAAGGATTTTCAAAATTTTCAGAAAGTTTGTGTCAAATTCCTTTCTATTCTTATGTTGAGCAAGAGGAAGGGGAAAGCGAATTTCTATGGGAAAACAGGGGGATTAATTCTCATTGGCTTGATTTTTAGTCGCTGGCGTTCGAATTTTGATATCATCCACGTATGAGCGTTGCTCAATTAACATTCGAATGTTTGCGGTTTTACATTCGCACTTGCTGATCGAATGCGATATGTCTACTTCACTGCTAAAACTCACGGCATTACATTGCTCCAATGATCCTGACTTTGTAGCATTTAATGACATTCTTGCAGTGTTCTCCGCTTTAGAATTCACACTCCTCGCCTCTAATGCCTCACGAGGTTCATGGAGAGATGTTTCATTACCACTACTCAGCTTTTCCTCTACTTTTATGTGCACTACAGTGATTTCCTCTACCTTCTCCTTTCTCAGATTCCAAGTCTCATCAGGAGGTATGCCCTCATCATCCTCGGGGTATAATTCATCTTCCCTCGCTAGTTGTTCCAATTTTGTTCAAGTGGTCTGAGCATCTAATCCCAACAATCACTTCCAACTCCAGTATTGAGTCGATGTTTCATTCTCCTTCGCGCCCCATCATAAAAGTAATGGACAAGATTGCTCCAAGAATAGTTATGAGTTGGGCATCTCTTCATCATTCCTGTGAATCTTTCCCATACTGAAGCTAACAATTCTCTTGATTTTTGCTGAAATCCTGATATTTCGCCCCCATAACTTATCAACCTTCGACTGTGGGAAGAATTTGTCCAGAAATTTTCAAACCAGATCTTGCCATGTTGTGACGGATTGTGTAGGTAGAGATCAATACCAAGTTAATCCTTTATCCTTGATAGAGAAATGAAATAAACGAAGGTGGATAGCATCGAACTCTGCAGGAATAAAGGGTATAAGAGTCATAATCTCATAGAATTCTTCCAGGTGATCATATGGTGATTCTCTTGAGTCCAAAGTTAGCTCTTGATCCTGGTGATTACGTGATCTGGGATATGGAGATTTCGTGTATGCAGGGGTGGAAGGATAACTGGTCCTAGGAAAATAGGCATTTGGGGGAGTTGGCTATCTCGAACGGACGGTAAAGGCTTTAGTGTTGCTGGTTGCATGGCTTGTAAAAGGTTTTGTAACCATTTTTGATTTTCGAAAGGCTCATATTCGGAAGAGTGGCTGCCATTATTCAACCCTGAACACAAAGTAATAAAATTAAAATTAAAAACCTGCAGTAAAATAAAAAACTGAAAGAAAACAACTTGCCTGCAATGGCGCCAAAAACTGGATACACGAAAACCCAATCGTGTATTTAACAGTAAGAGGACAGATCATGTGTAGTAATAGAGTGGACAATTAAGTTCGGGATGTCGAACCCACAGAGATTTGTTTTTCAATTTTGCAAGAATTTACAGCAAGAACTAAACAAAAGGAATAATAACTAAATGCAACAAACTCAATAAATATGATTATAAAGTGAATAGATAAAATTATATGAGAAAAACGACTAAGACACATACAATGACACAGATTTACTTATGTTTGTATAAATGTTGTTCTTCAAGTTATTAGAATAATGTTGCTATGGTGGACATTCCTTAAGAATATTATCACGCAGATCCTTCGCTCATGATAACCTACACTAGATTGGTTGTAGCAATCTCTATTGCATGCATTAAGAACTAGAATTTTTCTCAGATATATTCAGATTTATCCCTCCAAATACACCCGGCTAACAGCATCCAGAGTATGTAGCTATGCCTAGCAACAACTAACTTAGATGATATTATGATTTTCTCTGCACCCTAAGTTACTTTCTCCCGAAGACATAAATTAGGCAAAATAGCATGCATATGCTGATCAAGCATATGAATGGAGTAAAAGCATAGAAAGCATAACACATAGCAACATCAGAATTAACTCGAATAACAACTTTTATATATCAATCATCATAAATCTGGCCTTGCACGGCCTTAGTCTGACATAATTAGTTCATAAATACTGAGAAAAGTGAATAAGAATAACAGTAAAAATCCATAAACAAATTGTTTTCTCTAATCTAATGAACTCCACCTTGTTAAAGATGAAATCTTGTGGTTTTTCTTCTTCTTACTCTCCAAGTCTTGGATTAGGGTTGCTGAAGTCGGCCACCTCTTCTTGTGTTTCATTTTGTCTCTTTTATATCAGTTATTAGACAGACCCCACCTTGAATCAGACTTTTTAAAACGCAACAACTGATCTGTCAGGAACAATGTTTGAACGTTGAACTGCCTGGCATTCGTACGTAACACTTCTCCAAGTCCGTGTGTAGCTCCTCCAAACGTTCGAACGTTAAACTACTCCATGTTCGGGCGTTAAGCTACTGACTTCTCGAATTTTTCTACTGAATACTTGCTTTTCTCCCTTATTTTCCAATTGCAAGAACTTATACATGTACTCAAATATCCAACTCATTAGATGCATTTGTGGCACAAATGACTTATAATTAAGCTAAATCTATATGAAATCATGGGATCAAATCACGAAATCTGAACCCTATCATCTATCTTTGATGAATGTCATTATTTTGAATACCAAATATGATTGTCTATGTTTGTAAACCCTTCCTTTCATGCTTCAAAATTATTCAAAACCCTTTGCTCATTGCTTTCATTGGCATCTATGGATCAATGATCCAGAGTTAAAAATTTTATCTTGTGCACTTTCTGGAATCCCATATTGTCTTCATAACTTTGCGATGTCTCTTGATTGCCAATCGGTACTCCTAACTAAGTCATTGTGCTTCAAATTATTGTTATTGATCAACTACCTTGTCATCGATGACATATATTTATTAACCCATTGAGACTTGAGTTGATTCTTATGAAACTTTTATGTTTTCGCTTAAAAAAATTGAAATGATGGTACCAATATTTTATCTCCTGGAATACCTTATTTTTATTTTCCATAAGGATTCAATCATAGTCAATCATCTCATCTTTGAATCTTTTTATCATCTCATCCAATACTTGTACCCTTAACTCAAGCAATTCAACCTGATTCTTGTTGTGATCTTGATTGACTTCATTCGACCGTTGTTGACCTTTAAAGTGATTTTCTTTAAGCCTATTTCTTTTTTTGAGAATCACTTATATTTTGTAACTTCAAAATCTTGGGGATTACATCACAATTAGCTCTCTTGTTAATCTCTAACTCTTTTATCCCCTATACTTTCGTCTTCACCCCGAGAAACCTCAGCTTGTTAGAACTCACATCATTTCATCTATCGATATAACGAGAACCTGATATATTTAGAAGTTCATCATAGTGAAGATCAAGTGACAACATCTAGTCATAGCTTTTGGAGGGACCACGACTTGAAGATGCTACACGAGAACAAGAAGAATGTATTATCTGAACAAATTCGTCATAACTTAGTTTGTGATTTGAATTTGGGGACCAAATTCTCCTAAGGAGGGGGGATTGTAACATCCAATATTTTCGCCTCCTAATTTCATTGAGACTACAGCAAGAGTTATGATTCCAGTTAATTAAATTTTGTAATTTATTCGATTCTAGAGATTTGTGCTCGATCCTAAATATTTACTTCGTGCTTGTATAGCCAAAATTATACTCTAACTATATGTGAAATAGGCTTGTAGTATTTACAAGTCCTTGTAGATTAGTTTATGTATGGTATGATCTAAGGCATATATGATATAAGTTTGTTTGTTAATATAATATATAATATATATATATGTATATATATATATATATTGATATATATAAATAGATAAGAGTAGAAGACAAAGGTAGGTGGCAAGCTTAGAATATAAAACCTCCTACTTCCAATTTCAATGTGGCAAGAGAGGAAAAAAAATGACAGCATGCATCCTTGATCCTCACCTTGGTACCTTGTCGGTCAACTAGCATATAACCTTCGGCCCTTTCTTAATCATTTCAAGAAAAGAACATCTCAAACTCATATATCAGCCCTATTTAAAAAATGAGATTACGACCATGCATCTTGGACTTGAAATGGTATTGGGAAGTCTTAAGTATTAGAGAAGCGCCAAGGAGAAACGAAAAAACGAAGCTTGCGCAGTGTTGGGAGTTTGACGATTTAATGGGGTCAAATGATATCCAAATTGATTGTGGATGGTCTTTATTTCTTTCTAAGAGGTAGATGAAAACGCTGATCATTTTGGATATTTCCCAGCACTTCTGAGTTGGTCAAAAAGTCCATCTAACCGAGACACGTCTACACAAAGTCAAAATCTGCTATTAGGAGAGTTTTAGCTAGCTTTGGATTGGAACTTGATTCCTTCACCTATATCAGTGATAGGAAATAATTTCAAACACCATTAGAGACCTATTAATATTATATATTGTTGATATGTTGCCTTGGTAATTAGATTCTTGCATACGAGTCATGAGTAAGGTGTTATAGAATTACAGTTTTCTGAAGCTGATTTTAGGGCTATGTTTATGTGACCAATGAGCGAATTTATTTATGTTAAATTTTTTTTATACACTTAAATGAGTTATCAATGTATCTGAAAAATTTGGTAAGGATTGGAAGCCTGTGGTATTTTCCAAAATTATTTGAATGAAGCTGTCAGCATGTCTGGCGGGATTTAAGAAAGTTACTATTTTAAGTTTAATTAGCACAGTTAGAGTTTTTATTTAACTTCTAAACTTTTAATGTAATATTATAATTAGTTTGAGAATGTTTCCTAAAAATCTGGGCACTATTGTATTGACAAGGGATTTTATAAAAATCTTTGATTGAAACTGCCAGGCTGTTCGTCGGGTTTTATAAAAGTTTTTGTTTTCAACTTAACTGTCATATTTAAAATTTTATTTCATTTTGAAACTTTTACTGTAACTTTATATAAGTGCTGGAAGTGATTTCACAAAATATGGGAATTTTTCAAGGAACAGAAATGTTATAAAATTGTTTGAAACTGAAGTCTATTTCTGAAAATGTTCCAGGTACAACCATAGTTTGATGAGTAAATCACCCACTTAAACATGTCAATTAAGTCTAGAAATTTTATGTCATGTTACTCAACTAGATACCCCTGTTACTATAAAATATTAGAGCAAAATCATACTCTTAGAATTTATGAGAATTTTTGTAGTGAAACTGCGCACAAGTATATGTATCTTGCTTGCAACCTTTTTGAACTAAATTGCCTATATTTCTAGGTACTACTATATGTATTGTACGACTTATGAGTTTTGGTTAGGTTAAAGTAACATAGTTCTAGAGTATGATAGTGAGTTTGTATAGCAGGATATATCCCTGATTTGAAAAAGACACGAGGCGACGACGCCGGGTTGTAACTGCGAGGGTTTCTCTTCTCCTTGAAACTTTTTAATTGCTTTACCTACTTGTGATTGTCTTGTTTCGTTCTACAAATATCTGATCGGTATCTTGATGATTAGTTCGTGATGATTGTTGATTCCTAAATATTTCGTTCGGCTCAATATCTCGTTATCCTATTTGTTCATTCCTTTTGTGTCTATGGTATAACTCTTCCTTGAAATGGTATTTGGTCTAGTCAGTGTCAATTCTCTCAAGTATTATTATACCATATTGAGTTCTTGTCCTTCGAATCTCATTACGATTATTGTACTTCTTGCCTCTACTTCGTTGAATAAGGAAATAAGTGCTATGCAAGCCAAAGTGCTACACGATGGCGGGAGCCATCTCTTGAGCACGCAGGAGCCACCTCTAGAGTCCTGTTGTCCCACATCCATCAACAATGTGTCCCTTTTCTTGATTTAAAGCTTTGATTCTTAAAGACAGAGTAAAGGGAGCTAAGTGTTACACCGTGGGAGCCACCTCTTGAGGCTTTGGCGCAAAGTGCTACATTGTGGGAGCCACCTCTAGGGTCCCAATACCTATAGATCAGTGAAGGGAGCTAAGTGTTATACAGGGAAAAGTGCTACGCGATGGCGGGAGCCACCTCTAGAGTCTTGACACTTAAAACCATATGGTATGTATTGAAAGGTGTGAAGTCTCCCGCTGGTATGGGACAGTGGGGAGATGGAGCACAATCGTTTAGCATGAGTTCTAAATTACATGAGTTGTTCTCTTTGTTCTTACTTCGTTTGGATACTCGATTGTTCGCCCTTCTGATATATTGATTGGTTCATTTACTTGCCTATATATATATATATATATATATGCTTGTTTCTATTATAATATTCCACTACAGATTCCACTTCAAAGATAAAAGGTAAAGCACACCGTTAACCTACCTCACTGAGTCATTCGGACTCACCTCTCCTTCTTTCTTTCTTTTCAGATAAGCTTAGTATGTCGGATACGAAGTGAGAAATGAGGAGTAAAGAAAGCATTGGTTCGTTACTATTAGAGGGAGTTATGTTTTGGGATGTATCATCAGGTATGTAAGATTGTTGAAGAATTTATTGTTAATTTAATTGGAATGTAAAAGTTTAGTTTCAGTAGATGATGTATTGGTATAGTTCTGACGCTTAACGCTAGCTCAAGAAAGGAAGGTCTTTTGGATCGAGCTAGCGTCGCAGTGTGGCGGGCCATAAGTGGTCGGTGGGCACCACATGTTCCGTCGCTCGGCAACTCCATTCTGTTGAGGCATTCTAGGCACAGAATACTCATGAAGTATTCTAAAATTTGTACAAAACTTCTCAACAATATGGTGAATAAATTCAGTTCCTCTATTGCTTCTAATTCTCGTCACCTTTAAATCTTTTGAGGTTTGTAATTGACAAATTAGTGTTGTGAGCTTGACAATAGTTTCATATTTTGACGCTAAAAGTTCTATCCATGTATAATGTGAGAAATCATCAACTATTACTAGAAAATACCTTTTACCTTTAACACTCACTATTTGAATTGGGCCAAACAAATCCATATGCAATAGTTCAAGAATTCTAGAAGTAGAAAGATGAGGTTTTTTCTTAAAAGATGATTTAACTTGTTTACCCATTTGACATGCATCACATAACCGATTTTTCTGAAAGGTTTCTCCTTAGCCTTTTAAGCTTTTGGATAACCCTTCTTTTGTGAATCATTCAATTTCGTCTTTCCCTTGTCTGAGTTAGCTTTGGCTTTCTCATTTGGCCTCGTAGCATTGTCTTTTGGTTCATTCAGCATTTGACTGTTTGAAATCTTCTCAACAAAGGCTACACATTTTCCTTTGTTGGTTGTTGTAACCTTAGATGTTTTTGATTTATTACTGAATTTATCACAACCTAAACCGGTCTTTTCACCAAAAATTCTGGTTACCTAAGTCACATTATCTAGCTTTCATGAAGCCGTTGATAATGATGAGACGAGATGCTCTGATTTAGCAAGTCTAGCGATGAGTTTAGCTTCTCTCTTGACTACCATAACAAGATCATTTTTCAACTGAGTGATCTCTGCTTCAAGCAATTGCTTCTTCTCAATGCACTATTCCTAAACTAGCAACTCGTCTTTGAGCGTCACATTATCACTTTTAATCGCTGAGATCTCATCAGTGTGTTCTTGATATAGCCTGGAGGCACCTTGACAACCTTTGTAATATTCATTAACTTTGTCAAGTAATTCTTCATAAGAAAGAAGATGAGATAGTTCAGTGGATACCTGAGGTAGTGAATCATACCATGAGACAAATTAGCGCTGAGTCACTAGATGGATCATCATCGTTGCTTTCATCAGAAGATTCCAAATCCTCTTCAAGTGCAGAGAATTGTTCAGATTCCACTAGTAAACCTTGTTGACAAAGGTTGCTCCTAAATTGGTTTCTATCCATATGATCTTACCTAGTGAGTTTAGATATATTTGGATAAGGGCAATTTACCTGGTAGTGCCTTGATTTCCTGCAATTATAACAAAGGTTAGTTCTCATCTTTTGTTCAATTGTTAACTTTTTGGAAACCATTGGCGCTGAGAGATTTTGATTCTGTTTAGGAGATGGAGGCACTCGGTATTGAACAGGAGCTAGAGGTTGCGATGCAGAATACACTGGTGCTTGATACTGAGGCGCTTGTGCAAGGGAAGGGTTTGAAATGATGTCTGTCCATTTGAATTTCTTTTCTCATATCTAAGAAGTTTTTAAATTTCTTGACCAACAAAGCCATTTCCTTTTCCTTATTTGATTCTGGCACTTTCACCTCACTTGTCGCTTTACCCTTACTTTTGGTAGTTGCAATTAAAGCTTTGGATTCAATCGCTAAAGTCGACATATCACTGACTTCTCCCAATTTAAACTCAAAAGCCCTTAGCTCCGAAAACACATATTCTAGAGTTATAATATCCAACATTTGAGATTCTCTCATCGCTACAGTCTTTATTAGATACTTGATTAGGAGACTTCCAAAAATCTTGTTGACCATTTCCTTATTGGTCAACTCCTTGTCCAATGACGCTAACTCTGTAATAAGTGAAGTAAACCTCACATCCAATTGATCTAGCGTCTCGCTGGGCTGCATCTTGTAATGCTCAAATTTCTGCATGGCCATGGAGAGCTTGTTCTCCTTCATCTGTGCAGATGCTTCACACATAGTGGCCAACTTATCCCAAATTTCCTTAGAGGTTATGCAAAGCTTGATTTTGTTGAACAATCCCTCATTATCTATCAATGCTGAGTAAAGAGTGCTTCGTCTAACATTATCCAGATTCACTCTTGTTCGATCATCTGGTGTTCATTCTACTTTCGACTTCTTGACATAACCATTCGGAGTCGCTTCATCTACTCCAGGGGCTCGAGGGATAATTTTCATAATCTGACTGGGGCCATCTGAAAGTACATCATTATCACATGAACATAAATAAGTGAACGCTTTAAGTTTCCACGAGTCATAATTTGACTCAACCAACTTAGGCATCTGAGTAAAAGCCATGATATGAGATTTTTCAAAAAGAGACTAAGTTTTGAAAAAGGGATCTAAACAAGTAGTTATGCTCGGAAACGCTTTGATTTCTACTTCAACCGCCCTGATACCACTTGGTGGACCCAAGTGGCATACGAAAGGGTCTAGAAGAGGGGGGGGGGGGAAGGTTGAATAGACCCTGAAGTATTTTTCGACTTCAAAAATTTTGTAACACTTTAAAGAATTTGAATGCTTAGAAAGCAGAGCACTAGGTCAAGCGCTAAAGATAAGATAACTTAAACTTAGTGATCCTGGTAGTTACCAAAGTAGGTAATGCTTAAATCGCTTAATCAGGGTTAGCAATGCAGAATTGATTTTAATGCTTAGCATTCTTTTTAGCCGATTAGTCACTTAACTGTTTTTAAAGACTTTTTAAGATATGATGTAAATAGTAAAGCAATAAAACAGTAAAAATAAATGACACAAGATATGAAAGATTCACTGGGTGGTGTAATCCCAGCTACATCCTTCTTCTTCTTTACACTTGGAGGAAACCCACTAGAATGATTATCGAAGGATCACAAAAAGGCTTCTACAAAATAGAGGATGAAAGGACAATGATCTTGAGCTCCTTGATCGCATAGACTTCAGCTCCAGTAGAGATCTTCTACAACAAGCTTCTCTCACACAGAAATGCTGCTTGTAAATCAACAACTATCTCACACATACGAAAGAGGTTGATGGTTTTCATCACAAGGTTTGTTTAATTTTATGAAGTTCAAACAACTTGGGATATCTCAATAATAGTGTAAAGTTTTTCTATGAAGAAGTTTGAGATATTCGTGACTGTCTTTGGAATGTCTGAAAAGCTTGAAGGATTTTAGATATGGAGTTTTGTAAGCTTTTCTTGGATGATTTCAGCAAAGTTTTGACCTATTTCTTGTGTATATGCGTGTGTATTTAGGGTTTGCTAAAGGCCACTATTTATAGACATTTCTTGGGATTTGTTCGTTGGACACATGTAGGCGCGTGTCTCTCACGTAGCGAGTGAGTAGTCCCTTTTTTTGACATTCCTGAAATTCTCCTGCACCGATTAGATGTGTTAGGTTTGAACTCTGAAACACTGACAGTCTTAGCCAATAAGGTGGCTTGCTCCGTATGCAATTCATACTTATCACATTAAATACTCTTATCAAGCATTAAATGCATTTGAATTTATTTCCCGTTGAAAATAAATGCCCGTTGATGATTGAATTTAAGTCCTTAATGAATTCAGAATTTAATTCAGGTGAATCTGATCATGTGATCGCTTGATGGTTTTGAACACTTGATTCATTATTCCTCAAAAGTCCTTAGCAATTGGCAGTCACTTAAGATGGAATCTTCATCTTCGCTTGACTTCAAACACTGATCTTCAACTTCATCTCTGACAGACTCACCTACTATCAGTGACTTAGTATTTAATACTTGGTCTAAAATTTACAAAGATAAAAATTACAAGCCTGGTCTAAAAATTAGATCTTGATAACTTGTTAAATGTTTAAACATATTTTTAGAAAGAGAAACTTACAAAATCTGTAAGGTCTAACATGAAACATATCTTGTCATCATCAAAACATCTAACATGAAATTTCCTAACATCTTTAATGGACAAATAAAGACTAGGAATACTTGTATAATCTTAGTTTTGACATTGGAGTGTCAGTCGAACACCATGTGATAGTGGGGGCTTAAGGTTGTAGGCATAGCAGTGGAACTTGTATTGATTCGATCTAGCGGATAAAAATTTTAATCCGAATCACACTCGAGAATCCAATCCGAGGATATTCATGATATTAAGCATATAGATCAATTGACGAGAATTGATAAGAGTAATCAAATTACCTTTTCGTCTATTGAATCTCGAATTATCAACAGCAGCCCCGGACTCCTGACTCTAGATAATCACGGGGAAAAAAAATTCTCTGAGAAAAGCTCGATCTCCTCCTCGGCAACAATTGCAGGCGGCTAGATGGATGGAGAGGGAGAGATTTTTCTTTCCTAATGCTCTAGGTTTATTTTGGCTCAGTGTCATATTCTAAAACAATGACTTGTGTGTGTAGCTCTAACACTGACTGATAACTTATACCAAGTAAAAGACTCCCCAAGGTTTACACTGAGAGGGGCGGCCGAATTAGGGCTTGTAGATGGGCTTCGGGCTTTGTTTTGACTTAGCCCATGTGTAATTGATTAAATCCAAGTCCAATCCAATTGGTAATTAATTAATCACATTAATCCAATTAATATAATTCAATTTATAAATTAATTTCCAATTAATTTAACTTATGAATTAATACAATTTAATTAATCTATTTAATCCAATTAAACATCTTTAATTAAATCATGCCATCTATTTTGTCAGTCAATTCACATCAAATGTAATTTTACCAAAATACGCTTAGCTTAAGGAAATGTTCCTTTTCTTTACATAGCGTGACTTTCTAGGCTCGATTCAATTAGCAATGGGAGGATTCCAAAGGATAAGGTTGTCACCTAGCCAACACCATGAAACCAAATCGTAACCCAATTGAAAACGAGATGATCATGTCATAACGAACCTTGACTACGAATACCATATATGTATAAACTCTTCACCGACGTGACCCGGTCAAGTAAGAGCCATGGTTTAGTCAAACTCATAGAACTTGATACTGTACTTAGAATCATAATAATGTGAAATTACCAAATTACCCTCAGTGACAATCACGGGACAGTTTATATGCTTTGGCCAAAGACTTATAATTTCAATTACTTACGATCGTACAGGTCACATATTCGTTTACTGTCGAGACAGTGAATCCCATTTTGGCAAGTTATCTTATAACATCGAATGCACTATTGGATCGTACTTCGAGGTCGACCCCACCTATTAGGTGATACGGGTCTAACTACTCTGATAACATATCCAATACTATAAACATGTTATAAATGACTCCTCATGTATAAAATTCACACATATCCATCGCAATCTTAATCCCAATCATTGACTGTCAAAGAGTAAATACTCATGTGATCAGATTAATGTGAATCGAGTTCAAATATGTTAATTCCTTTAATCATATTCATGACACCAGCTCCGACTATCTAATCAGTGTACGACTGGCACTTTCTTGTCAAAGAAAGTGTCATATGAGTTGAATATTAATGCCCAATTAATATTCGTTAACTCACGACTCCCAGTTTCAGAGATTAAGTACTGGACTGTTCCAGTGCCTCTTCTTGTTCATAAGATGTGAAATGTCTATCTTGAAATCTCTTGGACTAATTTGTTCAATACAGTTAAATGCCATTAGATTTATATGAATAAAATCAAAACTTTTATTCTATAAATATAAACATCAATGTTTTGTACTGTTAGAGTATATGCCTTGAATGCCATAAAGAGGATAGATTTATAGGGCATAAACATTGTAACTAAACTATGGTTTTTCTATTAATATAAGGCAGTTGATTGTTGTTTTCTTATAGACATTTATAAGGTGTGAATAAACAACGTAAAGTCCTTGATGATAAGGCGAACCTTCTACCTCCTATGGGATAGGAGGAAAGGCACTAGAAAGTTTTGACCCTTGACATCTAAAAGGGTTCGCAAGTCTAAGAAATATTGATTGGGCATCAATAGTGAATAAAGACTTGTATGATGTAAGTTTCGACAGAGAAAGTGTCAGTCGTACACTATGGAAATGGTAGTGGGAACTTATATCATAGACGTGTCAGTTGGACTGATATGTTCGAACACGGCTCGCATCAGTTCATCACATGGGTATTCACTCATTGACAGTCAATGATGAAACTAATAAGTAGTGATAGGTACGTGTGAACCTCTGACCTGAGAAATCGAGTTGAAGATGTACTTGTGACATCAAGTCTGTCATTAGAGTAGTTAGATTCAAATCACCTGTTGGTGGAATCGACCTCTAAGTGCGACTTGATGGGCAAGTAGCATTGTTAACTGATTTCCAATATGGAATCTATTCTCTCATAAGTGAATGAGTAAAATATCTTATGCGATCATGAATAAGCGAGGATGAAAGTCTTTGGCCAAAGCATTTAAATTCCTCGACTTATTATGAGCTTAGGCATATGGTCAAGTTATATGAGTTTGACTTTAAACCATGACTCTTACTTGGCTGAGATATAAGAATAAAAGGTTTATATACGTACAGTATTCACGGCGTAAAGGTTTGGAAATGATCATATTCATTCGTTCTCAATTGGGTTACGGTGTGAGCCACAAGACTGGCTAGGTGTGACTCACACCCCTTTGGATTCCTCCCAATTGGCTTTTGAGACGAACCTAAAGAGTCGCGCTTAAAGGAAGTGCAAAAGGAAAAACATGGGAAAAAGACTTGAGAGAAATTCACGGCATTGGATGCCGTAATTAATTAATTAATTACTGGATAATTTAATTAATTAATTATATTAATGAGTCAATTAATTTCTTAGAGAAATTAAATTATAAATTAATTAGAAATTGAATTAATTGGATTATCAATTTATTTATTGGATAAATAAATTATCTGATTAATTAATTAGCAAGCAAGACGAAAGCCCGAAGGCTTCCGAGCCCACTAAGGGGCTGCCAAATAGACGCCCAAATAGGGCTCTTGCATGCTAGGGTTATTGTTTCATAATGATATAAATATATCACAAGGTGAAAAATAACATAAGGCAACTTACATAACTTTCTCTCCAAGAAAAAGTCTCCGACCTCTCTCTCTCTCTCTCTCTCTAGCCGTCTTTGACAAGGAAGAAAAGAGGAGTTTTTTGCTAGAGTTAGTGCCCGGTGCACCAATTATTGGGCGCCATTCTTTGTAATAGTAACTCTAGAGTTGAACAATCGTTTTCTTATAAATAAAGTCAATCTCTTTTTTATGTGTGGCATGTCTTTATTCTTAAATTAGTTTTTAGTTTGGCTTAGAATAAAGTCCCAAAGGATCACACATAGCTATGGGACATCATTGCACATTGGGTGTGGCAATGATGGAATATGTCTCGAAAGCTGTGATCTTTAAACATTGTTCCAAGTCGTGAAAGGGTTCATCGAGATAAAGGGATATCGATGCAACCCAAAAGACTTGCTCATATGATGCATACTCTGGAGAAGTGTATCTCGTTCCATAGATACTGGCACGGAGAAAGCCAATGCATATATGAGGGTTGCCATTGTGGTAATGGGCGAACTGAACAACCCCATGGAAGTTCCTGAAATGGATTCCCAGTCGAATGTGGAACTTCCAGTGGTCTTGTAGTATAAGAGTAATCCTTATGGACCTAAGATTCCATTGGATGTCTTATGCGTAACCGCACATGTTCTTGATTTGTTACATGATCACTTTAGATAATCGAATATGGGCAAACTCAGACATGCACGTCTTACGTAGTAAGGCAATCAAGAGGAATCTATCTCTGACATTAGCCATTCGGTTAATCTCCTATGGTTACATAGTGAATCGACTTAAGGAATCTTCGGCCGAAGTATGATATCTAAAGAGGCGTAGGGTTTCCTCGTTTAGATAGTCGAAGTCGATTTCACATAACGTGGGAAACATAGTATTGAATTAATAGAGCTTCGACCTTAGCCAATGCTCTAGATTCAATCAGGAGATTAGATAAAGAGATCTTACTTATGCGAGGATCAAGATCGCAAAAGGCGTATCTTTGCTTTCGTTTTATCTAGGTCTTGGGGACCCTATGCTAGGTGGGCAACCGCGATTTGTAAGTGCCGAGAATTAGCTTGGTGACTAATTCGAGGCTTGATTAAATCAAAGGATTGATTTAATCTAGTACTTTCCATTTTAGGAAGGTACACTAGCACTGTGGGAAGGTGTACTTACTACTAGATAGAAACGAGCCTAAGGGGTCACACACTAACTCGAGAGAGTCATTGCTTGAATAGATGTGATTAATCAATTTCGAGGAAATTGAGGGAATTAGGAAAGTTTAGTACTTTCCTAATATGGAATATAAATTAATTGAAGGATTCAATTAATTTTACTCTTTTAATTAATCTTGTAGAATTAATTAAATTAATGGACCTAGTAGAATCCATGTATTTTATTTAATTGGGTTCAAGTTAAATAAATAGATGTTGGAATTAGTTGGTTGGATTTAATTTGACTTGTATTTAATTGATGGGTTGCACCTATAATTAAATTGAGAAGTCCAAATTAAATCCTAAAGTCCAATTAAATGGAGTTGACCGATTTGTGAGTGTAAATAAGGGAGGGGGCGATTTTATGTGTGGTGGAAGAGGAAAAGAGTTTTCCCCTCCTCCAAGTCTTCATAGGATAAGGATTACTAGAGAGTTTGGGAGAAAGGAAGTTTCCTTTTCCTAATAGGACTCTAGGTAATCTTCACCTATAAATAAGAGATGAAGGAGACTAAAATAGATGATAAAAAAAGCTGAAAAATCCGCCCCCCTCTCTTAGACCTAAAATCGGCCACCTCTCTCCTCTTTCCAACAAGACGTCGTTCTATTCATGTGTTGAATTAAACGACTTAGAAAATATTCCTACCTTTCACATAATCAAGCCTAAGTTAAGCTTAGAATCATTTTGTTGTCTAGCAAGCAAGGCAAGACGATTGGTGACTTGAACGAGGTGTGGATACATCTTAGAGGTGCGACGCTTGGACCACTCTAAATCGGGAGATACAAAAAACGACGGGCAATTTCTCACCCAAGGGAAATTGTGTGGATTTGCACTACAGGGTTGCTGAGATCCAAAGTACGAGGTGAAACGAAATTTTCGAAAGGTATAATTTCGTTTACCTCCTTATCAAATTCGATCGAACCAATTCCATATTCCTGTTTTCGGATGGTTGTACATTTACTTTTGTAAAATTTTAATTTCCGCTGCCACGAGCCACACGAGGGAATGAGTCAACCCAACATTTTTCATTTTTGATTCCGGCGTGACGAATTAGAGACATTGGCAAATTCGGCGTTAGAGAAAAGGATCACGTTCAGAAATCAACATACGCGAGAACGGTAATCTTTCTATGCACAATTAAACACGAGGATTAGAGATGATTCGGGCTTTGGGAATGAAATTTACTTTCCGCTGCATTTTATTCAAATAATTCCCAACATGTACAAGTAACTTATCTAAGCCCTACTCAATCTAATTCCTCATAGGCATTGAGGGCATATACCTAACAATCTCCCACTTGCACTCCACGATAATCGCTATGGTATTCGATTCCCATCTTCTCAAGATGTTTATCTAGCACCGCCTTTGATAATGGCTTGGTGAGTGGGTCGCCACGTTTTCTACTGAGGCTATTTTCTGCACGTCTATATCGTCTATATCGCCTCTTCCAATGATTTCTCGTATTATATGATATTTTCTCATCACGTGTTTAGATTTGTTGTGAGACCTTGGTTCTTTAGCTTGCGTAATTGCTTCGTTGTTGTCACACCATAGTCGAAACAGCATTTCCACGCTAGGGACCACTCCAAGTTTGGCCATAAACTTTCTCATCCAAACAGCTTCTTTGGCTGCCTCAGAGGCTGCTACATATTCTGTCTCCATTGTGGAGTCAGCAGTTGTGCTTTGCTTGGAACTTTTCAAGACACTGCTCCTCCACTGAGTGTGAACATGTACCCAGAGTTAGATTTAAGGTCATCCAGATCAGATTGAAAATCTGAGTCGGTGTAACCATCCACCTTTAATTCTCCATTCTCATATATTAGTAGCATATATTTCGTTCTTCTTAAGTACTTTAAGATACACTTCACTACTGTCCAGTGAGGCTCCCCCAAGTTAGCTTGAAATCTACTGACCATGCTTACAACATATGCCAGATCTGGCCTCGTGCATAACATCGCGTACATGAGACTACCCACAGCGGATGCATAGGGTATATTCCTCATTTCCACTCTATCCTTGTCCGTTTTAGGACTCATAGATTTGGAAAGATGAATGCCTGTCTCATGGGCAAAAGTCCTGTTAGAAAATTTTATGTTAGATGTTTTGATGATGACAAGAATAAGACTTTATATTAGACCCCAAAAGTAATGTAAGTTTATGTTTTCATAGAACAATTGTATAAGTGTTTGAAAGTTTGTAATTTTATTAGGCTTGTAATTTTTATCTTTGTAGATTTTAGACTAAGTATTTGATACTGAGTCGCTAATATAATTCTAGGTGAGTCTATCAAAGATGAAGTTGAAGATCAGCATCTGACATCAACTGAAGATGAAGATTTGTTCTTAGCGTATGTCAAACGCTAAAGGACTATTTCAGAGTTGTTGAATCAAGAGATCAAGGATCAGATTCACCTCAAATAAATTCTCAAGTCATGGAGGACTTAAATGTAATCATCAACGGACATTTATTTCCAACAGGAAATAAATTCAAATGCATTACCTGCCTGAAAAGTGCATTAAATGTGATAAACTATTATGACTTGTGGACAAGCCACCTTTTGACTAGACTGTCAGAAATCAAAGTTCAAAACCTACTCCTGTCCAATCAGAACTAGCAAAAATTGAGGAATGTCAGAAAGGGTCTGTTTAACGTGCTGCGTGAGATACACGCGCTCACATGTGTCCAACGGACAAATCCCAAGAAATCTTATAAATAGTACCCTTTAGCAAACCCTAAATATACATACATACACAAGAAAAAAGGTCTAAACTTTGCAGAAATTATTTGAGAGAAAAGCTTACAAATTCCATAGCTAAAATCCTCTCAAGCTTTTTATACATTCCAAATACAGTCAAAGATATCTCAAACCTCTTCAGAGAAGAACCTTAAATTCCTATTGAGATATCCCAAGTTGTTTGAACTTTCCAACATCAAACAAACCCGTGACTAAACCCTCAACATCTTTCATCTGAGTGAGAAAGTTTTTGATTCTACAAGCAGTATTTCTGTGTGAGAGAAGCTTGTTGAAGAAGATCTTCATTGGAGCTGAAGTCTGGTGATCAAGGATCTCAAGATCATCTTCCTTTTCATCTATTTTGTAGAAACCTCTGTGTGATCCTTCGATAATCAATTTAGTGAATTTCTCCAAGTGCAAAGGAGAAGAAGGACATAGCTGGGATTACATCACCCAGTGAACCTTACAATATCTTTTGTCATTTACTGTTTTATTGCTTTGATTTACTATTCATAGCATATCATTGAAAATCAATTAAAACTGTTGAGCGACTAATTCAAGTTTAAGAAAACGTTAAGCTATAAAATCATTTCCGCTGTGCAAACCCTGATTAAGTGATTGAAACATTACCCTACTTTGGTAATTGTTGAAATCACTAAGTCACCTGACCTAGCTCTAAGCTTTCCAAGCGTTAAAATTCTTCAAAGTAATACGAAAATTTTTCAAGTCGAAACGGACTTCAGGGTCTATTCAAGCCCCCCCCCCTTCTAGAGCCTTTTGTATTCCACTTGGGACCATCAATTCCTCCCTTAGAATTATGCATCTCATATCTCTTAAGGACTTTCTCTACGTAGAGCGCTTGGGAGACACCAATCATTCTATTCGCTCTATCTCTATAAAGGCGAATTCCTAGAATGTAGATCGCTTCTCTAAAGTCTTTCATGGAGAATGTATTTGAGAGCCATGTCTTGATCGAAGTCAATAAGCCTATGTCCTTACCTACAAGTAGTATGTCATCTACGTATAGAACCAGGAATGTCAACTTGCTCCTACTGACCACTTTATAGACACACTGTTCATCTTCATTCTTGATGAAGCCATATTTCTTGGTTTCTTCATCGAAACTCAGATTCTAACTCGGAGAGGCTTGCTTCAATCCATAGATGGACCGATTAAGTTTGCAAACTTTATGAGAGTCGGCTTCGGATATAAAGCCCCTGAGCTGTTGTATATAAATGTCCTCATCCAAGTGTCCATTTAAGAATGCGGTCTTTACATCCATTTGCCAGACTTCATAGTCTAAGTTTGCAGTTATGACTAGCAAAATTCTAATAGATTTGATCATAGCTGCTGGCGAAAAGGTTTCCTCATAGTAAATGCCCTCTTTTTTACTATAACCTTTTGCCACTAGCTTGGCCTCATAGGTGTCCACCTTGCCATCCGGACCAATCTTTTTCTTAAAGATCCATTTGCATCCAATTGGTCGTACACCATTTGGTAGATCAGTAAGAGTCCAGACTTAGTTCGAATACATCGAATCAATCTCTACTTCCATAGCCTCAAGCCACTTAAATGAATCTATATCCGTCGCTCCTTCATCATAGTCCGAGGGATCATCTTCATGGCTTCCTTCGGCAACGGCATACAAATAATGTTGTGTTTTGTGCAGATAGCCATATATATATATATATCTCAAGCGACTGAGATACTCTGCTAGATCATCCCTGTGACAGTTGTGTCAAGTTGGGTTCAGATTCTTGAACTAATGTCTCCGAATGGACGTTATCTTGTTCTTCCAAAACAATCTTTCTACCTACACCACCTTCTCGAATGAATTCTTCTTCAAGAAAGTGGGCTTGCAAGGCCACGATGATCCTATGATCATTTTGCAAGTAAAAGAGGTATCCCATCAAATCTACGTGAAAATCGATAAAACGTCCTTTCAAGGATCTATCATTTAGTTTCTCTACCTTGGTCTTCTTTACATATGCTGGGTAACCCCATAGTCTTATGTATTTTAGATTAAGCTTCTTACCGCTCCATATCTCATATGGTGCAGTGGGAACAAATTTCGAGGGACATTTATTTAGAATGTGCGCAGCTGTAAGCAAAGCATGTCCCCACAACGAGATGGGTAAATCGGTGTAGCTAAGTATGGAGTGTATCATGTCCAACAGAGTACGATTCCTTCTTTCTGCTACTCCATTGAGTTGTGGGGTTGCTGAAGAAGTTAGTTGTAATACTATGGCTTGTTCTTTTAAAAACTCATCAAACTCGGCACTCATCTCAATGCCTTAATATTGTGCACAGTTTGGTGTTTAGTCAAAGCGTTGAATTCCTTGAACCATTCAAGTGCTTCGGATTTATACTGCATCAGATAAACTAGACCATACCTAGAGTGGTCATCTATGAAGGTTATAAAGTATTGAAAAGCTCCAAGGTCCGCATCCTTGAGGGGCCCACAAACGTCAATGTGGATTAATCCTAAAACTTCATTTGCCCTTTCAAAATGTCCAGTGAACGGTGACCTAGTCATCTTTCCTTTGAGGCACGATTCACAAGTCGGATATGGGTCAGACCCAAGTAGACCAATGAGCCCACGGTTTTCCAACTCGTGAATCTTAAATTCACCGGCATGTCCTAGTCTAAGGTGCCATATGAGTTTTTGGTTCATTCCATTTATACTACATTTTTTAGTCATAGTATTAACCATACATTAATTTCAGACATTCAAATAGTATAAAATATTAATTAAAGATGCAGAGCCAACACTTATTTCCAAAATAAATATCGCAAGAATTATGTCTAATTATAAACAAATATCCTTTCCTGACCAATACAAGAATAGAAATAATATTCTTGAGCCCATTGGGCAAAACAAGGCAATCGTCTAATCTAATTTGATGTCCAGAAATTAATGAAACAGAAGTAATTCCAATGTGAGTCGCAGCCACGCTGTGTCCGCTTCCTACATTGATCATCACTTCGTTCTCATCCATCTTTCTACTTGCCTCCAGATCCTGGTTCAAAACATAAATATGAGCACTAGCTCCGGAATCTAGAATCCAAGAGGTAGAAAATATCATAATAGAACAATTTGTCTCAAAAACATAAAGTTCTATACCTGCTTTATTTTCTGCTTTCAACTTCGAACAGTCACGCTTCCAATGCCCTGCTTCTTTGCAATGGAGGCAGATGTCTGTCTTCTTTGGGCCCCTCCCCTTAAACCTCTTCTTTTGGTTTCCCTTGCCTTTGGTTTTCCCAGAAGAACTTGTCACTTCCAGTTGCTTCTTGCCTTGTTTCTTTTTCTGATTCTTTGAAGAATCAGTAGAAACGACCAAAGCAGTCTCTTTCGTCTTGGGGTCCATTTGTGATTGAGCATTTGTGAGTTTGTTCAAAAGACCAGGCAGTGAACACTCAATGTCATTCATATTGAAATTCACTATGAATTGCGAAAAAGACTTGGGTAGTGATTGCAATGAGATCAGTCTGAAGCTGGAAGTCCATAGAGAGGTTGAGGGCTTCCAATCTCTCGAACATGGAGATCATCTTCAAAACATGATCCTCGACTTTCTCTCCTTCCTTTATTCTTGCCCCCAAAGAGTTGACATGAAGTCTCATAACAAGCAGTCCTGCTGTGCTCTTCGTGGAGCTCCTTTAGATGAACCATGATTTCAGCAGTTGTTCCCATCTTTTCATGAGATTGTTGCAGTTCATTGGTCATCGATCCTAGCATGTACCCCTTGACACGAGTGTCGGCTTTAAATCCAGTCTTCACGGGTAAGCCGATCTTCAAAAGATCCAGAGTCTGGGACTTCAGGCATCTCTTCATTGAGCACATGTCCCAAAGATTCAAGGCTAAGGACAATCCTCATACTTCGTATCCAATCGATGAAATTTGGTTCAGTGAGGACTTTTGTCTCAAGTAGTATTGTCAAAGGGTTAGTCATTGTGATGGAAATAAACTGCAGAAAAATAACCAAGATTTTCGATTAGATGTGTTATTTTGTACTTTCAAGTAAAATGAAGGATTTCGATATTTACTTGACTCCCTCTATTTTTCTCGAAATATTGCACTCCCACTACAATAATCGGAAACCTGTTAGATTAGTTTCATAGTGAGTGATTAATTTCCCCAACGATTTAAACAAGTTGTGTAACACCCAATAATCTCCGCTCCTAATTTCGTAGAAGTGAAGGTCAATTATAATCACCGCTAATTAGATTTTGTGAATTATTTGATTGTAGTGATTCGCGTTCGACTAAAAATATTTTTCTACTTACTTATATAACTATTATTATATCTATATGTGAAATAGGTTAGTAGTTTATACCTCATGGTGGAATAGTTGATGCATTATATCATTTAAGGTATATATATATACACATATATGTTCATCTTCATCAAATGATTAGTAATAGTTAAGTGGGTCTATGCCTAACTATGCCTAACTACATATATATATATATATATATATATATAGGCGCATGCACACACACACACATAGATATATATATATACCATGCATGCTCTAATAGAGAAGGAAGACTAGGAGGTGGCAACTAGGAAGTACATCTCATCTACCAAAAAACAAACGTGGCTAAGGGAGAATTAATCTCCATTTCTTTTTCAATACCTTTTTTTTGTTTTTGACCAAGACTCCTTATATAATACAACTCACACTCACGGCTGAACATCTCCCCAATTCAGCCTTCTTATCCTCTTAAGATACAAACAATTGTAGAAAGAAACAATTTACATAGGGAGAGAAAGGTTTGCCAAGGATACTCTAAAGACATCACCTTCACTTGATTCTCTTAAGGTATACGGTAGTTAATCATTGCTTTTGCATGAATATATTGTAGACTAAATGTAGTTCAATCCGTATATGACCTTGAATTGAGAATATCATATCATATATATGTATTTTAGTTAACTTCTATGGCATGATGTTTAACTGTGTTTGGAACTTTCAGTTTCTGAAGTTACGTTTAAAGCTGTAATGAGGTACCTAAACTTGTGAGTTTGATTATGATAAATTTTCTAGAATAACTTGATTGTGTGGTAAACATCTCTGAAAAATTTGGTAAGGATTAGAGTTGTGTGGAATTTTCTAAAAATCGTTGAACAAAATCGCCAGTCTGTTCGGCGGAAGTGCAAATTGTTACTGTTTTGAAGATATTTCGTGTACTTGGAAATTTTTGTTTACTCTAAAAATTTTACAGTAGCTTGATACAGGTGTTATAGAGATGTCATATAAATTTCGGAAGTTTTCAGTAAACAGGGGATTTTACAAAAATATTTGAGTATAAGGTGTCTGTTCTGAAACAAATCTGCCGAGACGGTCCAGTTTCGTTGATCAAATCCCCAATTTGACAACGAAATTAAATCTAGAAAATTTATGTAGACTTTTACAGCATCCTATATGTTATCCTGAAAATTTTGAGAAAGAAATTCCAATCCGAGAATATGTTAAAAAATTGTTGAAATATGTTGCGCATGTAAGGGAGCTAGTTGGAACTTAATTGCCTATATGTTTGGATAGTATGATATAACTTGTTGCATGTGATTAGCTTAAAGTGTATTGTTTTGTGAAAATGATAGTATTTTGTATCACAGGATACTTTCGTGATTCCGAGGCCGAGGCAACGACGCCGGTTTATTATTGTGAGGGTTTCTCTTGTTCTTTCAACTTGATCTTGCTTACCATTTTTCGTTCCCTTTATCTAATAAATCATAGCCAAGTGTGACCTCATAAAGTTTCGTTGATCAGACCCTTATTCTCATCTAAGGTAAGTGTCCAACCGTGTCCCAATTTGTAGTCTATCGTTCTTGTTTCCGCTCGCTCTAGCTCGAATACAAATCAGTATACCTATTCTAGTAGGAAACTCGTTGAAATGATTATTCTTCTTGGCTCTATTCCGTCGGCTAAGGGAGCTAAGTGCTATACGGGACAAAGTGCCACGTGACGGCGGGGGCCACCGCTTGAACCCGTAGGAGCCACCTCTAGAATCCTGAAGTCTGGCATCCATCCGCGATGTGTCATTTTCTTGATATACAGCTTTGATTCGAAAAGGCAGAGTGAAGGGAGCTAAGTGCTATACGGGACAAAGTGCCACGCGACGGCGGGGGCCACCTCTTGAACCCGTAGGAGCCACCACTAGAATCCTGACACCTGGAACACTTCATAAAACATAAAGGTGTGAAGCCTCCTGCTGGTATGGGACAGTGGAAGGTGGATCACGATCACATGATATGATTACGAAAGTACATGGGTTATGTCCTCTGATTCATACGTAACATACTCGATTAATTTACCTTGTGATATGTTATTCTATTCTTTTGCTTGCCATCGTATATGTCCATGTCGTTAATAATTTTCGCTGCAGATTCTATCTCTCATGATAAGGTAAAGCAAGCCATTAGCCTACCTCACTGGGTCATTCGGACTCACCCTTTTTCTTTTCTCTTTCTAACTTTTCAGAAGAGCACGACATAGCAGGACCAGAGGGGGAAAATCTTGGCTAAGAAAGTTTTGAGGGTTCCCTGAAGTTTGAGAGTCAGATGTAGTTGTATTGAATATCTTGTTCATATAATTATCTATCTTTGCTAGCTTGGGGTTTTGAATTTCATCTGAACTGTTATATGTAAAATATGATGTTATGTGGTTATGTATATATGTGGGTATCTTGAAATTTTTGTATAGTTCACGCTTAGCGTTAGCTCATGAAGGGATCGTCTCTCAGATTGAGCTAGCGTTGCGGTGTGGCGGGCTTCGGCTCCCATCCCCTGGCCGGAGGTTGCCACAAGTTGCAACCTTGAATGATATATAGCTCGTTAGATCATTGTGGTGATGTCAAACATCAATTAGTCCAACCGATGATTCAATCCCCTTTAGCTCATGGATCACTGAACTGCAAACTTTCTCGATATATAGGTGGTGATCCGTCTGAGTCATTTATTCCATCAACTCCTATTAGTCTAACAATTTAATCTCGCATTGCAACCTTGAACGATATATGGGGCGAAATTTGTTTCGACATGAAGGCATCAAATGCACTAGAGAAGATAGAGTACCATGTCTTAATGCATGACCCTCTTATTCCAGGAAGATGCCATGCACTAGAAATGAATGCACCTTCTAAAGTATGATGGAGAGCTAGGACATCCAATGCCCCTTTACTTACTCAGTATTTTAATTTGGGAGAATTATAACATTCGATAATGTTATTGTGTTGGTCTCACTTTGCACATTAATTTTTTTTTATCGCCCAATGATTGGAAATGCATAAGAATAAGCATAGCGATTCTCACAACACACATATGTATGGACTATCTAGATCAACTTGAGTCAATGAGTGATCGAGGAGGGGTCCTATCTATTACAAGGATTGGGCCCTATACAAAGATCTAATCTTCTTGATTCTCCAAGACTTCATGTGCCACCATGAACCATCATTTGGGCATATCTCGAAATCCATTACATAGAAATAACCTATACAAAAATTCTATGAATTGAAGATACAAACTGTGGGGCTCAAAACCGGCCCAATACAACCCAGGTAAAACAACATAAACAAAATCCTACGTCTATACATGGTGTCACCATCACATATGTAAGGAGCATAGAAACAATTTAAACACATATGTGAATTTATCCTTTAACTCTAATTTAATATGTGATTAAATCTAATTTAGTCTAAGATTAAATCCAATTTAATCTATGATTGAATCCAATTCAATCTCTTGATTAAATCCAATTTATTCTTCAATTAAATCCAATTTAATATCATCAAAATAAATCAATTTAGTTTGAATACTTTAATCTAATTAAAGATTGACTATCATCAAATAAAGTCTAATGGGTAATTTAATCTAAACACATAGCAATATCATGAAATAAGAAAAGTGATATTTAAATCTAATTCAACAAATCCAATTTAATATATATATATATATATATATATCAGCTTTGAAAAGGAGCTTTAAATCCAATTTAAGACTTTGAACAATTCTAAGTTCAATTGAATTTTTTCAAGTTTTAAATCTAATTTAAATAAAGTAATTAAATCCAATTTGGAATAAAATTAAATCTAATTTAAATTTGCTAAATCCAATTCAGGGTTTTTGAATAAACTTAAATCTAATTAAAATTTATTCACTAAATCCAATTTAGAAGTTGAAACAAAATTTAATTAGGGTTGTTTACTTGACAAATGTTTAAGTTAAGTTTTTCAATTTGGATTGAACCCACATAATTAATTAATTGATAATTAGTCAATCCAATTTAAATCATTTAGGCCCAATTCAAAAAATTAATTAATTAAACAATAGCTGAGCTTGGCCCAGCTTTATTAATCAATTGCGCTGGGCCACCTAGAAAAAAGAAAAGATTAACCTACATTGGGCCAAGCCCAGCGCTCTTCCTTACGATGCCCAGCACAACGCAACAGTTGTGCTGGGCTTGGCCCAGTGCTATGCGCTCGTGTTGGGCTTTAGCCCAACACAACCCTAATGTGTTGGGCTGAAGCCCAACACCCCCTTAGCCTCCACCAGCCCGTGGCTGCAGCAGCAGCGATGGCGCTGCTGCTACTGTAGCGGCGGCACGCCGGCACTCCAGGTGGCGCAATTTTTCAAAAAATCCAATTTTATAAAAATCACGAATCCAATTCAATTTTTCATTTTACCCAGTAAATTCAATTCAACTTATGAAAAATTAACTTTACAGATAAGCATGCATAACATAAATTACCCAAATTTACATACAATACGTAAAATCATGTTTATGATATTAAAACACATAAACATACAACGAATATCATGAAATTCCCGAATTTTGGCTCTAATACCACTGTTGTGATTCGGCCTAGCGGATAAATTTTTTAATCTGAATCACACCCGAGAATCCAAATCCGGGGATATTTATGATATTAAGCATATAGACCAATTCATGAGAATTGACAAGAGTAATCGAATTACCTTTTCGTCTATTAAATCTCAAATTATCAGCAGCAGCCCCGGACTCCTGCCTCTAGATAATCACGCTGAAGAAAAATTCTCTGAGAAAAGCTCGATTTCCTCTTGGGCAACAATTGCAGGTGACTAGATGGATAGAGAGGGAGGGATTTTTCTTTCCTAATGCTCTAGGTTTATTTTGGCTCAATGTCAGATTCTAAAACAATGACTTGTGTGTGTAGTTCTGACACTGACTGATTACTTATACCAAGCAAAAGACTCCTCTAGGTTTACACTGAGAGGGCCGGCCAAATTAGGCCTTGTAGATGGGCTTCGGGTTTGTTTTGACTTAGCCTATGTATAATTAATTAAATCCAAGTCCAATCCAATTGGTAATTAATTAATTACCTTAATCTAATTAATATTAATCCAATTAATATAATTCAACTTATAAATTAATTTCCAATTAATTTAACTTATGAATTAATAGGATTTAATTAATCTATTTAATTCAATTAAATATTTTTAATTAAATCATGCCATCTATTTTATCAGTCAATTCACATCAAATGTGATTTTACCAAAATACGCTTAGCTTAAGGAAGTATTCTTTTTCTTCACATAGTGCGACTCTCTAGGCTCGATTCAATTGGCAATGTGAGGATTCCAAAGGATAAGGTTGTCACCTAGCCAACATCGTGGAACCAAATCGTAACCCAATTGAAAACGAGATGATCATATCATCACGAACCTTGACTACGAATACCATATGTGTTTAAACTCTTCACGGACGTGACCTTATCAAGTAAGAGTCATGGTTTAGTTAAACTTATAGAACTTGATATTGTACTTAGAATCATAATAATGTGAAATTACCAAACTATCCTCAGTGACAATCACGGGATAGTTTATACGCTTTGGCCAAAGACTTATAATTTCAATTACTTATGATCGTACAGGTCACATACTCGTTTGATGTCGAGACAGTGAATCCCATTTTGGCAAGTTATCTTATAACATCGAATGCACTATTGGATCGTACTTCGAGGTCGACCCCACCTATCAGGTGATATGGGTCTAACTACTTTGATAACATATCTAGTACTACAAGCATGTTATAAATGACTCCTCAGGTCTAAAGTTCACACATACTATTGCAATCTTAATCGCAATCATTGACTGTCAAAGAGTAAATACCCATGCGATCGGATTAATGCGAGTCGAGTTCAAATATATTAATTCATTAATCATATTCATGACACCAGCTCCCATTATCTAATCAGTGTACGACTGACACTTCCTTGTCAAAGAAGGTGTCATAATTAATATTCGTTGACTCACGAACTCCCAGTTTCAGAGATTAATCACTAGACTGTTCTAGTGCCTTCTCTTGTCCATAAGAGGTGGAAAGTCTATCTTGAAATCTCTTGGACTAATTTGTTTAATACAATTAAATGCATTAGATTTATATGAACAAAATCAAAACCTTTATTCTATAAATAGAAACATCAAACGTTTTGTACAAATAACTTATCTAAGCCCTACTCGATCTAAATCCTCATGGGCATTGCGGGCATACACCTAACAGAAGTGTGTAACATCTAGCCCGACTCTTTAGGTTCATTTCATTTGGCAATGAGAGGAAACCAAAGGAAATGGGTAACACCTAGCCAGTCACGTAGCGCACTTCGTAGCCCAAACAAAATCGAATGATTGGATCATTTCCACAATCTTTCATTCGTAAATACCTTATAAGTATAAACCCTTTGTTCGTGTACCCCAGTCAAGTGAGAGTCATGCCTATGTCAAATTCACTGGACTTGACCATATGTATTAATTATAATAATACGAGATCATTGAGATCGATTTAGTGCTTAGCATAATTGTCACTTTTTGCTTTAGCCAAAGACTTTGATCATCATTTATCTACACATAAGGTACTTTATCACTCACTTATGAGAGAACAAATCAGATTTAGATATCAGCTAAGACTACCAGTTGCCCATCAAGCCGCATTTCAAGGTCAACCCCACCAACGGGGTAAATTAGGTCTAACTACTTTAATGAAATACTTAACGTCACAAATGCATCTTTAGCGTGATGCTTCAGGTCAGAGGTTCACTTACACCTAGTACACATAATCAGTTCTATCATTGACAGTCACAAAGTGAAAACCCATGTGACAGAACCGATGCGAGTCGTGTTCGAGCATATCAGTTCCACTAATGTGCCTACAATCTTAAGCTCTTACCATCCCATGGTACTAGACTGGCACTCCCATTTCAGAGATAAGATTATAAAAGTGTTCTAAGTCTTTATTTGTCCATTAAAGACTTCATTTTACTTGCGAACCTATTTTTAGTAATCAAGATCGATGTCTCTAGTGCCACTCTTCCTATCCCATAGGAAATAGAAGGATCTCACTGAAAACATGGACAAAACATTTTACACTATTTATAGATGTAGATAAGATTTAAGTGAAAACTAAATAATGTCTTTATTAATAATATCGAAATAAGTTAATTACAAGATAGATGCCCTATCATTCTATCCTCTATGGAATCTGAGGGCATAATCCTAACAATCTTTCACTTGCACTCAATGTTACTCATTGTGGTATCTTATACCCATCCCTTCCATGCGTCGGTCCAGAACAGCCTGAGGTAGTGGTTTGGTGAACGGGTCAACTATATTGTCAGTTGAGGCTATTTTTTGCACTGCTATCTTTCCTCTGTCAACGATCTCTCTGATGATGTGAAATCTTCTCTCAATAGGTTTAGACTTGTTATGAGACCTTGGTTCCTTAGCTTGCGCTATTGCTCCATTGTTATCACAATAAAGTGGCAACGGGAGCTGTGAACTAGGAACCACTTCAAGTTCTTCAAGGAACTTTCTCCTCCAAACAGCTTCTTTGGCTGCCTCTGAGGCTGCCACATATTCAGCTTCAGTGGTGGAATTCGCGGTTGTGCTTTGCTTGGAACTTTTTCAAGATACCAACCCACCGTTAAGCGTGAAAACAAATCCTGAAGTGGATTTACAGTCATCGACATCAGACTAGAAATCCGAGTCAGTGTAACCTTCAATCTTCAAGTCTCCACTTCCATAGATGAGAATCATATCCATAGTTCTTTTGAGATACTTTAGGATATTCTTCACAACTATCCAATGTTCCTTTCCCGAGTTTGCCTGAAATCGACTCACCACGCTTACAGCATAGGCAATGTCAGGTCTCGTACACAACATTGCATACATCAGGCTACCAATTGCAGAAGCATAGGGTGCTACTCATCTCCTCTCTATCTTCCTCACTTTGAGGACAAATAGATTTGGACAAGTGTACTCCATGCCTCATGGGAAGAAATACTTTCTTAGAATTATCCATCCTAAAATTTTTTAGGACCTTTTCTAAGTAAAGGGCTTGGGAGAGACCTATCATTCTATTCGTTCTATCTCTATAGATACGAATTCCTAGAATGTAAGTTACTTCTCCCAAGTCTTTCATGGAAAGCGTACTCAAACCATTTCTTAATTGTGGTGAGCATTCCCACATCATTTCCTATAAGTAGAATGCCATCCACATATAGTACTAAGAACACGATTTTTCTCCCACTAGTCTTCTTGTAGACACAGGGTTGAACTTCGTTCTTGATGAAGCTATATCCATTTACTACTTCGTCAAAACGGAGATTCCAGCTTCTAGATGCTTGCTTGAGACTGTATATGGACCTCTCAAGTTTACATACTTTATGGATATTGGTCTCGGATACAATAATGATTACAAGTGTTCCTTAACTAGTGAAGGGAAAAGAGTACATTATTCTCTCAATACGTGAACAGGTACTGCCTCATTAAAAACCTTACCAGAAAAACCCAATGGGATAAAATCTTGGTTAAGGAAAAAAGAGTGCAGGCTTTGACCTCGATCCTTCCTTAAGTGTCCAATTGTTTCATTGGCCTAAGTAATTGGTGTTTCTCGGGGCCCAATTCGTACATAAGCCCAAATAGTAAATATGATATTTAAGGTCGTATTATAAGTCCCCTTACTCTTGAGAGTTTGAAATAAATTCAAAGTCTCGATAGTATAATTAGTGTGCGACTTGCAAGCTCCGAGCTATCGTGGAAGCTAGCCGTGTACATTTCAACAACTAGCTCTAATGTGGCTAGACAGGCTGATGTGTACTATAAAAGATGTCGATGAGCAGGTTGTTGAACTTGCTATTAAGGATGCTACTTTGATGACAGCTTTGAGCTATCCCGGCGGCTGCAACGAAGCTTTACTTTGAGGCTGCTTGCGAACTTTTCATTAAGGTTGCTGATGAGCTTTACTTTAAGGTTACTGATGAGATTTTCTTCGAGGTTGCTGATGAGCTTATTGATATTGGTGCTAGAGGTGGTGCCCTTCTGGGAGGCCAGATGGCTACATATCCCTTCTTTGAGGCAGTTAATGACCTATCCACCCTCGAGATTTCTGAGTTGTTCGGCGAAGCCACTCTCTTATAGATATTTCCTGCATTTCCTTCACAAAACTATCATTGTTTTGCTTTTTATTATATGTTTTTCCCTTGGATATTTCTTTTGATTATGCTACTTTGGTAACACATATTTTGGCTTTGAATACAGTATCTTTCATATTGTTTATTTATAATTGTCGATACCTTGCTATATGATATGCGAAGATAATGAAATAGATGTGTTAGACTTGGCACATAGATGATGAAATTCATTGGCCTATGATTGACAATATCATGTCACATGTAAAATGCCATAACATCAAGCAAAGGTACCATCTTTATCATATAAATGATGAAATGTCAACATTTAGTACCTTGTATGTTTATGATAAATGCTAATACATGCAATCATTTGGCAATGTATATGAATAACTCGGGACATAGTTACCCCAAAATGTGATATATAACAACAAGACGACTTTTCAACAAAGCGCACAACTTTCTTCTTGGGCCTTTTGTAGAACTTTTATTCTTGGGCCTGATCTTTCACAAGGCTTTTTCGTGCTTGTCTTTTTTTCCCTCTCATTGGAAAGTGAATATTTGACAAAGCACATAACTGATTTCTTGGGCCTTTTGCAGGACTTTTATTCTTGGGCCTGATCTTTCACATGGATTTTTCGCGCTTGTCGTTTTGTTCTTCCTCTCTTTGGAAAGTACTTTTTTTTTTTCATTGGACTAAAGGCATGATCACATAGGTATATTCAAGCAAGAACATGGTATACATCTTCCATCATTACTATATTATATCAACCATGATATTTTGTAATGAATTGAGCAAGTCATAGACAAATTAGCAAAAGAAAGCATGATATTGCCTTAACTTCAAATTTACATATAGTAAACTTTGACAAGAATAACATGAAATGAACCTTAACATATAAACATCTGAAACATCACATAAAATGATTTAACAAGTAATTACTGAGAGGTATCGAGAGTTATCAGCATTTAACATTGTTAATTCAGTTATACGATAAGATAATAAGTAACAGACGGGCAATTTGCAAGTATTCTTTAGTGCTTGCGTGCTCGTTGGCAAGGCTTGGCGGATGCTTACGTGTTTCAAAAGGCTTGAGGGATGCTCATATTCGAGTGAGGCTTCTTTAATGATTACGGTTTGGGTAAGACTTATGATATGCTCTCATTTTTAGTGAGACTTCTTTAGTTCTTACACTGTTAAGGCTTATGAAATGCTCATGCTTCAGCAGTCCTTTTTTTTTTTTTTTTTTTTGGTGTTTGCACTTTTAGGAAAGGCTTATGCGATGCTCACATTTTAGTGAGGCTTTTTTTTATTATTAGAACCCGGCCTTTTGCTCTCGGGTTACCCAGCCTTTTGCACACAGGACTTTTATTTATAACCCGACCTTTCCTCTCAGGTTGCCCGACCTTTCGCACATAGGACTTTTTTTTTTGTGCTTGTGCTTTTTGGTAAGGCTTATGAGGTGCTCTAGCTTTGGGAGGCTTTTTTGGTGCTTGCGCTTTTTGGCAAAGCTTATGAGGTGTTCCCGCTTTGGGAGGCTTTTTTGGTGCTTGTGCTTTTTGGCAAGGCTTATGAGGTGCTCTCGACTTTGGGGAGGCTTTTTTGGTGTTTGCGCTTTTTGGCAAGGCTTATGAGGTGCTCCCTCCTTGGGAGGCTTTTTTGGTGCTTGCGCTTTTCAACAAGCCTTGCGGAGTTCTTATATTCTCTATAAAGCTTGTAGAGTGCTTACGATTTTTGTGAGTCTTCTTTAAATTCAGTGATAGCGAGTCCTATGGACAACTCGATAAATAATCATTATGAGGCGTCATCATTTAACAGTTCACATGGATAATGTAACATACGAATATGAGATTTTAACTCGTATTGATGACTTGATCATCAAGAGACATTATTGTTCTAGCAATTGCAAAGACTATGTAGAAATCGAGATATTAGAGCTTTAGTCGATTGCATTGATGGTTCAATAGACAATTCTTAAGAGATGTTCATATTTCAATAAGTCGCATGAACAACATAATAAACCAATGATATGAGACATCAGAGTCTTAGCAGATTACCCAGATGATTTCATGAACGAGTAGTAGGAACTTTATGCTCAACATATTGCACTAATGATGTAACAAGTAATTACTAAGAGCTACTCACATTTAGCCAATCGCAAAAATGATTTAACAAGTATTTTCTGAGAGATATCAGCATTGAAGCACTTTTACTTCAGTTGTATGATATGATAATAAGAAATAAGCATGTGTGTACTGAAACGAACATATGTAGATACAACAAAAGAAGGAAGTACGAGAACTAACTCCTTTTTTTTTTAAGTTTTGGTACTTTCCCGAGTTCTGAGTGATCCAAGGCGTCAGCTTCCTGCCATCCACATCCTCCAGGATATTAGCTCTACCTCACCTTTATTTATCTTTGCCAAGGGCTCAGCTTCCACCCATTTGCTAAAGTAATCCACAGCTACCGGAAAGAACTTTTTCTGTCCCATGGTAGTCAAGAGTGGTTCCACTATATGTATACCCCCCCCCCATCTAGGGTATGGGTAAGGTGAGCTCATCGTTTCCATCAGCTCTGTTGGTTAGTGGTATAGCTCTACATGGACTTCACATTACTTATACTTTCGTATTAGATCTCTGGCGTCCATCTTCACAGTAGGCCGATAATAACCAGCTCGAAGAGCTTTAGCCATGACAGCTGTCGCTCCCGCACTGTTGCCAAAAAGGCCTTTGTGAATTTATTTCAAAACGTGCGATCCTTCCCCTTTCGAGAGCTATCTCAGGTAAGGGTGTGAAACAGATCTTTTATATAATATGTCTTCCAAGATGATGAACCTCAACGATGCGCATTGAAACCTTGTGGCTTTTTGCTTATCATCTGGCAGCCTTCATTGTTGAAAGTAGTTCATGATAGGTGTCCTCCAATCTTTCCCTTTGCTCAACATGTTCACCTCTTCTTCCATCGTCACGTTTGGCATTGATCGTATAGTTATTTGTCATATGTGACAATCCATTAAGGCACTAGCTAAGCAGGCTGAGTATCCAGCTTTGTTGTTCTCCATCCTAGGTATCAGCTATATTTTGAAGCTACCGAGCTGATTCTTGAGCCTCTCCCTTTTCTTCAGGTATTCCACCATTCTTGATTCGTTAGCTTCATATTGCCCATCCACCTAGCATACGACTGGTTGTGAGTTCGAATATATCATCTGGTGTCTGGCACCAGCTTCCAGAGCCATCTTCATGCCAGCTATGAACACCTCACACTCGGTTTTATTATTAGTGGCTCAAAACTCAAACTTCACCACGTATTCCAAGTTGTTTCCCTCCAGAGTGGTTAGCATTATTCTAGCTCCACTTCCCATTGAGGTTGTTGAGCCATCCACATGCAGGGATCACACTTCCTTGGTGCTTTCAATGGAAGGTGTCTCCACGATTAGCTAGGATATGCTAGTGAAGTCTGTTATTAGTGCCTCAAAAGTTGTTTGACATTCTTCATTCATGTAGAACAATTTTCTTTCCTACAAAATTCAGCCAATTCATTTTTGCACTTTGGGCTATCCTTGAAATTTAGTTGAGTGGGAAAATCAGGTCCTTTATTTGACTGATGAATTGATAGAAGAATGCATCTTGTGGAAAGAATTATCTTTTGAGCTAGAGCAGTCCGTCAGAGAAACTGCTTTAATGGAAGACAATTATCAGCGTCGTTACAAACAATTCTTAAAGTCTCGCGCATAATTCGTCTTTGAGTCGATTCTCTTGAGTTCTTCTCATCTTTTCCTGCTAGATTTTCATCATCGGGTATCTTATTTTTATCACTTATTTTTACTAACATCACTATAGATTATTAGCAAAAATCCTTCATCTTTGTCATTTTTCTTTATCCAAAGTAGCATTAAAAGGTAAAATGTTGTCCTCTACATTGAATAGCACATCTATATTGCCTTGTGATCCTGAAGACTCGGTTGAATAAAAAATAATCCTTCAAACTCTGCATATTGAAATAATACTACCGGCAATAATGCCAAGTTTGTGGGTGTGGGTTCTGAGGTAACGACAGTGGTGGGTCGGCCTTGGTCGGCTATAACACAACCACCAAGGCATCCTCGGAGCCTAATGACTTGATGACTCGGGCTAAGGAAGATTTATTTGTTGAGGGATATCCGTATTATGAAACTTATTCTTCTCGTTTTTCTCGTTCAGATGTCCAAGAGTTGCCAAAACGCTTGCATCTTCATCCAAATTATGAAATTTTAGTTCCTTCGAAAGAGGGTAGACCTCCCAAGCCTCCAGCTGGGATTTTTTGTTTCTTCGTTGCTCAATTAATGTAGGTCTATGCTTCCTGATACCCTCATTGTATGAGGAAATATCAAAATGTTATGAGGTGTCCTTATGTCAGCTATCTCCCAGTTCCATAAGGCTTATGGTAGCCTTTTGCATGGTGACCTCGTGCTCAGGGGCACTTCCTTCAGCTCAAAATTTTTATTCTGGCGAATGGAGATGTCATTACTTCTTCATTTCTTCACCTATCCCTTGGAATTTCCCTTGTGAATGACTAAAAGATAGCCCCGGGTATCCTCATTTCTCTCTTAAGCATAGGCCTACGTCTCGTCAATTCATGCTTGACACGTTGAAGAAACAAGTATATGATATTCAAAAATTGATCTCTGAGAAGCTATTGAAGCATTTTCGCTTGAGCTATAAGCATTCTCCTCTCCAAGATAGTTTAGGTAGCATAGGCGTCCTTGCCTTTTTCATACTGCATCTACCTTGACTTTATGTAATTAAGTTTTCTTTAGTCTTCATTCATATATCTTCATCTTTTCTGACTTGCTCCATGTTTATGTATGTCTCCACTCTAGCTAGAAATTTATCAAAATTGGTAGCCGACTTATTAGCTAATTCTCCATCATTTAATCCTTGGGCAAAAGCATTAGCCAGCACTTCAACACTTGCAGAGGGAACCTGTACAGCAGCGGCATTGAATCTTCTTATATACTCACTGATCGTTTCAGTAGTTCCTTGATGCATGCTGAATAGACTCAGAGAGGTCTTTTGATACTTCTTGCTCCTCGCAAACTGATGTATGAACATCAAGCTGAACTCTTCAAAAGAATTGATGGATTTGATATCAACTAGTTAAACCATTGTTATGCGGCTCTGATTAGCGTGGTTAAGAAAACTAGACACTCAACTCCATTGTCATACTGATAAAGCAGTGCAAAGTTCTCAAACTTTCCCAAATGCTCCATAAGATTAGATAACCCATCATATTTTGCGATATTAGGAGCACAGAAATTATGAGGTAGCTCTTCTGCTAACACTTGGGGGCCGAAGGGGACTCCCCTGGGCAAGAGTGGCAGGCTTCCTCCGAGGCGTTGACTCATTTTTTTCATTTTCTCTCGCAGGCTTTCAAATCTTTCCATCATCTCGAGTCCCTAATTCTAGAAATTCTGCTCGAGGTGGTTATCTCTTCTGTCCAAAATGTTTATATCCACCAGATTGTGATGTGTCCTCCTTGTGGCTGGAGTTGGAAAGCTACCTTCAATCCCGCGTGCTTAGAGCGCTGCTGGTGGTGGCATAGTTGTGGGTGCTTGCAAAGGGAATGACATTCCGGCACAGCAAGCTGGAATGCTGGCGGGATAGCTCCCTGCATGTAGGCCATAGCTACCATAGGCGGAGGGTGGATCCCTCCTAAGATAGCTGATGGGAACATCGGTTGAACAGCTCTTGGCCATACACCGTCCCTTAAGGGTTGGTGTCTTGGAGGGCCGAAGTTATGACAGTGGCGAAGATGCTTCTCCATTGATCAGCTAGCGAAGGTCCATTTTCCAGCGATATCATACTTGGCCAAATGCCAAGGAGCACTGAGCGCATGTACACTAGTTGAGGAGCATTCTTTCCTAGCATATAGCTCGGGGAGATGCTGCAGGTGCAAGAAACTTGTACTCCTGCGTTCTTTCTTCTCCCTAATGCTCCTCATCAACGGTATCATGCTTGGGCAGATGCCAGGGAGCACCGAACGTATGTACACTAACTGAGGAGCATTCCCCCGAGCATATAGCTCGAGGATATGACGTTAGTTTTGATAAGCCTGTGCTCCTGCCTTCCTTCTTCTCCTTGATGCTCCTCACCGATGGTGTCATGCTAGACCAGACGCATGGGAGCATTGAACATATGTACTCTATTTGAGGAGCATTTTCCCTAGAATATAGCTCGAGGAGATAACTTTAGGTGTGATAAGTGTGTGCTTCTGTCTTCCTTCTTTTCCTTGATGCTGCTCAACGATGGTGTCATGCTAAACCAGACGCTAAGGAGCACCGGACGCATGTACTCTAGCTTAGGAGCATTTCCCTAGTATATAGCTCGAGGAGATGCTGTCAGGTGCGACAAGTGTGTGTTCCTGCCTTCCTTCTCCTCCTTGATGCTCCTCACCGATGATGGGTCCACTCTTTTTTACTGGTTGCGTAGGCTCGGTAACTCCTTGCGACGGGGGATGCTTCTGGCCCTGGTGGTCATAAAGAATAGCTGATAGGAGTGCTGGAAGGATGATGCATGGTGCATACGCCTGTCTTCTCTATGGTTAGCTGCATGAAATCATGGTTATCATCCTCAAAAGTAGTAATATCTCATGTCTTGAAGCCAGATTCTTCATAATATCTTCTAATGGTATTTTGAGAAGGATTCTGTCTGAATCTGACATTGCTTCCTTCTAGAATGTTGTATATTTGCTCGTGGTCTCTTCATTAAAATTAGCCTTGACTGAATCCAAGACTTGTAACTTGATTTATGATTTTTGCACCGCAACTGTGCAGCCCAATCCGCAATAGAATTCTTCTTCATTTTCATGAACAGTTTCGAGCCTTTATACTTTTGAATTGGATCTAGACATCTGCATAATAGTTGTAGGTCTTTATCTTGGCTTTTAATTCATATAAAAATATATTGAAAATAAACATACGTAATTTCAGATATGTTGATATTTCTGGAACTGCACAAAATCACCTAATTTGGTCGAAAATAATAGTTTACACTCCAAAATCAAGATTTTCACATCAGAGAGAGAAATGGAGTGCAAAGACTAGAAACTTCTTGATTTTTTTCAAAATCTATCATCGTAACTCATGTCTTCAAGTCAGAATTTTCCACAGACGGTGCCACTTGATGCAGTTTAAAATTTAAACCAAGAAAACATATAAATTGAAATGCGATTTATACTCTAAATTCCTACGAAATAATATGCTAAAATACATGATAAGGACTTGAATTTAGAAGATGAGTAGAAATAATGAATTTCTATTGCCTTTCTTGGGAGAGAATATAAGTAATGTAGTCAAATTGTAATGTGACTGTAAAGAATACATGAAATGAGTTAAAAACAATTTAAAAATGGCCTAATGGCCTATTTTTCTACTTCTTCATGATGGTTGGGCATTTTATTTTTTTTTGGTATAGTGGGGGGTTATGGAGATCATATCCCCCCTTTTAGTGGGTAGTGGTTGGATTTTGACTTGATCCACCCTTATCCCCTCTCAGTTGTCCTTCTTGAGTCTTTCTTCCAACTTCTAGCTATCCACGTTCCAGCTATCCATTAAATCCACTAGTAGCTTGACATAGGAGCTTCTATGTAGCTCATATCTTGAATTCCTCATCCGCCTTGGATGTCCATAACTTTTAGAATATACCTCATTAAAACTTACTAGGAAAAACCCATGGGACAAAAACCTAGTGAAGGGAAAAGAGTACATTATTTTCTCAATACGCGATCAGATACTGCCTCATTAAAAACCTTACCAGGAAAACCTAATGGGATAAAACCTTGGTTAATGGAAAAAGAGTGCAGGGATTGACATCCATCTCCCTTAAGTGTCTAATTATTTCGTCTGCCCAAGTAATTGGTGTTTCTCGGGGCCCGATTCGTACATAAGCCCAATTTATGGTCGTATCATACCTTTTTATAATATTTTCACTACAACCTTTCAATTGAATTTTACATTATTTATATAATTTTATAGTTTTTTTTTCCAGCTTCTCCCTAATCTATATTCTTCCCTCAAAACCCAAATTTCACCTCACCCCATGCTCCAAGCCCAGCCCAGCCCTAATCAAGTTGTTAGGGATTGCCCTCAATGCCAACGAGGAGTTAGAATGTAATAGGGCATTTGAATTGTATTGTGCGCATTTATTAATAAAAAGGCAATTTGGTTTTGTTCGTATAAGTTTATTAGGCATCTAATGTATTAAACAAACATAAAATCCTAGTGTAATAGGGCAAGTCTTCCACTTCTTATGGGATAAGAAGAAGGGCACTAGAAGGGCTTGGTACTTCAACACTGAAATAGGAGTTCGCAAGTTGGAAGATCATGATTGGGCATCAAAATCCACATAGACTTGTATAACACATACACTGACAATGAGTGTCAGTCGAATACCATGGGATGGTAGGAGTATATGTTATGAATATATTGATGGCATCGATATATTTGAACTTGACTCGTAATAATCCTATCATATGGGTTTAAATCATTGACTATCAATGATTAGATTAGTGGTTATATTAGTATATGTGGACCTTTGACCTGAGGAGTCACTGGCACTATGTACTTGTGTCATTAAATTTGTTACCAGAGTAACGAGCTCCAATTTAGAAACTCACGAACTGCTTAGTACTCTCAAGAGAAGAAGATATGAAATGTAGAATGTATTCTAAATTTCGGTGTGTTTTTCCATCAGCTGGAGGAGCCTATTTATAGGCACAGAGACTTAAGCATGATGAAATTTGGATTTAAGTCTGCCATTAGAGCTGTTGTAACAACAGTGCAATTTTGAACGTTTCAGTCAAAAAACTTTTAAATGTTTGATATTGTTGTTGTTTCTAGAAGCTCAAAAAATCAGACTTAAATTATACAACTGTGGCCAGCATTTTTACAAACACGATTTTCATCTGTTAACGTTTCTGTTGTTGGATTAAAATTGAACTGATGGTTAGAAGTATGTCTTGGAAATTAATTTACTTAAATAAACATTTTAATTAATTAATTAATTAAAATTTTATCAAAAAAAATAAACTTTGAGCCCAAAGCCCCACGCTCAAGCCCACGGACCCGGACCCTGCTCGATCCATCGAACCTCGTGAGTGAGCAAAAGTCATAATTAATTAAAATTTTATCAAAAAAAATAAACTTTGAGCCCAAAGCCCCACGCCCAAGCCCACGGACTCGGACCCTGCTCGGTCCATCGAACCTCGTGAGTGAGCAAAAGTCCACAGAAGACCCATGAGCTAGGTCCTCCCCCCTCCACAAAATTGCTTCATTTTGAGTTTCGCAAAAAATACGCAGAGGGAGAATTAAATACCCATAGTTGGTCATTTACGTATTCAAATCATAAAGCACTAAAACATACCCGTTGAAGCGAAGTTGTTGGAGAATCCGGCTCTTCGAAATTTTTTGAATCTTCTACAAAGCTAACTTCTCCAATCCTCGAAATTTTTAGCCTTCTTGAATCCTTTAAAGGTTCTTGAAGTCTGATCTGAACGGTGAATTCACTCTGACTCTAAAAATCATGCGGATTGATGAAGAAGAAAAACTCCTCTTTTTCCTCTATAGGGGGCTACGGCTAAGCTGTATAGAGAGAGGGAGGATTTTCTTTTGGGAAATGATATTGGAGCTCCACAAATTACTATAAGAGCTCCACTTTTCTTTCTCTCTCTAGACAAATGACAATAGCACCCGCTTATTAACAAAATACCCAATTGCTAACAAATTAAAAATAAATATTTCTTTAATTTTAATAATCAATTCAAATTTCGTAATAATTTATCCAAATAATTGCATGAAGAATGCATAATTGGACAATATGTACATGTACGCAAGCACAAAACTACCAGTTTAAAAACATAAAAGAATTAAGTAAAGAACAATTCTTTTTATTATTACTTTGACATTTCAACTATAAAATATATTTATAAAATTTGTCTTTTTGTATACAACTGAAGAAACTATCAGCTACTTCTAACATTATCATCACCATTACCACTATTATTATTATGATTACTACTACTAGTATGTTTATTTTTTTTATAGGGATTAGGTATATTTGGGTTGTACTTATTTGTAACTGAATCTTGATTTACTACAATGATAAATTACATAAAATCAATGGTTTGGTGTTAATATACGGTAAAATGAAATAATTTTCATTTGAAGTACGATGTTTTGTCACTTCTAATTTGACATATGTTACTATGTTATATTGTTGACAATGGTCTAAAGTTTTCATTGATGGGCTGCGTTCCAGATAAATATTTAAAATTATTCAATTTATAAATTTATATTTATTATTTGAAATGTAATAAAATAGTCAAGTATAATAACTTTTTTTGTTTGCATAAAAATACTTTTGAGATTTAATTTTGAAGTTTATAATATTTTTATATTCCATGGGCATTGTTGTCATATTTTAGTAATAAAATTAAACTTGGAGCTCCTACAGTAACTTGTGGAATGCCAATATCATTCCCCTTTTCTTTTTCTATTATTAGGAGAGTTATGAATAACTTAGGTCAAAATCTTACAAGTGATGTGTATTTAAATTACTTGACTTATTGATCAAGACAAGGCTCATAAGCCTTATGTCAGGCGTCCAAGTAGACGCCCAACTAGGCCTAAGTAGGCGTCCAAATAGATGCCCAGTATGGCCCTGCTTGGCCTTGTGTTTTAATTAATTATTTATTTAATCCAATTAATTAACCAAATTAATTAGATAAATTAATTCATTAATTTATTTCTCCAAGAAAATAATTAATAATTAATCTTATCCATTAATTAGTTATCTCACCTAATGACTTACTAATTAATAATATTTAATTTATCCAATAAATTAAATCTCCTAGTCTCAATAGAAAAATCCTTTCATGTTTTTCTTTATCAATCATTTAGCGCGACTCATAGGTTCGTCCCGTTTGGAAATGAGAGGAATCCAAAAGAAGTGAGTAATATCTAGCCAGTCACATGGCCCACTTCGTAGTCCAAACGAGATTGAATGAATAGATCATTCCGCAACCTTCCAATCGTGAATATCGTGTTATGTCAAACTCACTAAACTTGACCATATGTATAAATTATAATATACTAGATCATTGGGTTCGCTTTTATGTCTAGCACAATCGACTCTATTGCTTTGGCAAAGACTTCGACTTCTACTATCCATAATCACATAGGACACTTTCTCATTTATTTATGAGAGAACAAATCTCATATTAGTAATCAACTAAGACTACCATTTGCTCATCAAGCCGCATTTTGAGGTAACCCCACCAATGGTTGAATTGGATCTAATTATTCTAGTGACAGACTTGATGTCACAAGTGCATCTTTAGCCTGATACTTCAGGTCATAGGTTCACTTTTACCTATCACCTAGGGGTGTAATCGAGCCGAGCTCGAGCCGAGCCTGGCGAATTTGCCAGGCTCGAGCTCGAGCTCGAGCTTGTATACACGAGCTCGAGCTCGAGCTCGTCGAGCCCGACTTTTAGCGGCTCGAGCTCGAGCTCGTTGGTTAAAAAATCAGCTCGGCTCGAGCTCGCGAGCTCGAGCCGAGCCCAAGCTCACGAGCTCGAGCCTATGAGAAGAATCAAATCTACATAAGCATTACATAACCATTTGGTCCAATCATATATTCATATAGACGGTCCTCTTCTTCGAGTGTCCAATTCGAATGCAGAAGAATAAACAATGGTGAGGTTTTGTGTGTGATGAATTCGCAACAATAGAGATAGAGATAGATCCTTACCCAAAAATCCCCGAACCTCTAATCGTGTAGTACACACCCAGAAGGCCCAATTCCGAAAACCCTAATTCACCTCCTCCTTTATCTTTTTTTCAGCAACTATTACAACAACACCAACAACCAGATCCGTTGAAGACGACGACGATTCTGAAGACTTTTGCTGCGAGATGAGACTCCGGACTGAGATGGTGACTGTTGCTGCGAGAAGAGAAAGAGAAAGGGTTTGCTGCTTACTTTTGAAAGAGAAAGAGAGATGATATTTTTTCTAATTGAATTGTATAATTAGTATTTAATATATATAAATATTATAATATATTAAAATACTAATATATATATAATAAATAATAATAAACTTGTAGAAGGTTGTGTACAGCTGTGAATAAACCAATAATATAGATATATAAATATTTATATTTATAATATAAATATATATATATATAAAAAAATATTAGAAGGCTCGCGAGCTTTTTTCAGAGACGAATGGGCTCGAGCTCGAGCTCGACTAAAAGCTCGAGCTCGACTAAAAGCTCGAGCTCGTGAAGCTCGAGCTCGAGCCGAGCTTTTTCGAGCCGAGCCGGCTAAGCTCGCGAGCCGGCTCGGCTCAACTTGCACCCCTACTATCACCTATAAAGCACAAACACTCTAAAAAATCAGCACGGGCGGTGTAATGCTTTATTAAAATCCCGGAGTAATGCTTTATTAAAATCCTAAATAAAAAGGATATATTTGTCTTCAATTGTTTTATTTCACAATAAATAAAGGGCATTTTGGTCTATTTAATAAAATAAAATCAGAGTTGGAATGCCAATAAGTAATAAAAAGGAACCCAAAAAAGGTAAGATATTGGAGCAATGCTTTATTAAAATCTTAAATAAAAAGAATTTATTTGTCTTCAAAAAATTTGTATTTCACAATAAATAAAGGGCAATTTGGTCTATCTAATAAAATAAAATGAGAGTTGGAAGGCCAATAAAAGTGAAAAATTCTTGTATAAACCGGGTCTTGAACTCCACCTGCGGACCTTGTGGATGTAATTAATCCACATCACTTGTTTTTTAATTCAAAAAAACAAAATAACTGATGTGAATTAATCACATCTACAAAGTGCAAAAGTGGGGCCCAAGACCTGGTGTATACAAGTGTTTTCCAATAAAAGTTGGGGAGCTTGCTTTTTTTTTTAATTTTTTCTAAAATCTTTCTTTTACTTCCTTTTCCATTTCTTTTGTCTTTTTCTTTTCTTTTTTCAAGTTTTATGTTTGTATGTTCAAGAAAACTTTTTAGTCTTCCTTATTTTTATTTGTATTACTATTGCGATTGGGTTCAAGCAAATTCATATTAATAATTCAATTCGTACATAGGTCAAGAATTATCCAAAATCAAATAATTTATATCTTCAGATCGAGCGATTCGGTTAGATCGAGTTGGATTATATTTTACTTATACTCGTTAACAACTTGAACTATTTGATATTTTAACCAAAAAGAAATATTGATAATAAAGTATAAAATTACCTAATATTATTCACAGCATCAAATAAATTGAGTTGTCATTGAATAATATTAATCTATTTAATATTTCACTACCAGTATCTAGTTTTATTTTAATCATCAAATAATTTGATGTTAGGAATTTCATGTTAGAAGTTTTGATTATGACAATTAGGACTTTTTGTTAGACCCCAAAATATGTAAGTTTTATTTTGGTAGAAAAATTTGTATAAGCTTTGAAGCGTTAGATTTGTAATAGGCTTATTAGGCTTTGTTTTATTTTATTTTAGATTGATACGCAAAGTAGTCTTAGGCTGAGCGTCTGATAATTTCTGAATGAGTTTATCAGTGGTAAAGTTCGAAGACTCAAGCGCCTGATCTCTGAAAGAAGATACAGTCTCCAAGCGTTTAATTGACCAGCTATATCAAGCGTTACCTTATGGGACAGAAGTGATTTCACCTGAATTTATTTCTAAGTCCAGAAGGAGTTTAATGCAAATATTCTCAAAGCATTAAGTACCAAAGGGTATTTAATTCAAATGCATTAAATGCTGATAAGAGCATTAAATGTGATAAGCACTTTCAGACGTACGGAGAAGCCACCCTATTGGACTATCAACTATCTCAGACTGCAGCACCAACTTTTGTGCAGCAGATTTTTAGGAAAAAGGACAAAAAGTTGTTCACTCGCGAAAGTGAGAAACATGCGCCAGTGCATGTGTCAAACGGACACTTTCTCCAAGAATGCCTATAAATAGAACTTTAACAACAAGCCAAAAGAGAGATCAATTATCAAGCCAAATTGTTGTTGCATTGAAGTCTCATTCCTTAAATTCTCAAAAAAGCCAGAATATTCAAGAAAACATTCCACTTGCTTTTCTTCAAATCCTGAGACAGTCAACAAATATCTCAAACATTCTTTTTGAAGAAACCACTTTTCTACTGAGATATTCCCAAGTTGTTTGAACTTCATCAAAATCAAACAAACCGTTTTAGAAAACTCCATCCAAGCCTCGCGATCTGTGTGAAGTCGAAGTTAGATACTTGCATTATTTCTGAGTGAAAGAAGCAAAGGGATTGAAGTGATTTGGAGCAGAAATCTGTGTGATCAAGAAGCTCAAGTCATCGACATCCATCTCTCCCTAATTTGTAAAAGTTTCTGTGTGATTCTTTGAGAATCATTTTAGTGGATTGCCTCCGAGTGCAAAGGAGAAGAAGGATGTAGTTGGGATTACACCACTCAACGAACCTTACAAAATTTGTGTCATTTACTTTTCAGTCAATTCCTTCATCTATCATATCATTGCATAAGTAAAACACAATCAAAAGCTAAGCAACAAAGAAACCTCTTGTGACGCTAAAACTTTCAAAGTGAAGACTCCAAAAATCATTCCGCTGTGCTAACACTGATTAAAAGAACTAAATGCTTAACCTACTTAGTCAAAGTATTCAATTCTTGAAGTCTGAGTTAACTTTATAAAATAGTCTTCATCAGACGCTTCGCCAAGGACCAATATTTAAAGTGAACGCTTAAGTCAAGCGTTAGACACTTCAAGCTTCCACCTTTTCAAGCGTCCAAAAACCTTTTGATACGAAATCTTTTGAAGTTCAAAAAAAAAAAAAAAAAGGACCTTCAGAGTCTATTCAACCCCCCCTTCTAGACCCTTTCGTATGCCACTTGGGACCAACATTTGAGTTGTGAGCGCTTCTAATTAAAATATAGTCTAAATCGACCTACACAAACCGCTTGATTTGGAAATATAATTATTTGGTGTCGGATTAATTTAGACTACTAATTGTACATGTCGAGTCGGTTGGATTTATAATAATAAACTATCCTAACCCAATCGCATAAACACACCAACTATTATAAATATAGATAACCAACACAATTTCTTACACTTTTAAAACATAAAATTGAAAGAAAAAAGCACAAAATGGAAAAAGAGAAAAAACAAAAACTCAAAAAATAAAAAAGAAATAAAGAGGTGACACAAGTCATCGAGAGAACCCTTCCTTTAATCGAGTTCAAATACAAGGGTTTTTTATTAGATTAATATTTAAAAAGAAAAGAAAAATGGTCATAATAATATAATTTAGAAATTGTTATTTTTTTAATATAAAACGGCATTTGATATGTCGTCTTCACCGTGAATTTTCTTTTTTAAACAAAAATTAGATTCATTAATTAAATTTTTTAAAAAAATTGAAGACGACATGCAAAATGTCGTCTTCAATTTTCATTTTTTTTTGAATAGTGAAGACGACATGTCAAATGTCGTCTTCAAAATAAATAAAAAAACATGAACAATGAAGACGACATTTGGCATGTCGTCTTCACTATTCATAAAAAAAATGAAAATTGAAGGCGACATGCCAAATGTCGTCTTCACTGTTCATGTTTTTTTTTTCCTTCGGAAACCCTATTTTATCCTACATCTATCTATAAATTCACCCAATTTTGCAGAATGTTTTCACTCCCACTTTTGCAAAATTTTCTCATTCTCTCAAATTTAAGAGAGTTTTACTTCTTCAACTTTCTTTCAGCATACTTGAGAAGAATTAATATCCGGATACTTTTGAACTTCAAATTATCAGGTAAAAATTAAATTTACGTATTATTATTATTATTATTTGTGAACTTATATAATAGTTATTTATGTTAATGGTCTTGTTTGTATTAATTGTAGATCGTACACATTGTTCTTCAAAGAAAAAAAAACATATTTGGAGTCAAATTTTCCTATTACAGGTAAATAATATGTTATAATTGGTGGATATCTCTTTTTAAATATGTTGAAGAGTTGATTGTTTAATTTAATTATAGGTCTTATTTATATTTATATTTATGTTTTGGAACTTATTTCAAATTGTATACACATTGTATATATATTTATCTTTTGAAAGTTATTTCAGATTTTTAGAGAAAGTTAGGAATATCTGATGAAGTATTTTGAATTGAATTTTGTGTTGTATGAGGCTCTTCACAAATTTTTGATGGAACAATTTTGTGGTAATTTGATGATCAGATGAAGTTTAGGGTTTGGTCGAACAAATAAGATGGAAAATTTCGAACTGATGGTTAGAAATTGGTTAAGGATGAGTAACTAATTAATAGCCATGAGATTGACATGAATTAGTTTATTTGTTCATATCCAAGTATTAATATAATTGTGATCAGTGGCAAGGAAATCAATATTTTATGTCCATTAAATTACAAAATATGTTTTTTATAATTCGATAAGTTAGTGGTCCCTTGAACTAATTTTTTGAGTTTATTTATTTTTTAAAGATATGTCGAACCTCAACAAAATTGATGTTATGGTGTACTCGGGAGGTCAAATATTACAAGAGTCAAATTCTATCACATATAGCATTCCTCCAGTTGGGTATATGAGACTATTACGTTCAACAAACTTTACTGATTTACTGGCGAGATTGTATATGCGAACTCGAATAGATATTGATCGATTTTCGCTGAAAGTATTTGCTACATATTAATGCGAGTATCGATCTGTGATAAAAGAATCCATTTTGGAGATAACCGATGATGAAAGCCTAAGAATTTTCCTGGATCCTGATGGTGAGATTGGTAGCCTACATCTCCATATTGAGCAAGATGAAAGATACAACAATATTGTTCTGGATATGCCTTTGTCCTAAGAGTGGGGCACGTTCACGTCACTTTTAACATAAGAGATGCCCATTAGCCAAGATCTTGACCATTATGTGTCGCTTTTAACACAATCTGCTATACCTGATCTGCCAACAGTGACACAAGGAATGGAAAGTTTTGGGTTGCATGACTATTGTGTAGGTGCCTCTACATCATCACATGAAATTGGGGGCAATTAGCAACACAATAATGAATCGCAGAGTTATAGAGAGCCTGATAATGTTGATTTTGCCCATGTTCCACAACAAGAATGTTTTAATGATTCAGAATTGAGTGATTCAGATCAAGATGGAATTGATTACCCTATTCCACCTGATGATGAGGGAGATGTCGATGTCGATGTCAATGTCAATGTCATGTTGGAGACATTGTCACAGCCTGGCATAAGAACATCACCGCAACATCAAGAGCCCGTTAATGATCCAATACCTCCGTCAGTAAATGTGGACATGATATATCCAGTCACACCATTCTACTCCAGAACATATCCAGAGGTAGAAGCATACTCTATTGATATCCAAGTTGCATCAAAGGGTAAGTTTTATGATTTCAGAAAAGGAAATCTCGACTTACACATGGTCTTTAAAGACAAGAAACATCTCATCTGTGTTGTGAAAGATTACTTAGTGCGACAAGCGAAGCGCGAGTACGTCGTGCAGTTGAGTAACTCGACACTATGGAGAGTGAAATGCAAATACAACCACTCAAGAGTTAAATGCAGATGGGCCCTCCAAGCACTATACAAAGAAAATATTTTATGCTTCAAGATCACAAAGTATTATAGGTCTCATACATGTTTCTTGGATTTAGTGTCTCGCAATCACTGTAACTTGGACAAAAATTTGGTTGCTACCCTTTTGATAAATATTGTTCGCACTGATCCAGCATACAAGATCACCAACGTCATTGCAATGGTGAATGATCAATTCAGGTTTGACATTCCAAATGCTAAGGGTTGGTACAACTTGAAACGTGCACGCAAAGTTGTTTATGGGACTTGGGAGGAATCAGTACGAAAATTGACTAAGTTTTTGGGAGCTATCAAAAAATGGAACCCGAGCACTGTCGTTGAATGGGATAACTATGGTACAAGATATGATGATCGAAAAAAGGTGATCAAATATGTCTTTTGGGTATTCAAGCCGTATATAGATGGATTTCGACATTATCGCAAAGTCATATGCATAGACGGAATGCATCTATACACAAAATACAAGCATAAGATGTTGATCGCAGAATCCATGGACGCAAATCAGCAGATATTTCCTCTTGCTTTCGCCATTGTGGATGATGAAACACTTACATCTTGGAAATAGTTTCTAGAGAATTTGAGCAAACATTTTGTACAAGGGGTTGAAGAATGCATTTGTCTTATTTCTGATCGTCATCCCAGAATCCTCTTAGCAGTTGAAAGCATACCTGAGTTTTGACCTCGTAGAGTAGTTCATCGCTATTGCCTGTGGCACGTCTGTTCAAACTTTAATAGTCAGTTCAAAAATAAGGTCTTAAAGGACCTATGTTTGGTAGACGGTTCATCGACTCAAATAAGAAAGTTTGAAAATGCCATGGATCAGATTAAATCACATGATAGAGATGCTCTGATGTATTTAAATGCGATTGACAGAGAAAAATGGACTTTTGCTTATGATGGAGGATGGCGGTGTGGCATTATGACAACCAACATGGCTGAAAGCATAAATAATGTATTCAAAGGTGCTCGTCGTCTTTCGGTCACAGCTATTGCAGAGATAACATTTTTTCGTTCCATAGAGCATTTCAAATTGCGGTCTGCGGGGGGTCGGGATGCTTGAGAAGGGACTCCCTTGGATAAGCTATGCGCATAAGATGTACACACATTGGTCTAAGAGCACCACTCATAATGCAATACAAACATTTAATTATCATGAGCAATCTGCTAATGTTTCACACGTCCGATGAGAGGACGAAGTGGGAATAGGTATGCTGTGAATCTTAGGAAAATGGAGTGTGATTGTGGCAAATGGAGTGAATTTGGAATACCTTGCTCACATGTTCAATCTGTAAGCAAGAGCTGGGATATAGAAGCAGCAAACTATGTGAAATCGTATTATGGGATTCGTCCATATTTAGCAATATATAGAGGGATCTACACGCCATTGCCAGAGGTACACTATTGGGATACCCCCCCCCCTTGGAGTTGTTCCATAACGAAACTCTACGTGTCAGTCGTCGTGTAGGTAGAGATCAAACAACTAGAATACGTAATGAAATGGATTGGGCACGTCGTTGATCTCATATGTGCTTGCATTTTGTGTCAGCCATTTTTCGTTGATTGTAAGAAAAATTTCATTTCAGCTCATAAATTAATTTAGTTATGAATTTTAGTGATTTCGAATGTTAGTTTAGAAAGTAGAATTTTAGGGTTTATGTTTGAATGTTGAACTTTTAAATATAATTTCGAATTTAGTAGTAATTTTCTACCCAACAGATGAAAGAAAGGCCGAAAATAAGACATATTAACTATATTAACTATCTTAAAAAAAAAAAGGAATCAAAACATAGACGTATTAACTATATTAAACAAATTAACACCAATCTAGTTAATTTCTTCATCAGACATCTCAGTATCTGATTCGATATTGAGGACCTACACTGAGCTCCCACCTAGCTCTTGCTTCTTGCACATAACTAGATAATGCATACTCTCTAGATATTTCTTGGAAATTAAGACGCGTCATACGCATAGCCATCCTATTATTCTCTTCGCGTATCCTATTGAGGGTTGTTGGTCCCAAGTGGCATACGAAAGGGTCTAAAAGGGGGGGGGGTTGAATAGACCCTGAAGTCTTTTTCGACTTCAAAAGATTTCGTATTAAACTGGTTTTGGACGCTTAAAAAGCGAACGCTTGACTGCGCGTTTTCTTAGAAATATAGACGCTTAGGTTAAGCGTCTGATGAAGACTGTTTTTAGAGAGTTAACTTAGACTTCAAGATTTGAATACTTTAACCGAGTGGGTTTAAGCGTTCAGTTCTATAATCAGTGTTAGCACAGCGGAATGATTTTTCTAGTCTTCCTTTGAAAGCTTTAGCGTCACCAGAGGTTTCTTAGTTGCTTAGCGTTTGATTGTATTTTACTTAGTCAATTTATGCAATGATATGATATGATATGATTGACTGAAAAGTAAATAACACAATATTTGTAAGGTTCGTTGGGTGATGTAATCCCAACTACGTCCTTCTTCTCCTTGAACACTTGGAGGCAATCCACTAAAGTGATTCTCAAAGAATCACACAGAATCTTTTACACAATAGGGAGAGATAGATGTCGATGACTTGAGCTCCTTGATCACACAGATTTCTGCTCCAAATCACTTCAATCTCCTTGCTTCTTTCACCCAGAAATGATGCAAGTATCCAACTTCGACTTCACACAGATCGCGAGGCTTGGATGGGTTTTTCTAAAGCGGTTTGTTTGATTTTGATGAAGTTCAAACAACTTGGAAATATCTCAGTAGGAAAGTGGTTTCTTCGAAAAGAATGTTTGAGATATTTGTTGACTGTCTCAGGATTGAAGAAAAGCAAAGGGAATGTTTTCTTGAATATTCTGGCTTTTCTGAGAGTTTAAGGAATGAGACTTCAATGCAACAGCAATTCGACTTGAAGATTAATTGTTCTCTCTTTGGCTTGTTGTTGAAGTCCTATTTATAGGCATTCTTGGAGAAGTTGTCCGTTTGACACATGCACAGGCGCGTGTCTCTCACTTCCGCGAGTGAACAACTTTTGTCCTTTTTCCTGAAAATCTGCTACACAAAAGTTGGTGCTGCAGTCTGAGATAGTTGACAGTCCAATAGGGTGGCTTCTCCGTACGTCTGAAAGTGCTTATCACATTTAATGCTCTTATCAGCATTTAATGCATTTGAATTAAATATCCGTTGGTATTTAATGCTTCGGGAATATTTGCATTAAACTCCTTTTGAACTTAGAAATAAATCCAGGTGACATTACTTCTGTCCCATAAGGAAACGCTTGATGTAGCTGGTCAATTGGACGCTTGGAGACTTTTATCTTCTTTCAGAAATCAGGCGCTTGAGTCTTCGAACTTTACCACTGATAAACTCACTCAGAAATTATCAGACGCTCAGCCTAAGACTACTTAGCCTAACAATTTAAAGCAAAATAAAACAAAGCCTAATAAGCCTATTACAAAACCAATGCTTCAAGGCTTATACAAATTTTCTACTAAAATCAAACTTACATATTTTGGGGTCTAACACAAAGTCCTAATTGTCATCATCAAAACATCTAACATGAAATTCCTAACAATTTCCCCCTTTTTGATGATGGCAATACTTACTCTTTTATAGTTCAAGAGTTAGACAGCCAAAAGTAAAAGTTAGCTTGATTAGATAACGTTAGTTAAAGTTAGTTACGCTTCAACGAGATGTTTCAGCTGAAAAATGCATTTTATATATATCGAGAATTACAGGCATTTTTACAACTGAACAAGTGAAGATATAAGAGACAAGAATATAGATAAGGTAAGATCAGAAAGCTTTTAATGTCTTGGTCTGACTCTGTATCTCTTGGTCATTTCAGCTCGGATAGCTTCAGCCAGATTGTCTTCCAAGATCATCATTGCTTCATGATCTTTGTTGATTATAAGCTTGTTTTCTTCTTGTTGTCTCTTCTTGAAGACAGTAAAATGATTGTCCCAGTCAGTTGGGTCAATACCAATATACCTTAGGCAGATTCGAAAAGTTTGGATAAAGTCAGTCATCTTTCTCTCTTCAGCTAAGATTCTTGGATCTGTAGGCTCTGGAATGGACGTTCTTTGAAGAGGGATGTCAAACTGTTCAAGCAGTGCTCTTGTAGGTATTGGTAGATTTGGATATAACGCTCTAGGAGGATCCCTTAGCGTACTACTGGGCGCTCCAGATGTACTTTGAGCAGTTATCCAAGACGGAAGACGAAGCGCAGAAGTAGAAGTAAGCACTTGACGCTTAGGAGACGGAGGCTCTTCAGCTTTTGCACTAGACGCTTTCCTCTTTTCTCCTTTCTTCTTCTTTTCCCCCTTATTGCCATCATCAGACTTTAAGAAATGATCTGTGAGTAAACTGACCTGATGAGCAATTTGAGACATAGAATCTGTGATGTCATCCAGACGCTTGTCGAAGCGCTCCTGCAGAACGAGAAGATTGGCGCTGGTAGCATCATTTATAGAGGTATCAAGGGTTTCAAGGCGCTTCTCAAGCTCTTCTTTCATGGCAAGTTGGGTTGCTTGAGTGGCATCATGCATTACTTGAAAATCTTGCTTGCACTCACCAACAGCCGCTTGAGCTGAACTACGCATATGAGCAATTTGGGCGCTCATGACGTGAGTTTCAATCTTTGCCAGATCGTCTTTAATCCAATGGAGAGATTCTTCGTTCTGAGTGGCGTGGGCGCTAATATTCTCCAAGACGGATTTGAGCAAAGGACCAAAAGATTGACTCTCATCGGAAGGAACCGCTTGAGGAGCCGGTCGCTTGAACCTTGATGAGTGTTTGAGAGAGTCAAACGAAACTTGATAGGCTGGATCAAAAACAGTACCTCGAATGACAGGAGACAGATCCTCAGCACTATCAGTAGTAACAGGTTCAGAAGCGTCAGGAATATCCTCGGGTGGAGACGCTTGAACGAGTTCTTCAGCAGACGCTGGAATACTTGTAACTGCAGACTTGAACGCTTCAGCTGATGTATCAGGCGCTTCCTCAAGCGTTGACTCTGGTTGACGAAAGTCATCGAATTGGAAGTTCCAGTTTGCTAAGTCGGCATATGAAGTGGATGGAGAATCCAAGAGTTCAGTGAGTCTGGTTCTGGAAATACAAGTACCGGAGATGAATGTGCGAAGAGGACTATCAATGGCCCTGATGTGCATTGGACCAATGATATCAAGCACATGATTGGGGAAAACTTTGGACGGCGCTTGAGCGATGGAGAAGAGTGAATCTGGACAGTATTGTCTGGAAAATCCAATCAAGCAGTCAGAAGGAAGAGACGTAGGACGCCGATGTGCAGGTACACAATCAGCATAGTACTCTTCAAGATACGGATAAAGTGCTTGAGCCAGCTCTTGATTCCTTTCAAGCAGGGAGAGGACAAACTCATAGTGATCAAGTACCTCGCTGCGGATTGAAGGGAGCAGTGGATATCCTTTGAATGGACTGATTACTGAGCCGTTCCAAGATCTAAGATTGACAGTGAAGATCTTATCGAATAGGGAGACAGGAGTCAAAATCTTCACCATCAGATTGAAGTTTTCTTCACAGTGGCTTGGGGCAAAATTTAAGCACAATACGCCAGATGTACCACTGGAAGAAGCTTGAGCGTTGAACAGAAGAGGAGTAGTGGAAAATCTGTGAAGCTCTTGACGCAGACACTGTTCGATTTGATGTCTAACAATTGGGAGCTTGAGAACAGGTCCGACTCTCTGTTGACGCTGCTTGAGGCAATACTTGGCGAACTGACGCTTCTTGTCATGCATGCCTATGCCGAAAAGATGGGGAGCTTGAACTAGTTCTGAGAAGGTATACTTGTGTCCCACATACGCTTCAACCCAGTTAACTTCATTTATGCAGAAGTCTGTGCCAGCAGTCACCATAGCGCGAATGCCTTCAAGATGAATATCTCTGATAGCTTCAAAACGATATCTATCAGGCTGATAGTTAGCATTCCAGACGCTGTCAAAATAGGCATCAGCTTCAGTCTGAAGCAAGTCTGTCAATGATTCGAGACGCTCACCGGCATGAGCAGCCTTATTCTTCCACAGACGAAGTGGATGGACTAATGCAATATTTTCAGGGCTATGAGCAGTCTGAGGGAAGTGTGTGTAGCCTTCTCTGTTCAAGACTGACTCTGAAGGATTGAGAAAGTTAGGACGCAGAGGCTCATACATACGAATGCTGTAATCCCGTAGGGCGAACCCGGTTGGCTTGCTGTGCCCATAATCCAGATAGTATGCTATGTCCATGGCACATCTAGGAGTTCGATCTCCTTGTCTGTCTTGTATGGTGGCTTTGATTTGACTGTCAAAATCAATCAATCGAGCAACATCATTCTCTGCAGCAATATATCTCTCTTCGTTGTAGCCTGCAGGAATGAAATCTTCTTCGAGCGCTGGGGGCATATAATTGATTGAATGATCAATCGTCGTCAGCGGGTCGAGTTGGAAGAAGTGTCTAGGCGCTGGAACGTCTTCAACATCGCTCTGACCTTCTGAGTGTGCCTCTGTTATAGCCTTAACAGGAGATGAAGTCTGAACCTCTGTAGTTGCAGGTTCCTCAGCTTCAATTGCAGCAACTTCTGCGGCAACATCTTTAGCGATAGTAACGACTTCGGTCAAGTCAACATCCAGGATGATATCAGTTGACGCTTCAGCAGCAGCTGGAATTATAGCTGAAAGAAAGGAACTATCCTCTATAAGAGCAGGATCTTCTACAGATGTAGGAAAGGAGATGCTGTGGGAAGAAATAAACTTACCCTGAGAACTAGTCTCAACAGCGATACTTTGAGCGCTTGGCTCAACAGCAACTTGAGCGCTTGGCTCAACAGTCTCAGGCTCTTCAGGAACGGGAGCAGCTCGACGCTTGCTAGTCCTGGAACGCTTGAAGATTTTCTTCACGTTGACTCCTTCAACGAGTCTAGGCGGAGGAGCGGGAGGATCAACAGCTAGTTCTTCAAAGTCTATTTGTTTAATGATCCCTTCCAGCTTCCTTCTTTTGAGAGGTAACTTGTCCTCTACATCCTCATCAGTTTCCTCATCATCCTTTTGAGTGGAGGCGACAATTTAAACTTTGGGCTTTCTGGGAGCCCTTTTCTTGATTACAGCCGGACGCTTCACAGCTTCTTCTGGCACTGGACGCTCCGCTTCTTTATCGGACGCTTGACGTACTTCCAGACGCTCAGATAGTGGTTTGGCAGCACCACCAATTTTGGGAGCATTGAAGAGATTGTTCAAAATCCTTTTTCCCAGCAACTTGGTCTTATTCAACAGAAGACCAGAAGAATATACACACTGTGATTTGTATAAGAGGTCACTCAGGACAAGCCCATATGGTTTATTTGAGCCGCTTAAACAGTCCCGAAATCTTCCAAAAACGTACTCACTCCAGTTAATTTTGATGTTCAAGAGTATGGCAGTCATCATCTGGAATTGTACTGGGTTCACCTTATCAAAGGTTCCCACTCGGCATTCTATGATCTTGCTGCAGAAATCAGCCAATAGTCGGTATTTGGACACTAGGTCTTTCTTTTCGAAATATTGAGTGTAGGGTACATCGTCGTACGCACTCATTGTAGTCCATGCTTCCTTGATCTGTTTTAAAGTAATAGAATCCAGTGCCTCACCCTCATTTGGGAGTTTAAAGTTTTCGGCAATGGAGGCAGCAGTCAGAGTGAATTCCTTGGGAGGCTCCTTTGAGGATAGAGGAATTAGACAAGAGATAGACTTCTTGTCCTCTGAGAGTTTGGCAGTCCTCCAGAAGATATCCACTTCAGTTGGAAACAGATACGAGTATTGAGTCAAGAATGACTTGAGCCCAGCTTTGACGACCAAATCCATCATATCTGTTAGATTGATCTGAGGTTGCTCATACAAGAATTTCCAGTCGACGACAAGGCCTTCAGTAACCTTGATGGTAGCTTCGGCAGAAGTAGACGAGGATTTCTTTGGTGCCATTTTTAGTGAAAGAGATGAACTGAGATTTGCTTTTGCTTTTAAGAGAGAGAGAAAATAAATTTGCAGAGATTTTTGAGTATGAGTAAATGAAGTTTCTGCAAATTGTGTTTTAAATGACAGAGGTTAATTTTTTGAAACTTGTGTTCTCTTATCTCTATAAGATTAACACACGTGTAAAGAATTTCAATCTCAGCCATGAATTCATTAACCGCGGACGCGAGTTTTGCGTAATAGAGAGAAGTTACACTTGGTAATTCAAAAAAAATATTTGACATCCGAATTAAAGTTTTAGAAACGTTTGGCATTTTCAAAGTGTAACGCACACGCCCGTTTGTACACTGACACGTACACAAACACGTGCTATCTCTGAACCGTCATTTTGAAAAAGTTTTTGATTACCCGCCAGTTTGATGTGATAGAAGTGTGTGGATAGAGTACACAATAGACTGTTGAGTCTATCCACTACTTCAAAAAGCGTAAAAAAAAATTTATGCATGAATTGTTAAAATTATTTTTATATTAAGTATTGAATGGAATAGTTTCAACGCTTAATGCCACTTATTGGGGACAATATGGACGCTTAAAGCTAAATTCCTTTTATGGTTTAGCGTCCAACATATTTCACAAAAGAATACTGAGCGTTGATGATCATGCATCTGAAAGTTTTTGATCATTGACGCTTAGTTAGGTTCAAGTATAATTTTAAGGTTCCCCCTAAATTTGATAACTTGTACCATATGTCTAATAAAGTATGATGCTTGATGATTAGGCGTTTAAATCAATCATACCTAGTTCACTTCTCAAAGTGAGAAAGCGTTGCTCGTTGAGCGCTTTGGTGAAGATATCTGCCAATTGTTTGTCAGTTCCAATAAAATGCATGGAGATATCTTTCTTTTGAACATGGTCACGAAGGAAATGGTATCTAATGTCAATGTGTTTGGTTCTGGAATGAAGAACAGGGTTTTGAGTCATGGCTAGAGCGCTTCGGTTATCACAAAGAATGGGGGTTGGACCTAGGATTGTTCCATAATCTCTAAGTTGTTGCCTCATCCATAAAACTTGTGCACAACAACTTCCTGCAGCTACATACTCAGCTTCGGCTATGGAGGTAGCTATGGATTGTTGTTTCTTGCTATGCCATGAAACTAACCTATCACCTAGAAACTGACAAGTACCACTAGTACTTTTACGATCTATTTTGCAACCTGCAAAATCTGCATCTGAGTAACCGATTAGTTCAAAAGGAGAATCCCTAGGATACCATAAGCCCACATTTTGTGTGCCTTTTAGGTATTTAAGGATTTTCTTGGCAGCAATTAAGTGTGACTCTTTAGGATCAGCTTGAAATCGTGCACACATGCATACCGAAAACATGATATCAGGTCTACTAGCAGTAAGATAAAGAAGTGATCCAATGATACCTCTATAATTAGTGATATCAACTTTCTTTCCACTTTCATCTTTATCTAACTTAAGCGTTTGGCTCATTGGAATTTTTAAATATGATGTATTTTCCATACCAAATTTCTTAATCATGTCTCTCGTATATTTAGCTTGGTTAATAAATATTCCATTAGGGAGTTGTTTAACTTGTAATCCTAAGAAGAAAGTTAATTCACCCATCATGCTCATTTCAAATTGTTCTTGCATCATTTTCGAAAATTTCTCACACAGACGCTTGTTAGTAGAGCCAAAAATAATATCATCGACATAAATTTGGACTAAGAGAATATCTTCGTTATTAGTAATTTTAAATAACGTTGTATCAACGCTGCCTTTTGAAAACCTTTACCAATAAGAAAGATAGAGAGAGTGTCATACCATGCTCGGGGTGCTTGCTTAAGCCCATAAAGTGCTTTGTCTAGCTTGTACACCATACTCTTACCATGGTAGTTGAAGAATCCCGGTGGTTGCTCCACATATACTTCTTCTTGGAGTTTACCATTCAGGAAGGCACTCTTCACGTCCATTTGATACACTGTAAATTTGTTAAACGCTGCATACGCTAGAAACATGCGGATTGCTTCAAGACGGGCGACAGGAGCGTATGTCTCATCAAAGTCAATGCCCTCTTCTTGGCAATAACCTTGAGCTACGAGTCTGGCCTTGTTTCTTATTACAATGCCGTTCTCATCCATCTTGTTTCTATAAACCCATCTAGTTCCAATGACTCCTTGGTGAGTTGGTCTTGGTACTAGTGTCCAAACCTTACTACGCTCAAATTGATTAAGTTCTTCTTGCATGGCTTCAATCCAACTTGGATCACTTAGCGCTTCATCCACTTTCTTAGGTTCCATCTGAGATAGAAAGCTTGCGAACATAGCCTCATTGATTGTAGCGGCTCTAGTTCTAACAGGCGCTCCAATATCTCCAATAATTTGCTCTGGTGGATGATCTCGCAGCCATAGTCTGTCTGGTTGGAAGGGGTTAAGAGATTGAACAGGCGCTTGGGGATCAGACGCTTGACTACCTTCTTGCGTAGGCGCTTCAAATTCACAATTCCTTGTTTGCTCTTGATGATCACTCTCTTCATGATCATCGGCATTTATTATAAAATTGTCCAGAGTAATCTCATGAGTAATCTTAGGAGGTGGCACTGAGATCTCATCATCGTCGTCAGTATCTTCATCAATAGTGATCTTAGACGCTTGATGACAAAGATCTTCAACTCCTACATCATTTATATGAACCTTACTCGGTTCTTGGTTAGCATCATCAAAAACAACATGAATAGATTCCTCAACCTTTGATTTGCCCTTGTTTAGGATGCGAAAATTCTTCCCATTCTTGGGTAGCCTAGAAAGATTCCCTCATCCGCTTTAGGATCAAAAGTCTTTAGGCTTTGGGATCCATTACTATGAATAAAGCACTTAGAACCAAAGACGTGAAAGTATGAAACATTTGGCTTACGTCCCTTCCACAGTTCATATGGAGTTTTTCCATGCTGTTTGTTGATCATGCAACGGTTTTGAGTGTAACACGCAGTGTTGATCGCTTCGGCCCAAAACCTAGGAGCAAGCTTGGATTCTGCTAACATTGTCCTAGCGGCTTCCTTAAGCGTTCGGTTCCGGCGCTCAGCAACACCATTTTGTTGGGGAGTTCTGGGAGCTGAATACTCATGGTGTATTCCATTTTCTGCACAAAACTTCTCAACAACCTTGTTAGTAAACTCGGTACCGTGATCACTTCTTATTCTCGCAACTTTAAGATCTTTCAATGTTTGAAGTTGTCGAATAAGCGTTGTTAACTTGTCACATGTTTCATCTTTGGATGACAGAAATTCCACCCAAGTAAATCGAGAGAAATCATCTACTATCACCAAAGTATACTTTTTACCGCTTACACTGGTTGTTTGAACAGGTCCAAACAGATCCATGTGAAGTAGTTCAAGTATTCTAGAGGTAGATAGATGAGGTTTTCTCTTGAACGATGACTTAACTTGTTTACCCATTTGACAAGCGTCACAAAGGCGATCCTTGTGAAATGGTCCATTTGGTAATCCCTCTACAAGATTTTGACTTATAAGCTGAGAGATTGTTTTAAAGTTAAGGTGGTTCATTTTTCTATGCCATAACCAACCCTTTTTAGATTCATTTTTAGCAACAAAGCATGTTGGGTTGTTATCAAGTGTTGAACCCCAATCTACCAAATATACGTTGTTAGTTCTTTTTCCTTTCAATTTAGTAGACTTTGTCTTAGCGTCATTTATATAGCAACAGTCACTTGAGAATATGACTTCAAAGCCTTTATCACAAAATTGACTTATGCTTAATAAATTATGCTTCAGACCCTCAACAAAATAAACATCACTTATCATGATGTTCCCCCTATGCACAGTACCTATACCTTTGGTTTTACCTTTGGAGTTGTCACCAAATACAACCTGAGGACCATTGGCAGCTCGATAGTTGATCAGAAGATCCTTGGAACCAGTCATGTGCCTTGACGATCCACTATCGAAGTACCAAACAGATGTATCGACTCTAGCTCTAGGTACCTGCACTCAAGAAGGAAGTTCTATTTCTGTTTAGGTACCCATTGTTGCTTGGGTCCTTTAACATTAGTAACATTGTTAGTTTGAATTAGAACTTTAGGAACCCATATTTGCCTAGTCTTCATTGTAGGAATATTGGCCTTTTTGGGTTTCATATTGTGTTGTGTGTGCTTTTTGGGTGTATAATAATATCCTTGATTATAATGACAATCATAATCATAGTCATAATCATAATCATCATAATATCGATAATATAATCTTGACTGTCTTGGATATTGACGATGGTATTTCCTTGGCACTGGCTTGGGTTGCACTTTTGGTGCTGGACGCTTAGCGCTTGATTCACAGTTGTCAGTCTTATCTTTAGCTTTTTGAGCGTTTGGATAAACCCGTCTTTGTGAATCATTTGCCTTAGTTTTCCCTTTGCCTGAGTCAGTTTTGACTTTCTCATTTGGCCTCTTACCATTGTCACTTGGTTCATTTTGATTTTGACCTTGTGAACCTTTCTCAACAAAGAAAACACCCTTTCCTTTGTTGTTTGCCGTAACATTAGGTTTGTTTGGTTGTTTACCGAATTTATTGCATCCTAAACCGGTCTTTTCTCCAAATAACCTTGTTACTTCAGTCACATTGTCGAGCTTTCTGGATGCTTTGGACAACGATGAGACGAGCTGTTCTGACTTGGCAAGTCTAGCCATCAGATCAGCTTCTCTCTTGACTCTTATATCAAGATCACTTTTTAATTGAATAACTTCACTCTCAAGCGATTGGTTTTTCTCAATGCACTGTTGCTGAATTCGCAACTCTGCTCTGAGCGTTACTTTATCTTTAGTGAGTGATGAAATAATTACGAGATCATTTTGACATATTTTGGCAGCTTCTTGACATTCATTGTAGTATTCTCTGACTTTGTCAAGTAATTCATCATAAGAAAGAGGATTTGATAATTCAATGATTACCTCAGGAGACGCTTCATCATCTCTGGCCATGAGACATATGAGCGCTGAGTCATCTAATGGCTCATCATCATCACTACTTTCGTCTGATGATTCTAAATCTTCAGGTGCGGATGCTGGTTCTGATTCCGCTAACAAACCTTGTTGCCGAAGGTTGCTCCTGAATTGGTTTCTATCCAAGTACTCCTGCCTTGAGGGCTTGGATACGTTTGGATAAGGGCAATTTACCTGGTAGTGCCCTGGTTTCCTGCAATTATAACAAAGATTAGTTTTCATCTTTTGTTCATTTGATAACCTTGCAGTGTGTGGCTTTGAGATCACGGGTGCTGAGATATTTTGAGTAGACGCTTGATATTGAGCAGGCGCTTGGGGTGACGGAGCAGAATACTGAGGCGCTTGGTACTGTTGTTGTACTGGAGTGGGCGCTTGATATGAACTTTGTCCTTGATTATTGAAACCTTTTCCCTTCTTTTCATATCTCAAAAACTTCCTAAATCTATTCAGCAAAGCCAACTCTTCTTCCTCATTGATATCTGAATTCTTTCCTTTATTACCCGATTTGCCCTTGATTGATGCAATAAGCGCTCCAGATTCAATCACTGGACTACTCACAATATCACTGGCAGAATTCAACTCGAACTCAAATGCTTTTAGTTCTGAAAAGGCGTCTTCTGGAGTTAGAAGATCCAGCATATTTGATTCTCTCATAGCGGTTGTCTTCATCAAGAATTTACTTGGTAAGCTTCTAAAGATTTTGACCACCATTTCTCGGTTCTGTAAATCCATTCCTAACGATGTAAGTTCTGTAACTAGAGCTGTAAATCTTATATCCAATTGCTCTAATGTATCATTGGGAAGCATCTTAAATCCATTAAACTTTTCCTTGGCGATGGAAAGTTTGTTTTCTTTGATTTGGGCTGAGCCACCACAAATCGTAGCCAACTTATCCCATATTTCTTTAGTAGTTTTGCAAGATTTGATTTTGTTAAATAAGTTGTCATTATCACTAATAGCCGTATATAGAGCGTTACGTCCAACATTGTCCAAGTTAGCTCTTCGACGCTCATCTGGAGTCCATTCTTGTTTTGGTTTTTCAACGTAACCATCGGGAGTTTCTTCTGTGGCTCCAGGCGCTCTTGTGATAACTTTATATATTTTGATTGGCCCATCTGAAATGATATCGCACATGTCATCATCACATGAACAGAGATATGTAAATGCTTTGACTTTCCATGTGTCATAATTTGATTCAGTCAGCTTGGGAACTTTAGCAAATGCCATATCTAAATTTTAAAAGATAATTAGATTTTTGAAAGAAAGGATCTAAACAAGCAGTTATGCTCGGAAATTTTGAAATTTCAATTTTAACCGCTCTGATACCACTTGTTGGTCCCAAGTGGCATACGAAAGGGTCTAAAAGGGGGGGGGAGGTTGAATAGACCCTGAAGTCTTTTTCGACTTCAAAAGATTTCGTATTAAACTGGTTTTGGACGCTTAAAAAGGGAACGCTTGACTGCGCGTTTTCTTAGAAATATAGACGCTTAGGTTAAGCGTCTGATGAAGACTGTTTTTAGAGAGTTAACTTAGACTTCAAGATTTGAATACTTTAACCGAGTGGATTTAAGCGTTCAGTTCTTTAATCAGTGTTAGCACAGCGGAATGATTTTTCTAGTCTTCCTTTGAAAGCTTTAGCGTCACCAGAGGTTTCTTAGTTGCTTAGCGTTTGATTGTATTTTACTTAGTCAATTTATGCAATGATATGATATGATATGATTGACTGAAAAGTAAATAACACAATATTTGTAAGGTTCGTTGGGTGATGTAATCCCAACTACGTCCTTCTTCTCCTTGAACACTTGGAGGCAATCCACTAAAGTGATTCTCAAAGAATCACACAGAATCTTCTACACAATAGGGAGAGATAGATGTCGATGACTTGAGCTCCTTGATCACACAGATTTCTGCTCCAAATCACTTCAATCTCCTTGCTTCTTTCACCCAGAAATGATGCAAGTATCCAACTTCGACTTCACACAGATCGCGAGGCTTGGATGGGTTTTTCTAAAGCGGTTTGTTTGATTTTGATGAAGTTCAAACAACTTGGAAATATCTCAGTAGGAAAGTGGTTTCTTCGAAAAGAATGTTTGAGATATTTGTTGACTGTCTCAGGATTGAAGAAAAGCAAAGGGAATGTTTTCTTGAATATTCTGGCTTTTCTGAGAGTTTAAGGAATGAGACTTCAATGCAACAGCAATTCGACTTGAAGATTAATTGTTCTCTCTTTGGCTTGTTGTTGAAGTCCTATTTATAGGCATTCTTGGAGAAGGTGTCCGTTTGACACATGCACAGGCGCGTGTCTCTCACTTCCGCGAGTGAACAACTTTTGTCCTTTTTCCTGAAAATCTGCTGCACAAAAGTTGGTGCTGCAGTCTGAGATAGTTGACAGTCCAATAGGGTGGCTTCTCCGTACGTCTGAAAGTGCTTATCACATTTAATGCTCTTATCAGCATTTAATGCATTTGAATTAAATATCCGTTGGTATTTAATGCTTCGGGAATATTTGCATTAAACTCCTTTTGAACTTAGAAATAAATTCAGGTGACATTACTTCTGTCCCATAAGGAAACGCTTGATGTAGCTGGTCAATTGGACGCTTGGAGACTTTTATCTTCTTTCAGAAATCAGGCGCTTGAGTTTTCGAACTTTACCACTGATAAACTCACTCAGAAATTATCAGACGCTCAGCCTAAGACTACTTAGCCTAACAATCTAAAGCAAAATAAAACAAAGCCTAATAGGCCTATTACAAAACCAACGCTTCAAGGCTTATACAAATTTTCTACTAAAATCAAACTTACATATTTTGGGGTCTAACACAAAGTCCTAATTGTCATCATCAAAACATCTAACATGAAATTCCTAACAAGGGCTAGTGTCTTTTCATGGTTTGTTACCCGAGGCATGATCATAGCTCTCCGTCTAGGGCAACGAATATGACATTCACGACAATCGGTAACAAGCCCATCTTGTTCTTGGACACGAAACCTCCATTCATCTTCCATTGTTTGTAAATACACTTCTGAATATCTTTGATGTGGATTTAATGAGTAATAGTGATCATCATCCAACTGCCAACTACGTCCCATAGCACGAAAAATATCACCAGGAGTGTAGTGCAATTTCAAAGCTCTAAAAGGCTCCATTTGTGTAATGTTAATTTGATTAACAACCATGCTATTTACATATATAGCTGCCTAAACCCTAATGAATCTTCAAATCCATCACGTGAGTAGACCAACGAAATTATGACTATGAAGTGTATCAATCCATGAACAGTTACACAAACTGACAAAAAAAGAAAGACATGTGATGTTTCAGATTATACAATTCGTTCACGTGAGTAGGGCAGACAAATTATGACAAATGGATCATCGGGATATTGCAGAGACATGTGATGGTTTTGACTAATCAAATCGATCACGTGAATGATTAGTAACCAATTCATAAATGTATAAATCAACAACACAAAGTTGTCATAATACATAATTTTGAGATTCAATTGAAAATGGGAGAGAATCCAAACTCTAGAGGTACATGGTTATTATGAGAAAGAAATGATGAATACGAAGCACTTCGCTTTGAAGACCCAGTTGAGTATTATTGTGGACTCAGAAGGGAATGGGCTCATCGAATTATTGAATCTGAGGAGTTGGTCAATGATCTTCTCACACTTGACGTTCGAATTCCATGACGTTGATCAATATTGATGACGAGAAACAATGTCAAAAATTGCAGGAAGGCTGTTCAAGAATAAGAATAGAAAACAACAGGATGCTTTTATGTCGTTCTAGATATCACATGCTTCAACTAGCAGAAGAACTTCCATTTGCAAGAGGCCAAAGACTCACACGTCGTGAAATTTGTAATGTTTTGACTCATCCCCAATATAAGTCAGACTATTACATGTCGGATGAGGATAAATAAATTTAATTTATTTTTGACTTATTATGTGTTAACATCTAAGTTTTTTTAAGGTAGAAGTTACTACCCAAATGTGTGTTCTTTTACATGTTGTATTTTTTCACCATGATGTCAAAATGAATCAATTCTCGCACCGTTAGAAACTTTGTGAGTCAATCTACATTTTTTATGTTCAAATCAAACCGTAAAAATCTACAAAAAAGTCAAAAAAATAACCCCGAAATCACGAAAAAAAGAAGACACATATCACAATATATATATATATATATTAATTTATATAATTAAAAAAAATTAAAAAAAAGAAAAATGGACTGACGGGGCAGTTGGCTTTATTAAAGCCAATTGCCCCGTCATTGGCTTTAATAAAGCCACTGACGTGCGTCAGTGGCTCGGTAACAAGCCACTGATGCGCATCAGCGGCTTTTAATAAGCCACTGACGCACGTCAGTGGCTATAAGTAATAAAAAAAGAAAGAAAAATAATACTGACACATCGCGTCAATGTCAGCAAAATTAATTAAGTCACGGGACCGAGTCAAATTTTATCTGACGAATCACATGTGATATATTTGACAAAAATAGTGTTTTGAACTCTTATTTAAACGAAGACACTCTTCCTATCCTATTATTGTGTTAACAGTGCAGGAGGATTTGAAATCTTTCTTTTTCATAATTTTCATTATCTTCTTCTATTACTATTATTTATATTAGTTTTAGATTTTAAATATTGTGCATTTATAACAATATATTTCACATTATTATTATTTAATGAAATGTTAGTTATTTATGTTAACATGTGAGTTTTTTTTTTTTTAAGAATTTTGTCTTTTAAATTTTGGGTTGTTGTTGAGCATACTGCGTAATTAAGGTAAGCCCATTTCTTTTTCAATGTTACCAATTTTTTTTTTTATATTTACGATTTAAAAAAAAATCGAAATAGAAGACGACATTTCGCATGTCGCCTTCTATTTCGATTTTTATTTTAAATATTGAAGACGACATGCAATGTGTCGTCTTCAATATAGGTTTTTTTTTATTTTTTTATATTATTTATTGTTTTAGTTTCTGGTTGTTTTATATTATTCATGTTATATTTTTCTTAATCCACTGAATTCTTGGGCCAAATGTGAGATGAGTTGTGAGCAACTTCTTATTTTCTGTTGCCGAATTAGTTATCATTCTAATATATTATTCTATTATGTGCAATCAAATTTATTGTATTATTTTTATAACGAATTTAATCATTTGCGTAGTTTCAGAAGTAATATTTAAATCATTAATGCATTGATATGTTTATTATATTTAAATGCAGGATGGATACTTCATTGATATATGGAACAGTTGATACTAGTGTGTTACGAGATCAATGTAATCATAGATCTCAAGATGTGCTCAATCCAGATGTAGAAAATAAAAATTTACTTCTTCGAGTGAGACGCGGGGATAATTTGTTTTGGCGCCAAGTTGTGAATGACCCACCCCATACTCGCGTACTCTCTGTGTTACACCAGATGAGATTCTATGGTGTATACTCGTGTGGGTGGTTTAGCCATGATGTGGCCTTGACCACCGGCGCTAGTTGAGAGATGGTGTAGTGAAACTCATACTTTTCATCTTCGAGTAGGAGAAGCGACTATTACTTTACAAGATGTCGCTATTATTTAGGGTCTCGCAGTCGATGGTAAGGCTATTACTGATAAAGATAAAGCAAGGTCACTAGCTGAATGACAGGAGTTATGTTACAATCTTTTAGGCTTATGGATTGAAGAGGAAGATTTAAATGGGTACCATATTAAGGCAAGTGTCTTGGTCAACCATTTGGAAACTTCCAAAATTAAGGATGATAATACACATTTACAAGTAGAAAAAGTTGCACGCACATGTGCATTGTTGCTTTTGGGTGGTGTTGTGTGTTCGGACACCACAGGAGATTGTGTTCCACTTTTGTGGGTGACTAAGTTGAAACATGTTTCTCAAGTTCACCGCTATAGTTGAGGTAGTGCTGTCTTGGCAGACTTATATCGGGAGTTATGCAGAGCATGTCAGAGAGGACATGAAAACATCGGTGGTGCATTGCAGTTGTTGCAGGTTAATCAACATTTGAAATTAATGCACTATTGTTGATTGTTGTTTTGTATATTATAATAATTTATTTATATAACCTCATGCAGATTTGGGCATGGTCAAGGATATCGGTTCTGAGACCCAGTATCATGTATCATAGGATTGACATGGTTCCCATGACAAATGTGCATAACGAAGTAATACTTCCAATTCCTCCATATTACGCAAGGTAGTATATTGTGTTTCCAAGTCTTTTATAAAAATGAATTTTACGAGAATAAATTTACTAAAAACATAAAATAAAAGAATTTAGGAGAATAGTCGTTATATCATAATAAAAAAAACGTGTTTGTGGTCTCAGGTGGAATTGTGAGTTCACATACGTAGATACGTTTCACAATGCCTTAGAACCAATTAGAGAAGCCCTTGATCTTCTATTGTTGAGTCAGGTAAGCAAGATAATTTGATATGCATAATATTATGAAATGTTCATCTTAGTATTACATTTTTAAGTATATTTCTCTTGTTGCAGTTTGATTGGCAGCCATATAACATGAGTGACCCGGAAATCCAATTTTTGCCAAGTGAATGTCTTGAACAGAGAGTGTAATATTTTATACCCTCGTTGAGGGGCATTATCCCGAACGAGTTTTACGCCAGTTTGGACTACGACAAGGGATTCCTCGTGAGCCTGAATTTCATAATTTCTACTTGCATGGAATCGATCGCAGGGGGCGTGTAGGATGGAATTGGGAGGCATTCCACAGAGACTACATTACAATATGGAATGATCGACTTGTCCGGTCGGTGTGGGGAGACAATATCATTGATGAATGCACTACAGAAGGTAAATATGACAAGTGGTATGATAAAATTACACGTCGTTATATGTCACCTACTATGCATGTCATCAAGTCGGGATTCCAACCTGGGAAGACACCATTGTGGGAAATTGTGTTACGTAAAGAGAAAACTTACTTATAATTTGCAAGCTTAAGTTTCTATAAATCAATTAGTTCTTCTTGTTTACGACATTCTATACCATTCCAGGCTGGTCAGATGTCAGCTATTAGGATTGGATGTGATCATAGGCCTCATGACATGGATGGACTGAATTCATTGGTGGATCAACATAGATCCATAGCTACCAACGTCCATAGAATCGCCACACGCCGACAGTCAATGAATGTTTTGACGAACGACCAAACAGAGGCACCAGAGGTTGGGAAAAGAAGAACAACAAGAAGGAGAACTCGTAGCATGAGGTCCCGTGGTTCTGACGATGGAGTAGGTCCATCAACATCCAATCATAGACCTGCATTCACTGATCACGCGTCATCATCATATCCTGATCATATTAATGCCCCAGAGTCACATCATGTCCCTGATCAGCCGTTTACTGGCAGTGCTTCAACTTCTTATAGCATCCCTCAGTATTTGTCTTCCGAAATAGCTGTTGTAGATCCATTTACATCAGCACCCCCTATATTGAGATGTGGAAATGTTCAAGAAGATTGTTACGTACCTCAGCCACTACATTTCATTCCATTGGCGCCACATGGAGAATTTTTATCTGGACAGGTGGATATGTCTTTTCTAGACCTCGGGCTTGCACCTGCATTTGCGCCTTCACACTCAGAATTCAACGCTTCGCCCATCCCATGGCTGGTATTAAGTACGGCATATCGTGATCGCGGAAAGTCAAGTGGGACAACTGCATCAACTTGTTATGAGATTAATTTAAATGATAGTAGTACTTGTGACTATGAAGAAACACAACCTTATGAGATGCAACGTCACTATTATAATTCTCATGCTCATGAAGATGAGCAAATAGTTAGAGATCGTAGAAATAGGCGACCACGTCCTTGTGGTACTGGGAGACATTTTTAGACAATCATGATTTTCATTTTAAATAAACCACTTGAATGATTTATTATTCGTAAAATAAAATATTTAAAAATGAAGGGATAATAGCAAACACCCCCCTCAGTTATGGGGTGATGTGCACTTTGCCCCCTAACTTACTGAAATGTGCACTTTGCCCCCTCACTTATCAGAAAATGTGCACTTCACCCCCTCGGGCAGTTCGGGTAGATTCGGGCACCACACTTATCATAAAAATTGGACTTTTGCCTCTTGACTTATGTGTCTTTGTAGCACTTTGCCTCCTGACTTATGTGTTTTTGTAGCATTTTGCCCCCTCATTTATGTGTTTTATAGCACTTTGCCCCTGCCCGAGCTGCCCGAGGGGGTGAAGTGCACATTTTATGATAAGTGAGGGGGCAAAGTGCACATTTCAATAAGTAAGGGGGCAAAGTGCACATCACTTCATAACTGAGGGGGGTGTCTGCCATTATCCCAAAAATGAAATATGAAAAATAGAATTAGAAATTTTTTGAAATTTAAAGTCAATTATTATAATTATCAACAAGGTAGAAAAAATTATATGTAATTAAAAAAACCCTAACCCTAACAATTTATAAAATTAAAAAAAAATGAAAATTGAAGATGACATGCTAAATGTCGTCTTCCATTTTCGGAAAAAAAAAAAAAGAAAATTGAAGAAGACATTTTTAGCATGTCTTCACTATTCAAAAATTCAAAATTTAAGACGACATTTCAAATGTCATCTTCAATTTAAAAAAAATGAAGAGAATTAATGAAAACGACATATAAAATGCATTGGTATATTTCAAAAAATAACTATTTTTAAATTATATTATTTTGAGATTTTTTTTTTTTTATATTAATCTAATAAAAAACCTCCAAATACAAAGGACGTATAATAAAGTTTGTTGCCCTCGAATCGATTTGAACAGAGAAAGAAATGGCAGCTCCCGGAAAGTGCTTCCTTGTTACTGGACCTCCGGTAACTATGTATCTAATCTACTTGTGATGTGAGTATAAAAGCAGCTGTATATATACATTGTGAAAAAGATTTATGCATTTTGTTTTGATATTTTTATGCAGGGTATCGGCAAAACAACTCTGATAATCCGAGTGCTGGAGGCTCTTAAACATTCCAGTCCCAGCCTCAAAATTCAGGGGTTTTATACTCGTATGTATGCTCGCTCACATATCTCATTTTCTTATTGAGTTGGTGGTATAAAACTGAATTTGATATATATATATATATACGTAGGTGAGGTAAGAGAAGGGGCAGAAAGGGTAGGATTTGAAGTGGTTACTCTTGATGGTCGTAAAGGTCCTCTCGCTTCCACCAATATTTCAAGGTACTTTTGCCTATATATACTTTCGCCCCCCTGCATTTATCTGTTTTGGAATATAACATTTGTCTTTGTTTATTATCTTATTTTTCAAGTGATTAATCTTAGCTGTTGATGCATTATGTACTAGACCATGTGGCTATGTAATTGCAAATGATATCTTCTTCTGTATTTTGAGGTTGCCCCAATAATAAGTAAATTGTCTGGTTAATGAGAATTAGTGTTATAGTTTCCTGTAGTTTGGAGTTGAAAATACACAAGGGTTTATGCTGTGCTGGACCAAATATGGATTAGATGCTCGAAATTAAACTATTTGATGGTTTGATGTTGCTTCCTAATATCATTGATTCCTATAAAAAAACTAAAATAAACATGAAGTAACAGAGATGTTGGAAATTAAATATTGCATCTTTATATTTTCAGTTTAGTATAATCTTATCCGAAGTGATACTAAGATGGGCTTCAAGTTCCCCTTGGTTTAAAGGGAAACCTGCATGTATCTTCTATTATCTTTTCTGTTTTGCGTGAAAGGTGGCATATAGGTTCTCCGAAGAGCCTGGATCATATAAATTGTTCTGGGAAGAAAACTGTTAATACTGTTTTAGAAACATGCAAACTACTTAAATACAGAAAAGTGGTGTGTAGTTCAGTAATTTGTAGCTAATATTGAGAGGATACTGTTGTAGTACCTAGCATACATAGAGGCTGCAAAATGAGCTTGAGGGAGAGTGCGAGAAATTTGGAGGGCCCAAGCATTTTCCAATTGCAGAAATACCCAAAAGTCGTGCTTTCTTCTAACAGAACCTAAACACGTCTTATCCTACTTCAGAGAGAAGTCATAATCAACTGTTAACAAATAATTATAAATAGGTTCATTAAATCTTTATGGGATTATTTTCTCTAAATGGCAGGGACGAATAACTAAGTTTAAAACAGTTACTGTCGCATTAAACAAAGGATCTAGTATATTTATGGTCCTAAATTATTTAGCATCATATGCACAAGCATACTATGCGTGAATGTGATTGTATCCTTATGTAGGGAACACATCTTGTCTAGAGTTTTATTACAAGGGTAAAAATTGTCTTAGGAAGGGCCTAGCAATGTAAAGGAACCCGGGAAAGAAAACTTAAAAAAAGAGAGCATGCCATGAACTAAGAACAGTTAATATGAGGTTTGACTTATTTGGAACTAACAGATTGAAGGTTTTTAGCTATTTGATACTCTGCTGTGCTTACTGCAGGCTGCTTCTTTTATATAACGTAGCTATATTTGGCTTGATTTAAGGCCAGTGCTATCTTCCTTCATTTGTGTTGATGTTTTAGCACGTATGACTAAACTATGTTTCTCCATGGCAGCCGGGAATCCCAAAGATGGCCAAATGTGGGAAGGTACAAAGTAGATGTCTCATCATTTGAGTCACTAGCCTTGCCTGAGTTGCAGGTGAGTAAATACATCATTTTGCAAAGTACAATTAGTGGGAAGGTACAAAGTAGATGTCTCATCATTTGAGTCACTAGCCTTGCCTGAGTTGCGGGTGAGTAAATACATCATTTTGCAAAGTACAATTAGTGTACTGAGTTATTATGTTTTCTTCTCCACGGGAGAAGCTTAAGTGACTTGTGGTCCAGTTTGTCCTGAATTTTTCATCTCGATAAAGGTAGTCAAACTCAAATTCTTGTAAAACAGGCGAATCTTTCAGTTTGAGCTGAGTGTACAGTAACTCTGACCAGGTGAAGGAAGACACTGATCTTTTCATTATTGATGAAGTTGGTAAAATGGAGCTATTCAGTTCATCATTCTTTCCTGCTGTATTAAGAGTTCTTGAATCAAATATTCCACTCTTGGCGTCTGTCCCTGCTCCAAAATCTGGCAGAGATATTCCTGGAGGTATGTTATTTCACACATGTCAATATGCTACAGTTTCTTTTTTTCATGGACGAGAAAAGAGTGACATAAACCCCACTGCGATCAAAATGAGGACCTTTTCTTTCTCTAGTGTCAAGCAAATAGACAATCTATGGCGAAAGGTTTTCCATTTGGTGTTTACTGGAAATAGGGAAAATGGGTGTTATGTATAATAGTTACTGAACTTAATTATATGCATGCCAATTGGGCAAGTTGGCTTGGTTTTGGGTAGGACTGTCAATTGGACCTTACGACCCGCGCTTAGAGTGGCTCAAGCTCAAGTATGTCGGGCTTGATGATAGACTTAAACTCAACCCATTATTTTTTTCGTGGCTCGACTCACAATGTTTTTGAACGTTAGGTTTATTTCGGGCCTGCTCACACTATAAAATAATTTTTGAAGAACAAGAAATGAAGTACCAACAAAATACATTTTAAGAGAATAGTCTTGCATACTACATAAGATAAAAGTTCACGCTAATAAGTATATATAATTTCAAAATTGTAATGGACAGTAAAAAGCCATAAAAAGTTACAATAACCATTATCAAAATTTAAAATCTTTCCAAATATAAAGAGATGCACAAAAAATTTCATGCTTCTTCCAAAATATCTTAAAAAACAAAGTATTTGCAAGAATATATGTGAAATCATCCATAGGAAGCTTAAAGAAAGAACAAATTGTTAGAGACTTTATAAGGCTAGCTTCAAAAATAAAATATATACATTACAATAATAATTTCATGATATATTTATATTGGTCATTGCGGGCTTCTTCGGTTGAGCAAAATAAAGCTCGAGCTCAACCATAATTAATCGGGCTCAATTTGATTGTTCAAACTCGACTTTGCTCAATTTTGATTAGGTTCGGCTGGAATAAAAAGCGGCCCAAACAATTCAGCTTCGGGTAGGCCCGACTCAATTGACAGTTTTAGTTTTGGGTTGGGTCCACTTGGGTTGGATCCAGAATGGATTGGGTCCAAAATGTGTCCAAGTATTCAGATCCAAAAAAGGGTGGGTCCGCGACCGAATTCAGTTGGTTCCAAATGGATCTAGTACAACAATGTTATATTTCCCCCCAACAAATGTGTTCAAAATGGGCCCGCCTTCGATTGCATTCCATCGGACCTGTAGCGGGTCTACTACAATAATTGATATAGTTTCATAATTTCAACACATGTAATGAGATTTTTACTAGACAAATGCTTACTAGATCTCAATGAAGGAAAAAAAGAAGAAAAAATTAAGACAATTTTGGTTGAATTTAACCCCTATATAAAGGTGTGAATAACTCAATTGTTTGTCCCATTGTGAAAAAACTTTCATACCCACCTTTACTATTATTAATTAATTAATTAATAATTGAATTTATTAAGTAAAAGAATCCATTGAGGAGTAGGAAACCATTTAATAGTACCGGATATTGTTTTAGTAGTTGGAAACTCTTTAATTATTGGTAAAAAAATGAATTGTTTTAGTAGTTAGACACTATTTAATATAAGAAAAACAAATATATTCTTACTTTCTTAAAAATACTAACCAATAAAATAAAATAAATTTTTACCCGCAACCACCAACAAAGAAAAAGAAACTTTTTACACCCACAACTAATACAAAAAGTTGGTTATTAATTTTGATAATCTTAAATTCTATAAACATTTTTACACTATTTAATACAAGAAAAACAAATAGATTCTTACTTTCTTTAAACTACTAACCAATGAAATGAAATAAATTTTACTCGCAACCACCAACAAAGAAGAAGAAACTTTTTACACCCACAACTAATACAAAAAGTTGGTTATTAATTTTGATAATCTTAAATTCCATAAACATTTTTACTATTTGATAATTAGCAATTGTTATAGTGTCAGATTATTACTTGGAGTGAGTTGATTTGAAGATTAAAAAAATAATTTAAAAAATTATACCTTATTCTGACATACAAAAAAAGAAATAATAATCATTTTCTTATATAAAAACATTTATTAATTTTTCATTATTATGTAATATACCATGTTTGTACAATAAAATTATCAATATATATCTGAAAGTGTGTACGTACTCGAAGTCATTAGCATAATAGCAAATATAAAAAATGTGTATTAAAGAATAATATCATATAAGTACATTAGTGAGAGAATATGATATATTTTGTACTTAATTCAAAAGAACTCACAAACACGAGTGTTTTTATGTAATATGATGTTTACAATTATTTTAGAAAAATGATATCAATACTCCATATTCTTATAATGGCACTCCACTTACTTTTTAATTTGTTTAAAATGGACAATAATGTCTATCCATGTGGAAATTTAAATCCATCAACTTTAAAACATGAACTTCTCCTTTTTTTAATTATTTTTGTACAGGATCATCTTTTTTTTTTCCGGATAATAAATAATCAATTATAAAAATTAACTAGAATAAATTTAACAATTTAAATCATACCAAATAATGGTATGCGACAAAGTGAATCGTTCAAGAGTACAAAGTGTAGCATTCGAAGTGGAACTTCTAGCTCAAAATCAGTTTGGTCGAACCCAAAATATAAGTATATGAAGATAGATAGGTTAAATCGCAACATGCTTGCACAAGTGAATCATTATCTTATATTTTTCTGGTCATGTAACTTTAGAAGTTCATATGTAAATAAAGTGATTGAAATAACAACAAATGCGAAATTGTACTTGAAAATAAAATCAAATAAGTGAATTGAGTGAAAATATGATGCACTCTTTTATTTTTTACAAAAAAACTTTTAGACATGAGTATTCATATGTAATTTGTTTGCATTTATTTTATCTTTATAATCTCGTGATAAAGAATGTTTTCAGTGTTACTGCATGTAGAAATATGAAAAATGATATATTTTCTACATTGTTAGAAAGACTGATATGATAAAAGAAAATGAATCTACTTGTGCGAAGCACAAAAATGCAATGTTGTAGCAAATCAGGAATAATACAAAGACTAATTATCTATGCATAAACATGCTAATAAATAATACTAATATTATTTTTCAAAAGTTTAATTTCTTGAAATAGGTTTAGTTAAAGACACATTGTGATGATATATGATTACTAGAACAAATAAATAAAAGGTATAAAATAGGCAGTACCGAATAATCAATTCTTAACTAGTTATTAATTTGCCAATAAACTAGACATATTTGCTTAAATTTAACTTCTTTTCGAATCACCATGTGCGAAGCACGGGATACTTTCTAGTAGAAGAAAAAGTGTTTAAACAAATGCTTTCTCAACTAAACAGAATACTTTTATGTTAGTTTAACATATTGCATAGATTGTATTTAATCTAATTATTGCAGTTTCTGTAAGATTTTTAGTAGAGTTGAAGTAGCAAAATTTCTCACCAGAACAAATTAAGACAGGTGTAAGAGAATTTTCCCAAATCACCTACCTTGGCCAGAGTCTGTGCAACTATTTATATCTGGCATTGGCAGCGTTTTCCTGAATTAATAATCACTGAAAAGTAATTGACAATAAAAGTAACAAACATAAGATTGATAGTCTCATTTCTGAATAGTAAATTGCTTGTGATAAATTTGGTAACAAAAGACTTTGGAAGGACCAAAAGAATAGAATAAACCAGGTACGGTTGGCGGTTGTATGAGTTGGGTGGGATGGGCTGGTGCTGGGTGGGTGGGTGGGGGTGGTATGTAGGTACTTAAAGTTAGGGTAAAACTCATTTTGCCCCCATCTACCCTCTACAATAAAAACCTTCAAACACCCATTGGACATATTGATGGATAGAAATACCTTAATTTATGTGAAATAATAAATTTATTTTCTACTCATCAACTAATGCTAAATTCATTTAATAAATTGACCTTCAATGAAATAAACTGTAAAATATGATTGGAGTATTATAAGACGTGAATACATAGTTCAATACATATGAAATAAATAATTACAATATTAAGTTTTTTTTTTTTTTTTATGGGAGTGCAACCAAAACTAGAGAATACAAAATAACAAGAATTTTTTCTAATATCTACTAAAGCAACTAAGTTATTGAAGGAAAAAGATACAAAATTCTTTCTAAAGGAAAACATTATAATTCAGTAGTTATCTAAAACATAAATTAGTTTAAATTTATTGTTTATTCTCTCTATATTATTGCAATCATATTCTCTCCATCTAATTTATAATTTATTCAACGGCTATTTATTTTATAAAATTACCGTTAAATAAAGTTTGGGGTCAAATTTCATCATACAAGAGAAAAAGTACTATTTGAATTGTAATAGATGGGTGAAAAAGTAAATGTATCGTTTTAAATCAAGAGTATATTTGTTTGTCAATATGTCTAGGGGTTGTTTGATGATTTTTTGGCTAATGAGAGTGGTGTTTGAAGGTTTTTGTTGTACGAGGGGTTTTTGATGCAGTTCCTGTAGTACATGCGGCAAAATGCATTTCACCCTTAAAGTAAATAAAGAATTTAAATATTTTTTGGTTCGACACAAAATGGATCGGTCGAGGACCCAGGCCAAAACCAAAAGGAACTCATTGCAGACCCAAAACTAAGCTAAACCCCAACAGGACCTAACCAAGACGGGCTCCACTCAAAATATTTAAGACTTAACCCAACCCAAAACCACTTGGTTGGGTTCGTACCATGAATCGTACCAATGTTGCCACCTCTACTCAATTTGGTTGTTGTGCTTATTTCCTCATGACTGAATGCTTAGCGTAGAATCTTTAGATCTAACCTTATTTCCTCATGACTTAATGCTTAGCGTAGAATCTTCAGATCTAATTCTGTGCATCGACTTTTACACCTTTGTACCTCTGGAAGAGTATGAACAAAAGATTTAAGTAATTTGATGATGAACAACAGGCTTCTCTCTTGTATAAGTCGATCTGACCAGAATATTTCATGTAAATATATGTAGAACATACACACCAATTGCAGCAAAAGGATATATGATACAATGTTCTTATTTATTGGTTTTTGCATGATACACGTAAACTGTAAAATCATTGTAAATTTTACTCTTTTCGAGGATTTGTATATTATTGATTTATCTGTTGTTTGGCAGTTGCAAGGTTGAAAAATGATCCAAAGGCTACAATTTATACGCTGAACACTAGTAACAGGGATGCCATGAAAGAGCAAATATACTTCAACTTGGTAGATTTGCTGCAAAATCATTAGTCATCCTTACAAGTACTTGCTTTTGAGTATGTCACATGTTTGTGCAACAACTGTACGACATACCTTTCAAATTTTACCGCACAAAATATAATGCAGGACATGTATCAATAATTTTTCCGGTGCAACCTGGAATCATTATTGCTTTCCTAAATAGAGTCATGTTTTAAATGTATCAAAACCACCAGTTCAATCATAACAATTTATGTGATCACACGTAACTATTACTCGTGTCAAACAACATTGAATTGATAACTCTATTTTGGGAAAATTATGATTAAGGGAGTATGAAGTTTTCAAATCACTACACACAATATTTTTAACTAATTATCGGGAAGAGATTGCTACATTTTGCAAATTATTAGAAAGCTAATTGTAATGCAAATCTCCATATTACTTCTTTCATTTTTTTTCTTTTCTAACAAAAGGCAGATTTTCATTTTAATAATTTCTTTTATTACTAATTTCTTAACAAATCTACCCATCACATGCATTGAACAAGAAATTCAATATTGGTTAGAATTTTTTTTACAACGCCTCTAAGTTTTTCAAAATAATTGAAAACAATTTTATATAATTTTGTTTCTTTATAATAATAATTTTATAATCGTGGAACAAGCCGAAACCCTTTTTTTTTGACAAATGTATCATCTTTGGTCTTGCAATTTAAGGCTTATAATTGTATCTCTTGATGAACCATTTCAATTAAAAATTCTCAACCCCGATTTGAATATTATTTATTTATTAACAACCTCGATTTGAACAATTTTGTCACGCAAGAAAAGATATAATGATAATCATAAATGTATAAATGATATTCTATAATAAATATTATCGGAAGCTATGTAAATTTCTACATTATGCATAAGGAAATTGTTTAGAAAATATTGTCATATTTTCTTCATTTATCATCTTTAACCCCCACTATCTAAAACATATGCACATAGGTGGTTCTTCGAGCTAGAAGCATATCAAAAGCAGGAAAAAGTAATTACTTATGATGATTTAATGAATCATGAGGTTAATTATTTTAATTTATTTTTCACATAATATGAAGTATCATATAGTTTATCGAGCATTCTTTGCTGAAGTAATTTAAAGTGTACTTAAGTGTTATGTTTAATATATTATTTATTGTTAATCTCTTAGTTCTTGTTGCATAACTGCAATTTGATCTAAAGTCATTAGTTGTAAAAATAAAATAAAAATATTATTCAATGTAATTTTTAGTTATCTTAAAGTGTTTTTAAGTATTATAAATTTGTTTTCAATACAATATTTTTCAATAATCTAATGCGTAGCTTTGTATAAAATAAGAAAATAAACATCAAGTACTAGTGATGACGAAAGATTAGTGGGTGGAAGATAAGCCTTTTCTTCAGGAAAATTATAGAATAGGTAATACAAATATAATTTTACATTGGATTTGATATTTTATTAATTTGTAAAGTTTAGAAATCCCTTATTCCTAATTAGTTATAAATTATTGTATCTTTTTTAATTTGAAAATTTCTAGTCCCTTAATAATAATTTTTCCCTTTTTCAAGCAAGTGGTTATATTATTATACAACAAATAAATTTATATATTCACAAATGACACTTGAACAACAAAAAAAGAAAACAAAATTTCACTCTTTATTTACATTTTACAGCATTTTATGCACAATTGTACCGGATTTGTAGAAGCATTGTATATAATAAGGGGTAAAATACAATATACACCCTTGAACTATAGCAAGTGTCGCAAATGAGTCTTTAAACTTTAAAAGGTACCAAAATGGTCTCTTATACAAATTTATGATTATGCTAAGTGCTCTCATCCAAATACAATCTTAAATATATAAATAGTTAATAAATTATTTTAATAATTCAAAGCTTAAAATTAATGTGACTGATGGTGCACAAATAGAAAAATAATATAAATATGAAAAATAAGTTAACTTACTTTTTTGAATTCAAATAAAAAGATGATTTATGTACTTTATATTAGATTTTTATTAATGTATATGAATTATCACTTGTAACTATTTCTTTGTCATATTAACGAAATAAGACTATTAAGTATCTTAGGTGGCAAAATATATATAGTAAAAATAAGCATATATGACACTTGCTTAGGTTGTTCGTTGTTTCTATTCTATTAAATATATTAAGTTGAATATTTCACCTTCACTTTCTAAATCCTGATCAATTAGTCGCCTTTTTTTCTTTCCAAAAGCGCCCTAGCGGGGGGAGGGTGTGGACAGCTCCCTCATCCCTTCTTTATCTCCTCATAAAAAACGCTTTAAACAGGAGGTCTAACTAGGGATGGCAATGGGCCGGTTCCGGGTCGGTTCTTGAGGACCCGGAACCAGAACCGCATAAATTTTTGGGACCCGGAATCGTATAATGAAGGATCCGGAACCGCTAGACCCGCGGGTACCCGCGAATATTATTTTTACACTACCGCTTGCGGGTACCCACGAGAACCGGAACCGTGAGACTCGCGGGTACTCGGGAGTTTGGAACCGGAATCATGAGATTCGCGGGTACCCGCGAGTTTGGAACCGGAACCGCAAAACTTTTTCTTTTTTTTTTGGCTAGAGTTTTGCCTTTTTTCTTTTCCTTTTTTTGTATTTTTTCTTCTTTTTTGTATATATATATATATATATACGTATATATATGCATACGTATACATATATATACAATATACATATACATACATATATATATGTGTATAGGGTCAAGATCTAATACATACCCTATATTAGATAAGATATGAGATCCAATCTATACCATTGGATCCATTAAATCCAACAGTCCAAAAAGGAATCAAAAAACAGGAGGAAAAATTGATTCCAATTTGATCAGGGGTATAATAGTCAAATGATGTCATTTTTCAAAGCCCACAAACCCACGTCTTAGAAACTGAAATATTTTTTTCATCGTCTTCTCTCTCAGATGCTCACTTCTTCTCTGGTCTTTCACTGCTTCTCTTCTCTTCTCTCCTCTTCCTTTTTTTTTCTTTTTCAATTATAAATCGAACTCATAATTATAAATTGAACTCAAATTATCACTCCCATAATTAGGTTGGACGATGCTCTGCAAATAATAATTCAAATGGATTTAGTAAAACTGAAGTTTATAACAGTTCATTACAATTAAAATTGATTTAGTGAGATATAACTCAATGTAATTTTACTAATTCAAAAACCACCATTTTACTTACTTCTGCAAAAAGCTACAAGTTGTAAAGCACTAATGCAGTTTGTATGACTTTAACTCTGTGTAAATTACAGTTGGATAGAGAATATTCAATTATACAGTATCTTATAAGTCATTATACAGTATGTTATATCACATTATACAGTATATTATAACTCATTATACAGTATGTGTTTATAACATATTAAAAATATTCAATTATACAATATCTTATAAGCCATTATACAGTATGTTATAACATATTATACAGTATATTATAACGCATTATACAATATGTGTTTATAACATATTAAAAATATTCAATTATACAGTATCTTATAAGTTATTATACAGTATGTTATAACACATTATACAGTATATTATAACTCATTATACAGTATATTAGCCGAAGGATTATTCATTCATCATCCAATTACCTGTGCATAGTCTCATGTGGCTAAAGCTTTCCCATAATAATAAAACTGAAATTATGTGTGATTAATTAATTTTCAATTTCTCATTAGGAGCTTCCAAATTTAAATCAATTGTTTAAGTAACAACAACAGCTTCTTCTTCTTCCGTCATGGCTGTTCTTCGGCGACGCGGGTGATGGCTTGGCAAAGGGCGAAGCGGATGGTGGTGGCGCCTGGAGGCAGCTGGAGGGGCATGTGGCAGTTGGAGCAGTTCACCAGCATCAACATTTTCTTTTGATCAAGAATTGGATTTGAGAAATTGGGATATTGTGAGAGTTATGAGAGAGAGATTTATATATATCTATATCTATATATATATGTGTGTGTATATATATTACATGTGAAAAGGGGGAGATCTGTGGGGAAGAGGTCAATTTGGCTGCTGTTGGTGAAGGAATTGAAGTTGGTTGCTGGGAATGATGCAGGAAAGAGGGAAAGTTTTTCTATTGATTAAAATGCCCCTATCATCATTAAATTAAAGATTAAAACCGAAATAATAGCTTTAATTATGGACCTTGGGATCAAATGGTTTAAATGGTTTAGATTGAGTCTTAGATCTTACATAAAGTATAGGGATATATTTGATCCATACCCTATATGTATATATGTATATGTTAAGTATGAGAAAAACTTAAAAGAAGATGATGAAATTTTTGGAGGAATTTCTTATTCACATTTAGCAGCAACGTTTGCTTTGTATAAGCCTTATTCACAGCAAAAACAGAAAAGCAAGAAATCAGCCAACCACTAATATTAACTTATTTTGGAGACTACTTCAAACAAAAGAATCCCTTTATAATAGGGATATACTAACAAAACAGTCTACTAAAGATAAAAATAAGATCCTAACAGTATATATATATATATATATGTATATATATATATATATATATGTATATATATACTTGGATGCAGGAAGACAAAGTCTGAATTCAAACAAGGTTACCCCTATATACAACATCAGACAGCTAAGGACAAATAATTAAAGTTAATCACCGTCTACTCTTTTCCATTTTCACTCATTACTGGTATAAGATCATTTTTGCTTGGATCCGGTTTTCCATCCCTTTTACCTTTTATGTTATAACAGCAGCAAGACCTTGGTTCCAAGTAATTTACTACCGTATAAGATCATTTTTTTCAGTTAATTAGTATTAATTCCCTTTTTTGTATTTTTTTTTTCCGTTTTTAGCTGCCAAGAATTCAAGGTTTATATTTTTAATTTGTTTTTTTTTTAAAAAAAAAGCGGTTCCGGGTTGAACCCGGAACCGCTAGGACCCGTATAAGCTGGAACCGGAACCGGTTAGACACGGGGGAACCGGAACCGTCGGGGCGGTTCCGGGGCCAACCCAGATCCGTTGCCATCCCTAGGTCTAACTCCCTTACAAGCAAGACTAAGAAAGCAATTAACAAAGGAGTACGAACTCCATTACAACCAAAACTAAAGAACACAAAGACATAAACGAGCGGTTCTACTCTCTTACAAAAAACTCTATACTGAGTTAAATCCATCTAAACCTAAAACAAGGAAAATCCATGTCAGTCTTAGCACAAGCTCGAAAGTATTGTGGCGCCAGGGACGTAGCCAGGAATTATACGAAGGGGTAGGGGGCGAGATTATTGTGATATACATGCGTTTCGTTTGGCTGGTAGCCAAAGGATTGCATGCAAGCCCCCCGCGGTACATTACGCTATATATATGTATGCGAAAAAATTGGGAATTAGATTTAGTAAGAACTTTTGATATACTTTGTACTCGGTACCTCTTTTGTTAATAGTGAAATTCTTTTACCATTTCCCGTGGACGTAGACAATTGCCGAACCACATAGAAATAATATTTGATACATTTTTCATAACTAATCAAATAAAATACGTTTAAAACTAAAATGGAAAATGGTCCTAAAATTAAATAAAACATATATAAAAAGCCTAAAAAGTATGATCTGACTAATATTAATTTTAACATTTCAAATTTGAAATGGCAATTATCGTTACATTTCATCAATAATATCCAATTTCGTGAAAATCGACTATAAAAAGATAAAGCAAAAATAAAAAGATACTTATCATATAGAAGAGGCGAGAAACGGTTGATGGGATTTGAACAAATCATAGGCGATGAGAAAATGTAAAATTATAACAAAAATTTTAACTTATAATTTTGATTATATGCCTATTGAAATGTTCAACTGAATCAATTGTTCTACTATGTGGGTTTGAACTAGTTTGTGGGTTAGGAATGTGAATTAATTTTGCTTTTTATAAATTTTGAGGGGGCGAAAATACAAACTTTTAAAACTTTATACCTGAAAATTAGAAAATGAAAAATTGAGGGGGGCAATGGCACCCTCCAACCCCCTGGCTCCGGCCATGTGTGGCGCCTCATCTCCCCACATCAAACTTGAACATTTATCATCACATGCCTTATTCGCCATAAGATCTGCAACACCATTGCCCTCGCGAAAGATGTGTTTGAAATGGAGTTCCATTTTGGTTCTCATAATCTGAATGCGGTGAAGAAGATTTCGAAGAATCCAGCTTCCTGGAGTATTCCTAAGAATCAAGTGAAATAAGTGCCACCATAGCATCTATCTCTACCCACAATTGTCTGTATCCATATTCATAGCACAAGTCAATTCCTTTACAAACTCCATAAAGTTTTGCATAGGTGTTAGCTGCAACTTCAATGAATTCCGCAATAGCAAGAATGAGTATCCCATGATGATCCCTTATATATAATCCCTCCTGAACCTACCACTCCCGGATTTCCGCTTGATGCACCATCTGTGTTTAACTTGATCCATCCATGCAAAGGAGGCAATCACTGAACCATTGTCTACTTAAGTTGTGTAACTTCCCCATTTTGATCCCCATCTCCCCTGAAGTTTTTCGAGGTGATTAAACCATGTCTATGAAGAAGCCATATGTAATGCTCAACTCTCATCCGAACCCGAACCTCCTTGAATTTAACTCCCTCATGGTTAGCTCTATTTCTTTCAACCCTTTCAAACCAAATAATTAAAATAGGCAGTATCTTCCTAACACTATGAATCCCAACCCCAATACTCCATGAATTCCACCAAATATCAATGATGTCAGTTTCTGGAAGTAGAAAATTGCATAGACTAGCAAAGTGTAACTCAATTTGCTTTGCATTTATATTATTGATAAATAAGTGAGTTAATGATTCACTCTCACTATCACGACAACAAACACATTTCGAAACCATAGCTGATCCTTTTTGTTGCATAATGTTATCGACTGGGATCCATTTATGTAAAAATCTCCATGCAGGGATGGACATGGACGGCTTTAATTGTCTTATTCCAAAGATCTCTCCAAACTCTCCTCGCCTACTTAGGCGCTCCCTCACATGATTCCATGTTGATTTTACAGTGAAAGTACCACACGAGGATAAACACCAGATTCCTTTATCCATCGACGTTGTATCAATCGAGATCAACAAAACGCGCTCAACGAACTCCGGAGGCAATACACAATTCAGTTTATCCATATCCCAATTTCCGTCACTCCCAAAAATCTAAAACCGTGTCTATTTTGCTATGTGGGTCAGTAGTAAGCTTATATAAAGGCCTTTCTCCTGTCCAATTGTCGAACCAAAAGGATGATGAACCATTTTCCAAGTTCCATCCTCTATGCTCTTCCGCTTTGTCACGTATCAGCCCCATCCGTTTCCAAACAATAGAAGCTGAAGCCCTAATCGAAGCCACCACTGGGTGACATAAATTGCAATACTTTTCCCTCATGAATTTGGCCCAGATAGATGTTCCCTCTCTAAGTTTCCAGCATAACTTCAAACCAAATGCCAATGCCTCAACCATGTGCTTCTCGTCCCAAGACCTCCTTCTTCATATGGATAACACGCCTTATCCCATGTTGCCCAATAAGTTTTCTTTGAATTTAATGTACTTCCCCAAAAGAACTTATTAAAAAGTCGTTCAATACGTTGGACGACATTTGTAGTGGGCTCAAGAATTTGCAATAGGTACATAGGCATTGAAGTAAGAACACTTTTTATGAGGGTAAGTCTCCCACCCTGTGTAAGAACGGATCTTTCCAATCCTCCAATTCTAGATTCAATCTTACTTATAATATTTCAAAAACCAAGCCCTTTCTCCTACCTTTATAAAGCGTCGCCTGTAAATAAATAAAAGGAAGATTCTCCTGCTTGAAACTAGTTATCTCCTTCACACTTTTAAGATGAACCCGAGAAGCCGACTTTCCAATGATAAAAGTCGACCTTTCCCGATTGATAAGTTGCCCAGACATCTCCCCATAATACGAGATAAAACTGCATCAATCGAGTGAGAGTCCCTTTTCTTCCTTTTGTGAAAATAATAAAGTCATCAGCATAAGCCAAATGACTGATCCTAATTCCTAAACCCACTTCCTATATCATAATGCATGTACGGATATCGATCAAACAAATGCTCTAGCCCTCGTGACAAAAATTTAGCTGCTAAGATGAAAAGTGCAGGAGATAATGAGTCTCCCTGTCTCAACCCCCAAGAGACTTAAAATATCTAACACCTTCACCATTAATCAGAACCGTGAACCAACAATTCTCCACTGGACTTTTTACTCACGTTAGCCATGCATCAGGAAACCCTAATTTCCTGAAAACTGAATATAAAAATTTCCATTGTCACCCGATCGTATGCCTTTGCCATATCTAATTTAAGCATGACATTACCACCATTTTTCTTCATATCCAGTTCATGACATAATTCTTGAGCCATAAGAATATTGTCTACATTATTTCGACATTTTATAACACCACTTTGGAAAGGAGAGGTTACTTTATTAAGAATAGAGGACAGTCGATTAGCCATAATCTTAGTAATTACCTTATTGCTCATGTTACAAAGACTAATTGGCCAGAAGTCCTTCCATGATTTAGGCGAGTTAATCTTTGGAATAAGGGGAATAGTGGTAGCCGTGTATCTTTTAGGGAGTGGTGAGCCCGAGAAAAATTCAAGAGTTGCCTCCATCAAATCCTCACTAATAATATCCCCGCATTTTTGAAAAAATAAAGAAGTGAAGCCGTCAGGACCGGCTACACTATAAGGCTTAATACTCCACACCACTTCTTTTAATTCCTCAACTGTAGGAATACCACATAAATAGTTCTTATCAGACTCATCCAAAATACTCGGGATACATGACAAGTTTGGATCTTCAAAACTCCTATTCGGCCCGAGATTACATTTTCAAAGTAATTAGCAGCCGAATTTCGTATATCATCAGGCTCAGAAAATTCCCTATTTCCCTCCATGATATTATGTATACGTCCTTTGCTACGTTTCCTTTTTACCAGTTTATGATAAAATTTTGTGTTTCTCTCTCCGTCCTTTAACCAGTTACAGGCAGCTTTTTGTCGCCAAAAATCCTCCTCAATCGATAATTTAAGTGTAAATATTGTTGTCGCTTTATTCATGGCACACGAGTTCTCAACTGAGATGGTTGTATATCATAATCAATTTCACACCTCCTAGCCTCATCCTCCGCCAATTTAACCGCTTTAAAGACATTGCCAAAGACCTCACGGTTCCACACTTATAAAATTCTTTTTATTCTAAATAGTTTCCTGTGAAACTTCTCCAACCCACTACACCAAATCGGTTCAGACCACGACTGTTGCACCGTTTTCATAAATTTCTCATGTTTCACCCAAACGTTCAAAACCAAAAGAAGTCAGTCTAGATTGTGAATTGTCTTTGAGAGCGACCAAAAGAGGGGAGGGTTATGGTCCGAGAGCTTTGGCCTCAACAAGTGACGAATTTGAGTAGTAGGAAAAAGCTCTTGCCATACATCACACGATCAAGGCGTTAAAAAATGCCTCTTTTCACATACCACGTATAAGCGCTCCCTTCAAACCCGGCAGCCGTAAGCCCACAATCCAAAGCACAATTAGCAAAATCCTCCATGGAATGTCTTTTACGGGATGCCCCACATTATCATATTAAAATCTCCGCCTACAAGCTACGGCTTTCCAATAGGGGTAATTTCCCATAACAATTGTCTCTCCTCCCTTGTACATTTTGCATGCACCCAAGAACAATAAATTGGCCTCCGAAGAAATGAAGATCGAATGTGTACATGCAAGAATTGTTCGTGGTTAGCCAAAATTTCAACATTATAATCATCATTAAAATAAGAACCAAATTAGTCACCTTTTTTATTAATAAATATAAAAAAGTAAATTGCACTAAAATAAAAAAATAAAGAAAAAAGATGAAAAAGAATTTTTAGTTTCTTATCCGCTTTTTTTGTAAGGCCACGTTTGAGATCTACAATTTATCACGACTCAAAAAATTTCTTGAGGGACCATTTTGGTATATTTTAAAATTTAGGGACCCATATGTGACACTTGTTATAGTTTAGGGGTGTAAATTGTATTTTGTCCTTAAATTATCTTACACCCGAGCAATGAAGCTTTTTTGAATTTTCCCTCTAAAGTGTGTTTACATAATTAGATTTCCAACATATTCCGCCTATTTCTCAAGAAAATGCTACTATATAAAAGGGTTGATGCATCTCAGCCATCTAAAATTCACCTTTTAGCACTAAATTTCCTCAAAATCATAAAAAGAGACTATGCCCCCTAGAGAATTTAAATGTATAGCACTTCACCATAAAATCAATATTTATGTGAAATGTTCGGCGAATATTCAGTTGTACACCAATCATTACAAACTTGTAAAGTTATAAATGTCATTTGTCATCTCCTTGGCAAAACAACTATGCTTTATAATGTAAATTGAAGCTAAAAGTGATCAAGTGAGAACTTGAATTCGAAAACCGGCGTTATGCATTCTTCAAAAATATGAATTCTGAGGCAACAATTAATAACTTTTAAGGAGAAAGATATTCTGGAAAAAAATTGTTTTGATGTGAAGATAAAAAGTAACTCTCGGTGACCATACAAATAGACAATGATTGAAACATGATTAAGATTCTAGTAAAAATTTTACATGAATATTGATTTCGGGCCAAAGTGCTACACATTTAAATTTTTTAGGAGGAATAGTCTCTTTTTTTGGTTTTGAGAGGGCTTAGGGCTACAAGGTACATTTTAGAGGGGATGAAGTGCATTTTGCCCAAATCTTAATGAAAATCTAAGCCCATATGAATATACCTTTTATAGAATTAAAAACAAAGATATAAATCTTAAACAAGAAAAAGAAATACATAACATGGAAAGTTGCCCAGTACTTAAGCTTTTTGTTATAGAATGGTCCCCTTTGATTTTGTGGTGGTCCAAATATATGCAGGATTATGATTGATGGATCCACTCATTAAACTCATCTTCAAAACTCAATAGACTTTTAAGTTACAATGCACATGATATACGCTCTCCACATCAGTTTAAGCTTTACTTTTAATATATATATATATATATATATATGTTCGGCCGATCCTTTTTCTTGCTTCAAAGTTGCTTTATCCTTTTGATATAAGTGTTTATCAAATTGATCTTGTGTGCAAAGTGATCCGAGGTCAAGGTGGTCAACCCTGGCCAGAATATTTCGGGAAACGAAGTAGCGTGAAAAGGGTCCGACCTAAAACACGAAAAATCAATTTTTCTCTGACAATCACCTTTTGTGTATTTTAGAAATGATTTATTCCCCTTTTTTCCAATGTGGGTGTTCTAGTATTTATAAAGATGCTTATTCCAGCACAAGCCTTAATTCTTTTTACCCTTTAATTGGAATACTTTGGGCCCTATCTCTCAATTCGTTTTAGACTTTGATTTTAGTCAACTTGATTATGGGCCAAGTCTTGTAATTCGAGCCCATTTATAATAAGTATGTTAGTATAATATTAATTAAGATTACAAAACCCAAATTGCTTTTGGACAAAATTATGGCACATCACAAATACTAGAACATCCTTTGGTTTGTATTGGTTGTTTCTTTTTATCTGAAACCTACATGTATCCTATTTGTTCAAACACCTTTTGTTATCTACCTCCGTATCTCATTGCATGCTATTTTCAAAACTTTTACAACCAAATTTCACAAGGAAAATCGCAATTTTCGTCCCGTAATTACTTCCGAGTACACTTTGGAATAGAACTTTATGTATACCTCATATTTAGTCCCATAACTTTCTAAATGTCTCACTCTTAATTAGTCCCAACCATTTTTTCCATCCAAAACTTAACGGTCAACTCCATTAGTTAATATTTTGACTGACTTTTTGGGAAGATTTTGTGCGTGAGTGACATGTGATATTGATTGAAAACATCATGATATTGAATATAATCCATGTGTGAGTGCATTTATATCTGAATTTTCCCAAAAAAATTGGTCAAAATGTGAGTTGACCGTTAAATTTTGGATGAAATATTTAGTTTGGTGCCAAAAATAAGACATTTGACGAATTATGGGACGTAATATGAGATTTATATAAAGTTTGGAACTAAAAATGTATTCGGGCACAATTATGGGATGAAAAATGAGATTTTCCCAATTTCACTCTACGTACTTCTCATATGCAATAGTTGATAGTTTATAAGAACTTAGTTTACCTCCTATTTTTATTTGTCTAAAGCATCATACAATTAGAGTCTAAAAGGAGGGAGGAAGGTTGAATAAACCCTTGGAGATTTTTGGACTTCAATAATTTGTTTTTACAATTTTTCAGTGCTTGAGTAAAACTCGACTCTAGACAACAATAATGAAAATTAACTGTTTTAGAAAGGAACTGTTGATTTCATGTTTGAATGCCTGAACACAGTACGAGCAGTGGTGAGTATTTTGCACCGGAGGCTAGTGCGTTCTTGCCAAACAAAGTTCAACATCTCAGAAAAAGTCGTGGACCAAGTAAAACCACTTATCGTATAACCAATTGGCTTTGCGATGTTCTAATCGATCCAATCGGTTAATCCAAGTGAGAAGAACATTGTGTGGTGATGAGTAAGAATGATGAATAAAAATTGTTTTGATATATTTTTTTTTTGGAGGGGGTTTATCATCCCGCGGAGCTCTTGATGGGTCCAAGATCACAAAAAAGTCTTATTCAAATAAAATCTTTAACCGTGTGTTTGAATCGAAGTATTTGAAAGCAATTAATGCGAAACTCATTGGAATTCAATTTGAGTTATTTTTTCAATTATCATGGTGCATTTTAAATGACTCCAAAATGGAGTTATTTAAAATCTTTCCCTCAATCCATTTTTCAAATTAAATCCACACATCCAAACACACCAATTCTTTTTCCTTAATAACTCACGCCTGAAAATTTGAGTTCGGGATTGGAAAATCAGCCTCTAGCTCAATTGCAAAAAAATAAAAATAAAAATACCAAACTCAAGAGTTTGAAAATGAGGCTATTCCAACTCAACTTGAGTTAGATCTATATAAAGAAAAAGGGGAAATCATATTGACACTCCATAAGTTATTATAGGAGCTTCAACTTTAATTTTTATATTAAAATATGACATCAATACCCATAGAATATAATAATATTATAAACTTTAAAACTAAATTGCAATACTATATTTATGACATCAAAACAAGTTATTATATTATTTTCACTATTTTATAACATATCAAACTAAATAATAAATATATTAAGTTAAAAATTAAATATTTTTAATATTGATATGTTATCCTAAAATATAAATTCGTCAATGAAAAGGTTAGAGCATCATCAATAATATAATATAATTAATATGTCAAATTAGAAATGACAACATTGAACTTCAAATGAAAATCACTTCATTTTTACTGCATTTGGGCACCAAATTATCAATTATATGTAACTTATTATAGTAGCCAATCACGATTTAGGCTCAAATAAATGCTCAAAAAAACCTAATTTCCATCAAAGTCAAATAATAATAATAATAATAATAATTGATGTTGTTCGATTTTTACACCAAGAAAAATCAAAGAACCAAACAAGGTCTTCGATTAATTTTTATAATTAATGTAGTAAAATAATGAATGCTAAAAGTTGAAATTTATGTAGAGAAATGGAAAAAGAGTGACTTCTTTATTGAACTTGAATATTGAAATACATAAACTCTAATATTGGAAATAAATACACTTTTTTCTCTCAAAATTCTAAAAACTTCCCAAAAATTACACAAAAAATAAAAATTCCCTCTATTTATAAGTGAGAGTGGACGGCCAAGTTGGGCATTAAGAGTCCTCAACTTGTCTTCCACTCCATTTAGATATTTGTAGGATTTAAAATAAATAAATCCCACAATTTAGGATTTGGTTGTTGTGTGGATATTATTCCCTCTAAGAGTCCAAGTTCACGCAAGTCTTCTTGTAAGCATTTTGATGAGATTTCTTTTGGGCTTTTCTCCTTACATTCTCCCGAGCATTTCCTTGGGCTTTTCACGAACTTTCCCTTTGAAGGCCTTCTTCAATTTAATTAATTGGGCCCATTTAAAAAAATTAAAAATCATGACCCATATCAATAATAATAATAATAACAATTATTATTATTATGATGCCAATGTTAGAAGTAGCGAATAAATTCTCACGTAGATATAAGAGACAAACTATATAAATACATATTATATTTGAATGCCCAAAATAATAATAAAAGATTTATTGTTAGTGCATTGCTTTTATATTATGTTATTCTTTAATTGATAGTTTTCTACTTGCGTATACATACATACATACATATATATACATACATACATATATATATATATCGTTCAATATGAATACATATAATATTTACTTGAAGAAATTATTAAGAAAAGTAAAAAACTATTGAATTTATTATTAAAAGGTGTAAAACATATTGTTGTATGCAAACATAAAATTATTCATCAAAACTGTTTAGAGAATGAAAAATTCTTGTTTTTTCAATCTTCTGTGATTCAATTATATATGAAATATTATATATTTACATGCATGTTGTATGCAAAGTTATAACTACTTTTGTTTTCTTATTTGGTAGAGGAGCATGATTTATATTACTCAGGGATGGAGCCAGGAATATAGGTTTTGGAAGGAGGGGGGGGGGGGGAGCTAATACAAAATAAATAATGCAAAACTGAATATTTTTAGATTTGGGGGTGGGAATTTTAAATTTAAAAAATTTGTAGGATTAAAAATATAATTTTTTCAAAGTTGGGGGGAGGGCACCAGTAGCCCCTTCGCCCCATCTCTGATGTTACTTCTTTATGTGTGTAATTGTATTGATATATAAAACTTATTGCATGAATAAAAATGTATAATTGATTGCTAGGTGCTAATACATTTTTTTTTGTTCATATAATAACTGTCATTCTCGGATTTCACATATTCTTACATTATATTATTTTGTCAATAATTATCTATATTTTATTCAGTTGTTTTATTTTATTTTTATTAAATGACTTTGATTTAAATTAGTGAACAAAAAACACTTTTGAGGTCGAAGTTATTATCATGTCATAAGTGTTTTCTCGTTCACTACTTTAGATCAAAGTGAACTAGTAAAAATAAAATTCAACACACTTGTAACAAGAAAACAAGAAAATGTAAATCAGATTTAGATGTTTGTAATTAAAAATTATCCAAGTTAAATTAAGGACTTAAATTTTAACTTGGCTCCCACTACATTTTTTGAGATCTACATTCCCACTGTAGAAGTCGGAAGTCATCGTTGGTAATTACTTCGTAGTGTTGATTGAATTTCTTAATTAGTTTAGTGGATTGCAACCCTTTAGTGATATTCGGTCCACTAACCATATGAAGTGATGTCTAAAATCAATCTATCCATAATCCGCCAAATCGCAACTCGTTAACGATATATAAATTTCTGGACTATCTAAGTTCATTCTCACTAACACCTTTTAATCTAACATTTGAATGTTACCTTGCAATCCTTTAACGATACTTAGGGTGAAATATGCATCGATAAAACATCTAATGCACTTTATAAAATTTCAAATTATACTCAAATATACCCAAGACCTGTTGGTTTAGTGGTATCCACCTCCCACTTTATGTGAAAGGTCCTAGGTTTGAATACAAGCTGCCACAAGTTGTGGCTCTCCCCTCCTTTATGGAGCTAGATAGAGTCTTTATGGCTCAGGATTATAACTATCATCTCAGGTTTGTCGGGTTAGATATGTAAGGTATCCCTCTCCCTCTTTAATTAAAAAAAAAATTATACTCAAATATGTGACCCCCACTTATTGGGACGTTGCCACATACTGGGTATCATATTAATTTTAATAAGTTTAGTGGAGAGAAAGGATGCCTAGCACCCTTCACTAACTTAGTATTTATTTAATTTGGGAGAACTGAGTTCTCAGAGTTATTATTGGTCTCACTTTGCACATTTGACAATTTATATAGCGCATATATGGATCACATTGTAATATACTACTAATTAAACATGCATAGCAAATCCAATAAACTACTAACACACACAACCATGAACTTTTTATAGAGAGCTCAAGCCAATGGGCCATCACAAAATAAAAAGGCATTAAATAAAACCTATTCCAAGCTTCATGGGCTCCATTGCATCCAGTGATCTTCGAAGCCTATTCTATTACAATATTTAAATTGCAACCTATACATAAAATCTTATAAAAGTAAATGGGCTCAAAATCGGCCCTTTTAACCCATGAAAAAGAAACACATTATTTATAGAAGATGCCTAAGTCCATGAAAGTTGTCACCATCATATAATACATGCTCACAGTAAAGTAAAGCAACTATGTTGGCGATTAATTATTATTAATTAGTCCAACTAATTAATTCCATATAAAATTTCAAATTTCATATATTTAATATTTTAATTAGAATCAACTAGTCCAACTAATTGACTTGAATATACAAAATCCAAATTTAATATATTTACCTTTAATTAAATAGATAGTCTAACTAATAAATTAAATATATAAACTAACTTTTATATCTGCTTTATAATTTAAAGTCCCATATGAGAAAAATAATATTTAAATAAAAAATTAATTATAATTCTTTAAGAAAAATAATTATTTAATCCAAATTTGAATATATTAAATTTCAATTAAATTCTATTTGATTTGACCCACCTGATAATTCAAATATAGCCCGAAATCCAAATTAATAAAAAATAGACCGGCTGACCTGACCCATAGACTTGTTGGGTATCTGACCCGACAACCCATCGGGTCATGTAGCCCAACCAAGTACAAAATGGCTATGTCACTACGAACCTCTTGACTATGATTTCCATATGAGTATAAGCCCTTCACTGATGTACCCTGATTGAGTAAGAGTCATGGAATATGTCAAACTCACATAACTCGATGCTATGCTATGAATCATAGTAACATGAATTGACACAACTGTCCTTCATGTCCTACATGAGTCAGTTCTACTGCTTTGGCCAAAGACTTTCCATTTCAATTAGCTATGATTGCATAGGGTTTCTACTCGTTTACTTTATGGACAGTGAATCCCTTCTTGACAATCACTTCACAATTGTTACTTGTCCATTGGAATCGCACTTTGAGATTGGCCCCACCAATGGGTGAGTAGGGCCTAACTACTCTAGTAACAGATCCAACATCACAAGCACATCATGACAGTGAATCCTCAGGTCAAAAGCTCACACATACTATCATAGTCAGTAATCCAATCTTTGACAGTCACTGAATAAAAATCCATGTGATTGGATTATTACGAGCCATATTCGAATACATTAATTCCATTAATGTATCTATGACACAAACTCCTACTATCCCATAGTGTTCGAATGACACTTTTTGTCAGAGCATGTGTCATACAAGTTTATTTGAATCTTAATTAGGCATTAAGATCTTTGACTTACGAACCCTTTTGAGTGTTCATTGTTCAAGTACCAAGTCCTTCCAGTGCCCTTCTCCCTATGCCAGAAGGAGTGGAAGACTTGCCTTGAGACACATGAACAAGTTATTTGCTCATTACTTATAAATGCCATGAATGTATATATGAACAAAAGATAACGCCGCTCTATATTATGATTAGGTGTATAATACAACGAAATGCCCTACTTAATCTAATTCCTGATTGGCATATGGGGGCACATTCCTAACACTATGCTGCTTCAAGCAACTTTCTTCATCATCTCTTTGGCTCTTTGCACTTCTCCCAATCAAAAGACCATCTTTTGTATTGCCATCCCCATCTCACCAAATGTTACGTAATTAAGCAGGTTTTCAATTTATTTATTTATTTTTGAAATTAAATTTAATTGATAATCAAACTGATCGAAAAGAATTTTGATTTTTAACTAAACTGAACCACTCAACTTGGTTCAATTTTTTAGTTAGAAATTTTGAAAAAACCAAAATTGCAATTTGATTTTTAATTGAACCACCTAAACGAACACCTTTATCTATCATACAAAATCACAATTTATGTTGACCAGCAAACAGTTATTCCCGAGACCTTTAGTTTTGTACTTGTTCTCTGGTTCAATTTAGAGATCCTTCGCCATACTGTCTGTCGTGGTAGGCTAGTACACATTGTATAGAGAGTCCGACATTGCATTCAGAATGTGGCCTTGCACATGAAGAGGCCTTGCGCCCAAATATGACGCTCCTTCATTTCTGTCACAATCCATTCTTCCCTTGCTACTGAAGCCTCCTTCTCCACATTATAGCAAATCTTTAATGTCACGAGGTATAAGAACATATCGCCCTCCAAAGTTTGTAATTTGACCCATCAAACTTCTCCAAATTTTCAAGTTATGCTAAATCCAAGAGTTCAGCAGAATTCTTAAGTCTTGTTTGTTTATATTTTCAAATCTTATTTTCAGTATTTTGGATCACAAAATCTTAAAAATTCACAATACAACTATTTTCAACAAAATATACATCTTTTCAAATTCACATTCTCATTCTCTACCTATAAATCACTACCTCCATTATTTCACACAACCATCAATCAATATTAATTTAATTTACAATACTTTTCGCTTCCTTTTTCATACTTTACAATCATTTAACTCATCATACTGTAAGACCCGAGTTTCCTTAATACTAAAATAATTACTCGATTACTAGTAGTATGGTCTACTAACATACCCAAAAAAAATTATTTTAGCAAGTTCAGTGGCTTTAACGTCAATAAATGTATCCTTAGGGGCTCAAATTTAACTCTTATGTATATAAGGGTATGAGATAAAATAGAATATGACAAGGCCTATGAGACAAATGGAGAAATTGCTACCATGCCCTCATCACACCCTATATATACACCTCTCTAGCTTCTTAATTTTCCTCTCTACACTTCACTTCTTCTTGCCCCAAATAACAGAATTCTTCCCCATTATCTCCTCTTTTAAGCTCCCAAATCATTGAAGAGATTCATGGAAAGAGAGAGCGTAAACCACAACATAGAAACCATAATTGTCCAAGCAATTTTTGCAAGAAATCCTGCTCTGGCAAGGTTTCTAATTTCAAGTTTTGAGGGATCAAATGATGCCCAAATCGGAATCTTTTTAGCTCAAAATCTCCCTGAGAGGACAAGGAAGAACACCATATATTTGGAATTTTCATATCTTCTACATAAAGTTTCAGATTCACCTAAAATCGTGACCCAGTTTCAGGACCTGAAATCTGGCAGCACCATTAGAAATTTGTTCTCTTGGTGTCTTCTCATCAATCAAATACTTAGGTAAGACACCCTCATCTCTGTTAGAATGTGTTTATTCTTGGTTTATTATAATTATTGTGGAATTAAATCTTGAATTGATCAATTGGAGGCTCAATTGGGACATGCATGAGGTGAATTGGAATGTAGGGCTGAGAATTTGGTTGATTGTGTGTATGAGGAAAGGATTTGGATAAATTGTTATAGACCCATCACTATATTTGTATTTGAAACATAAATAAGTGATTGCATGTCGAATCTAACTTGTTTTTGAAAGTCCTTTAGGACATGCATTGTTGTTTTGTCATGAAATGAAGTTGAACTCCATTTCAGTTTCTGCGTATGGGTTCTAAGTTGTACTTGAAAGGCTAAATGAACGAATTTGGAGTCAAAATATTTTCCAAATAACTTGGATGTGTTAGCAACATATTGGTAAAATTTTGTAAATTTTGGAGTCTTGTAGAATGTTTTTTAAATTATTCAAAAGAACTGCCAGATTTATATCATGTTTCGAAAAATCCACTTGTTGAGCTTACAATTTCATATTTAAAACTTTAATTATAATTTAAAACTTTTTCTATAGATATCTATACGTGTTTTGTATGTTTCTGTAAAATTTTGAGATTTTTGGAGCTTTGATGAAATTTATAAAAATTGGTAGACAACTGCTGCCAGAGAATTACTCATTTACAGATAAGTGTTGTTTTGAGCTGAAGATTTTGTATCTAAATATTTTATTTGGCTTCCAAAATTTTACAGAACCATTTTCAGTGTCTTTTGAATATGTCATACAAAATTTGAGATTTTTCGACAAACAAAGGATTTTATACAAATTTTGAAATGCAGCTTGTCTGGATCAAAATCTGATTTAGTTTGGCCTAGGTTGGTGGTTAAAACACCAACTCGGAATTGTTCATTGCTTTTGAAAATTTTACCCAATCTTTTTTCAACAAGTGTTGGGTAGTTCTGGAAGTTTTAGAGGTAAACTCTTCCTCGATGAATTTAACAATTTTCAAATTACAACCGCGCAAAATTGTTTTCTTGAAATTTTTGTGAATCTTTAAAATTAATTTTGTTATAGCCAAATTATGGGAAAATGGTGTATACTTTACGCATAATCATAGTTTATAGGATCAAATAGATTAGGTTCGGCAGGTTATTAGAATCGAGTGATAGAATAAGATTCTAATTTGATATTTGGCCAAAGCAGGTAGTGTTGGAGATTCACTCGGCGACGATCCTAGTAGCTTGGAAGAGTACTATGAGTTGCTTCTCAAAATTATAGTTATATGTCTTTCAAAGTTGGAAGGAACACGTCGTATATATATATCTATGAACTTTCATCATGCTTTGAACACTTGACATGAAAATGAGTTTCAACACTTTCAAATCAAATCATGGACTCATTTTGCATTAACCATTTATTGGCACCAACTGTTAACTGCATGAATATTTTCAAAGACATATTTGGCGAGAATAATTTTCCAAGCATGTTTCTAGAAAATGATTTCAAGGAAGACATTCTTTTAATGAAATTCTGAAAAACTATCTGCTCGATTCAATATTCTATTGTGAGCTAAAATGCTTCATTGCATCATTTGTGACATAGGTGATTGTATACTTGTTTCAAATGCATATTTTTGCAAGAATGATTTCAAAATAAATAGCGGTCTTATGGATTTTGTGAAATTACTCCATCATTTGGTTCTTGTATCGTGATCATAAATCGTGATTACGTTCAAGTGATACGTGTTGCATGTTACGTGGTTAAGTGTCGGGCGTGGATAAGGCAGGGTTTGGCCGGTCAAGCATGGGCTTGCGGTCTTAAACAGTTCCCTCTATCCATGGCCAAATCCCAACACCTAAAGACGGAGTATTCTGAGGGTGAGTGGGTACTAGATTGTGTGGTATACTCCAGATATGACCAATCAGGCATCGCGAGCCTTCGTGGGGAGGTATAAGGTGATGGATTTTAAGCCGCGTGTTCAGGGGTGATAAGGAAGAAGCAGCGGGACCCAAAGTGTCGTGGGCAAGTCATCGAACGTGATGGTATTGCTAACATGGCCCCCTCCTGCTTAAGTGTGCCGTGTACATGTTACTTGCATTGAACTGCGTGCTATTTAAATGCATGTTTTGAAACTTGAATATCATGCCACTCATTGTTCCATTTTTATCATGAACGTAATTATTTTTTTTCCAAACATGTTTTCCATGATCTTTGAACAAAATCTCATCGTGCATATACTAAGATCTTGATCTCATACTAGCTATTGCTTAATTGTTACTGTGATCACAAATGTCTTTCTTACTCATGATTTCAATGATCCTTTGAAAGAAAACAAAACTATTATTGTTTTCACCTCATTAAATTATCATTTTGGGTATAAAACTATTTTAAGCACCTTGCACACGAATACTGGCACTCACTAAGCCTTTGTTTATGTATGTTCTTTCATTTCTTCCTTCTAGCTATAGGTGAGTTGAGCGGTGAGACTAGCTTGGAGGATCACAGGTGTAGACTTAGAAAATCCTTGAGGTAAACACTGGTAGTTTTATTCAAGGGTATTAAGTTACTTTGCGATATGGCTGATAGTTTCAGGGCTGGGACCCTAAGATACATTGGTAAATTGGGTCCAGATGTCGAATTGAACTATTGCAATGATGGACTTATGTATTCAAGTTGGGTCCTTTATAACTATATTTTGGGGCGTGACACATACTTCAATTAATCATTATTCATTTGAAACATTTTATAAATTTCAATCATATTCTAAAAACATAAACAAACACACCAACACATCACATCAAATTCACAGGAACACTTGTAGCACGTGTTCTGTGAGAAATTTTCAAGATTTGGACAGAAAACATAAATATACAAAGCCGTATCCATTCCAGAATAAAGTCTTAAGATAGTTGAAAATATGTAAACTGAAAATATGTAAACTGATAACATGATTGAGTCCTTGATTAATCTTTTCTTACGAAATCCTTTACTGGAAGAATTCAGCAAATAAGTTTCCCAAGATACGTGAAAGCATTCAAGAGCAGTATAAGAATGTGATCAAAATTGCTCCAACAAAGAATGTATATTTCGAAGTTCGAGTTAATTTGAATGGAATTCAGGAACTCGATGTTTATATACATTAAAAAGTCACATACAAAGGTTGCAATGATTCGAAAAAGCCTTCTTTACCTCAGGAAGATGTGACTGTTCATTTGAAATAAAATAAAACCATTGATAAGACATATCAGTTCCGAATCAACATTAAATTTTTTAAATCAGTGGTGAAAATTTCAACCCCCAAATTTGCAGCTCAATTCAGCAAATAAGCCTCCCAAAGTAAAACACGTGAAAGTATTCAAGTGCAGTATAAGAATGTGATCGAAATTGCACCAACAAAGAATGTATATTTCGAAGTTTGAGTTATTATGAATGGAATTCTGAAATTTGGTATTTATATACATTAAAAAGTCACATAGAAAGGTTGCAATGACTCACAAAAAGCATTCTTTACCTCAGGAAGATGTGACTGTTCATTTGAAATGACAAAAAACACCAGTGACTAGAAATATCAGTGCTGAATCAGTATTAAAAATAATGAATCAGTGGTGAAAATTTCAACCCCCAAATTTGCAGCTCTAAGGAAAAAATTAGCTTTGAATTTCCAGCTCTAATAGCAAAACTTTCCAGCGCTGAAATTATGCTCTAACGCCTTAGTTTCAATTTTGAAGTAGGCCAAAAACAACACCAAAGTTCAACTATGAAGCAAAACTATAGATCAATATCTCTGATGATCGCATACAAACACTGAACATCGACTTGACCCATTCTCAAACTGACCTTAGTCACGGTATGTGGGCTTGGGCGCGTGCAATATGACATGGGTGGTTTGGTTCACCGTATGGTGTAGAGAGATAACCCTCCTTGCTTAATTTGTTATGATCAATTCTTTAAGAAATGCAAATGTTTATAAACTAATTTTCATATCCTTGTTATTCCTAAAAGAGACAAAAGAGATTCCCTTTAATAAGTACCAAAAAGTTACCCATTCTCTTATCCTAACAATGTGGGAAACACATAAAGATTAGAGAATACACAACTTATTAATTCTGAAAACTTTAAGACAAGGCAGGTGTTTCTTCTTTTATAGCATAGCTTGTGGGGGAACTGTCTGAAATCCTTCAAGAAAAGCTACGTGGGCTTCACTTCTCTTAGAAGTAAGCTAGGAATGGTTGGTGGTACTGAAATTGCTCCAACTATTGCTAGGACTCCTTCTCAATCTTTCGGTTTGTTGCTTAGAAATATTTTGATTAATTTGGTTCTAGATAAAGTCTTCATTCTTAGTTCTCTTGTCACTTTTTTGTTTCCCACAAGCGTCGCTAGAAGAATGCCGGAAAGTGATCCTCAGGGCAAGATGCTACCTTTGTCTACATAATGTTGACAACGGCTTTTTGTTGGGTTAGTGGAGCCGGATAAAAAGAGGTTCGAAGCAAGTTGAAAATGAGTGAAAAAGGTAGACAATGGCCAAAATAAGTGTTCCAGGAGGCAACGCCGTGGCTTCGGAGGATGGACGCCAGGGAGTTTTGAGTTTTTCAAAAGAACACCGCGGCGTCTGAGACAGAAAGGAACCCCGTGGCCTTCGGCAGTGAGTTTAGGATACTTCTATAAAGATATAGTATATTTGAATTTTTTACTATTTTCTTGGACTCCGTTTTGTTTCCTAGTATTGTAAAACCTCTTCCCTTGTATTGGGATTGTCTTTTCCTTATTTGATAGGGTTTTATGTTGCTCTATTATTATAAATAGGATGACTCAACTTGTAATTGATTGATTTTCTCTGTGAAATAAATATGTAGCCTAGTGTTGGCCCGTATATGTAGACAACTTGCAGAACCACCACGTTAAAGTATCTTTTATCATATTAGAGGCTTAGATTTAACTTTCATGTTTATTCTTTTCATGCTCTGATGATACCATTTCTAACACTTCTCCTAAGAGTATTCTTGATGCGATGTTGGTAAGTTGTTGGATTTAACCTGCACATGCGTAAATGACTAGATATGAGTCTTGAGAAATCAAGCTATCCACATATATCTAAGAGAGGATCATGCCATTACATAGTTCATAAGTTGCCTCTATCGATTAGATATCCCCTCGAAAAGAATATATACTTGAAGTGGTGTTAGTACAATATGCCTTTTCTATGTAGGATTTTTTGTAAGACATGCTCTTTTTTTTTCGTGTAGGCAAGTGTAATTAAATAAGTAAGACATTAATGAAAAAATATATATATGACAAGATTACCCTTATCATTTTTTTAGGAAATATCATATATATAGGACCTAAAAACTAATGAATCAAATTTGAAATATTTTATAAGGGTGTGTTTGGATGGAGGAATTTGAAACCCATGCTTTCAAATTCACCAACAAATCTATTGGGTTTGTTTGAATGATTTCAAATTGTAATAGATTTCAAATCCATTGATGTTCATTTTAAGCTATTTTCTCAATCACTATAGTGGATTTCAAATGATTCATCCTTCCTCCAAATTCACTCCTCAAATCCAAATCCCTCGATCCGTACACACCCTTGAAGATTTCATTTTGTAGGACACTTACAAGATCTTACTTTCTTTAAGTTATATGTATCATGTAGTGTATTTACGTTACATCTGTACACTAGAAGATTAAATGTACGAATATTATCGGTATATCTTATATATGATGAAAATAAAATCATAGTAGACTTATTGTCTATGATACACTGATACGAATACGAGGACATAAATACAATACATGAATATGATTTATGACAAATTCAATAGAATCATTGACATAAATAAAACTGTCTAGTGTTTTTGTAAAAAAATTATCATTTGTTTGAGTTCTAATTTTAATTTTTAATAGAAGACAGAAAACATTATCTTTGTTCCTATTTTAGTCCAAAAAGTATTGTATAATATCGAAACTGTTGGGATCGCGTGGTCCAACCCCGGAGATTCCAGTCGCAGCGGAAGCATGGAATTTAAAAATTAAACAAAAATGCAAGACATCCCCAAATTAAGGCTAGGCAGACATGGTACCATCGGATTGAAAAACTCACAAAAAGAAGAGTTTTCACGTGTTCATCTTTTGAAGAACAAATCCGCAACAGTCTTTTTAAGCAACTCCCTGCTTTATCTCTTTGGATTGATTTGCTCTAGCGCCCCACATATTGCGCCTCAATGGTGTATCTACACCTTAGTTCGTACCGTCGATTATCTCCACCAGTGCTAGCCAAGAGAATATTGAATAATGACTAATGAAAACTGGATCGGAATATATTTTGGTGTTCTTCGTACTCAACACATGAGTTGAGAGAATTACTTGTGAAAGAGGTGGAAGAGAAAAGATAGGGAGAGAATTCTCATAAGACAAACTTGTGTAGAATGAAAATTACTTGTTAATTAAATATCAACACACACATTGTGACGTCCTATATTTTCATCTCCTAATCCTATAAGCTAAGGTAGGAGATAAAATTCTTGTAATTAGATTTCGTGATTTATTCGATTCTATTGTTTTCCTAGATTAAAGTGAATTAGGTGATACAGTTGGTGGCATCAGAGCTTGGGTTAGTACCTGAGCTATACTAGGGTAAGATCTTCGGACTACGGTATGGAGTTGTGATCGATTGAACTTAAAAGATGAAGTTTTGATGATATACAAGGTTGGAGTACAAGATTGGATATACAAATCGGAGGGTGAAATAAGGGGGATCGAAGATAAGAAAGTCTTCTCATAGATTTATATGGAGGATGATGTGAAGCGATCATTGGTATATAATATTTCTTTAGCATCATCAAGTTGTGCGCTTGGAAAAATCTCATACCTTGAACAATAGTATTAGCAAGTCAATATTTAAATTGTGGTAGATCTTTATTGGGATGGCCAGCCAACATGAGATTCACAGTTGCTCTCCCCCCTCCTTAAGAAAATTTGGTCCCCAAATTTAGACAATAACCAATCATTGCGATCACATGCTCTTAGCATCTTCTTTTCTTTCCCATGTTGGATCCACCTTGTAGTAATTCTTCCAAGAGCTATAACTAGTCATTGTTACATTGTCTTCACTATTATGAATGTCGAACTAAACCCAATCCTATTTTGTAGATAGAGGAAATGATGTGAGTTCCAACAAGCATAAGGTTTTCAACTTAGGATCATTGATACATAGATTCCAATGGGAGCAATGCACAAAGGGGCTTAGGAGAATGTCCAAACTCAAATAGAAGAGTCCTCAAATATTGACAATTACATTCGATCTCCAAAATAAAGATCATTATCAAGTATAGAGTTTGAGAGGTGAACAAGAAACAAAAGAAAATATCATCGAATAGGAGTTTCGAGAATAATGATAATGGAAAACTTGAAATTGGATAGGATTCTAGATGTTGAGTAGGACAAGGTTTTCAGTTAAATGAAGATTAATCTGGAAAACAAAATGCTTCAAATGTCGATAATAACAAGAAGGAATGAATCCTTATAAATGACACAATGAGATTAGAGCCCAGAAGATTATCGAGAAATGGTTACAGACAATTCCAACAAGTAAATGTCTTATGAATGGTATTATCAATAACGAAGAACATAAATTGGTTCTAGTAATATAAAACTTACTCAATTCGACTTGTAGTTACCACTAACCTAAACAATCATTCTAAATTTCCCGCACCCTAAAGGAATGAAAATGTATTCCCAATTCTCAAATTAGGTTTGATCCTAAATCAATACCTCCAACTGTGAATCTAATGTTGGCTGACCATCCCAACAAAGATCTACCACAATTTAAATACTGACTTGCTAATACTATTGTTCAGGGTATGAGATTTTTCCAAGCGCACAACTTGATGATGCTAAAGAAATATTATGTACCAATGATCGCTTCACATCATCCTCCATATAAATCTTTGAGAAGACTTTCTTATCTTCGATCCCCCTTATTTCACCCTCCTATTTGTATATCTAATCTTGTACTCCAACCTTGTATATCATCAAAACTTCATCTTTTAAGTTCAATCAATCACAACTCCATACCGTAGTCCAAAGATCTTACCCTAGTATAGCTCAGGTACTAACTCAAGCTCTGATACCACCAACTGTATCACCTAATTCACTTTAGTCTAGGAAAACAATAGAATCAAATAAATCATGAAATCTAATTAACAAGAATTATATCTCCTACCTCAGCTTATAGAATTAGGAGATGAAAATATAGAATGTTACACATGCACACTTACACGCCTGTTTCCCCACTTAAGGTAGGCATGTGTGTGTGTGTGTGTGTATATGCATTATCTTTTGATTTGTTTCTCCTTTTAGTTCTCTTCTTTAATTAATTGGATATATTTTCAACTAATTAGATATTTCCATATATTTGATATCATATCAAATATACCATATCTATCCATTAAAATCTTTCCATATAATTAGTCAACCAACTAATTAAATAGATCTTACTAAATCTACAATATCTATCCTAATATATTTACAAGATCCTTCCATATCAATTAGTAATCTAAAAAATTAGAATAGATCCTACTAAATATATTACAAGATATATTAAATATATATATATATATGTATAACTTGGTGAACAAGATAAAATCTTCCACCAAATCCACATACATACATGCCCATACATGTATGTATATATATACATATATTTATTCTACTCTTTCACATATTAATTAATTAGTCTTTTCCAATTTAATATTTCAATATTAAATTATAAAACTATTATTAATTAAGACCAGTTAATTAATTATTTTTCCTGATGAACTAATTCTAAATTAATTTATCGCTCCATTAATTCACAAAGAATTAACTAGCCAATATATACTACACTAAGTTACGTGTGTGACTCCTTAGACTCATTAACAAACTAGCAATAAGTCCTTTCCCATAGGCTAGATTAATTATTCTTAATGGTTAATTAGGTCTTGGATTGACTTCACCAAATTAATCCAAGGCACTCATTAGTTTCGATTTGTAGCAACATCACCACGACTTCCAAGATGTTAATGATGAAAAGCAAACCTATCTGGGTCTCGATCTTCATGTGAGTCGAATCCTTCCATCTTTTTCCCTCCTAAGGTCTCAGGTTTAGCAACGGTCGAAACCCTAATAACCTTGGAAACTATGACTATGGTGGTTTCACTAATGATCGGGTCTTCCAAACCAATCACCAATTCCTCTTATAAGACTATACTCTGATCAGAGATTTTTGTTCGATCATTCAGCTTTACATAACAACATAGGAAATGCCAGACCGTAAGCCTTGGATGGATCCCATATCTAATGTCATCTGTTCCGCTATACTACCAGACTATAACCAACGTACGCCGCCATATGACTCTCCTGGAGTGCAAGTGTACATCTAAGTATGGTGGGTAGTACCCTTCCCAATGTCATCTCAAGTCTGAGGATTATCTCACACTATGAAACCGAAGGACTCCACGTTTGGTAGAACCAGCAAGGAATCCTTACAGAGTCGTTCAATTCCATACTCCCCTTAAGTATGAATCTCCGTGTATGTATTGACCAATCCGATCATTGACAATGGAACACGCCAATCTCTATAAGAGTTACATACACGAACAAGTTTTCACGAGGCCCGTGATATCCCATATACGTTTTAGGATTACGGTCTCTCATAACCATAAGGTAATCTCTAAGATCTTTATCTATACTAACATAAGTACATAACAATATAAAAGTTTACCAAACATGTTTGATATAATATAAATGATAAGACTGTCATAGTGTTTATGATCCAACGATCAAGCTAACAGATGACTCACCGGGCATGTAATATTATCAATCTCCCATTTGATCAAGAGCCTACTGCTGATGTTCCCACACAGGGCCATCTTTCAGATGCCCTTTTGAACACAGCTCCTACTTAAGAGTTTTGGTGAAAAGGGTTTGCCACGTTTCAATCGAGTCGATTCGTTCCACTCGAATGTCACCTCTGATAAAATAATCTCTCAGCTCAGATATTTCGCTATTAAGTAGTTGGGTTGACTTATGGCAGCGAAAATTAAAATTTTACAAAAGTAAACGTACAACCACCCTAAAACAGGAATATGGAATTGGTTCGGTCGAATTTGATAAGGAGGTAAACGAAATTATACCTTTCAAAAATTTCGTTTCACCTCGTACTTTGGATCTCAGAAACCCTGTGGTGCAAATCCACACAATTTTCCTTGGGTGAGAAATTGTCCGTCGTCTTTTCGTATCTCCCGATTTAGAGTGCTCCAAGCGTCGCACCTCTATGATGTATCCACACCTCGTTCAAGTCACCAATCGTCTTGCCTTGCGTGCTAGACAACAAAACGATTCTAAGCTTAACTTAGGCTTGATCATGTGAAGGGTAGGAATATTTTCTAAGTCGTTTAATTCAACACATGAATAGAACGATGTCTTGTTGGAAAGGGAGAAGGTGGCCGATTTTTAGGTTAGGGAAGGGGGGCGGATTTTCCAGCAATTATTCATCATCCTTTTAGTCTTCTTCATCTCTTATTTATAGGTGAAGATTACCTAGAGTCCTATTAGGAAAAGAAAACTTCCTTTCTCCCAAACTCTCTAGTAATCCTTATCCTATGAAGACTTGGAGGAGGGAAAAACTTTTTTCCTCCTCCACCACACAAAAAAACCGCCCCCTCCCTTATTTGCTCATAAAATTGGTCAACACAAGTCAATTGGATTCTAGGATTTAGTTTTGACTTCTCAATTTAATTATAGGTTCAACCCATCAATTAAATACAAGTCAAATTAAATCCAACCAACTAATTCCAACATTTATTTATTTAACTTGGGCTCTACCCAATTAAATAAAATACTTGGACTCTACTAGGTTCATTAATTTAATTGATTCTACAAGATTAATTGAAAGAGTAAAATTAATTGAATCCTTCAATTAATTTATATTCCATATTAGGAAAATACCAAACTTTCCTAATTCCCTATATTTCCTCGAAATTGATTAATCACATCTATTCAAGCAGTAACTCTCTCGAGTTAGTGTGTGACCCCTTAGGCTGGTTTCTATCTAGTAGTAAGTACACCTTCCCACAGTGCTAGTGTACCTTCCTAAAATGGAAAGTACTAGATTAAATCAATCATTTGATTTAATCAAGCCTCGAATTAGTCACCAAGCTAATTCTCGGCACTTACAAATCGCGGTTGCCCACCTAGCATAGGGTCCCGAAGACCTAGATAAAACGAAAGTAAAGGTACGCCTTTTGCGATCTTGATCCTCGCATAAGTAAGATCTCTCTATCTAATCTCCCGATTGAATCTAGAGCATTGGCTAAGGTTGAAGCTCTATTAATTCACAATGGCAACCCTCATATATGCATTGGCTTTCACCGTGCCAGTATCTATGGAACGAGATACACTTCTACCAGAGTATGCATCATATGAGCAAGTCTTTTGGGTTGCATCGATATCCCTTTATCTCGATGAACCCTTTCACGACTTGGAACAATGTTTAAAGATCACAGCCTTCGAGACATATTCCATCATTGCCACACCCAATGTGCAATGATGTCCCATAGCTATGTGTGATCCTTCGGGACTTTATTCTAAGCTAAAGTAAAAACTAATTTAAGAATAAAGACATGCCACACATAAAAAAGAGATTGACTTTATTTATAAGAAAATGATTGTTCAACTCTAGAGTTACTATTACAAAGAATGGCGCCCAATAATTGGTGCACCGGGCACTAACTCTAACAATCTCCCACTTGCCCTAGCGCCAATTGCCCATGTACTTAAGGCCCATTCTTCCCAGATGTCCTTCAAATACTTTTTGGCTAAGGGGTTTGGTGAGTGGGTCTGCTATGTTGTCCGCTGTATCCACGCACTCCATTCGCACGTCGCCTCTTCCAATGATTTCTCATATCAATCGGAATTTCCTCAGAACATGTTTGGATTTCTAATGAGACCTCGGCTCTTTTGCTTGCGAAATAGCCCCGTTGTTATCACAGTATACCGTTACTAGATCCCCAACGGATGGAACGACACCCAATTCTTGGATGAAGTTCCTCATCCAAACAGCTTCTTTTGCAGCCTCATTTGCTGCAATGAATTCTGCTTCAGTGGTGGAGTCAGCTTTTGTTGCTTGCTTGGAACTCTTCCAGCTAACCGCTCCGCCATTAAGCAGAAATACAAACCCAGAGACCGACTTCGAGTCATCCTTGTCGGATTGGAAACTCGAATCTGTAAACCCCTCTAATTCCAATTCTCCTCGTCCGTATATCAAGAACAATTCCTTAGTTCTCCTTAGATATTTAAGGATTGTTTTCACCGAACTCCAGTGTGCCATGCCTGAATTCGCTTGATATCGACTGCACGCACTCAATGCATAAGCTACATCGGGTCTTGTGCATATCATCACGTACATTGTACTACCTATCGCAGAAGCATAGGGAGTTTTGGACATTTTCACTCTTTCTTCCTCAGTCTTTGGGCACATAGACTTGGAAAGTGTGATGCCATGTCCTATTGGCAAGAATCCCTTCTTGGACTCTTCCATTTCAAATCTTTTGAGTACGCGATCGACATATGCAGATTGGGAGAGACCTAGCATCCTATTCGATCTATCCCTATAGATCTTCATACCGAGTATGTAGGACGCCTCTCCCATATCTTTCATGGAGAATTTATTAGAAAGCCATACTTTAGTTGACTGCATCATCCCTACATCATTTCCAATTAGTAGGATGTCATCGACATAAAGTATGATGAACGTGACTGCGCTCCCACTGTCTTTCTTATACACACATGCCTCTTCAACGTTTTGAACGCATCCATACTCTTGTATGACAGTGTCAAAACGTTTGTTCCAACTTCGAGAAGCTTGCTTAAGTCCATAGATGGACCTTTGGAGTTTACACACTTTGTTCTCCCTTTGGGTGTAAAGCCCTCTGGCTATTGCATGTAAATATCTTCCTCAATTTCTCCATTGAGGAATGCAGTCTTTACATCCATCTGCCATATTTCATAATCAAAATATGCAGATATTGCAAGCATAATCCTAATGGATTTCAGCATAGCCACTGGCGAGAAGGTTTCCTCATAGTCAATCCCTTGTCTTTGAGTAAATCCTTTTGCCACGAGGCGAGCCTTATAGGTGACTACCTCTCCATCGACTCCAAGCTTTTGCTTGTAGACCCATTTACAGCCAATGGGCTTGATGCCCTCAGGTGGGTCAACCAAGGTCCATACCTTGTTGGAGTACATGGAGTCCATTTCGGATGTCATGGCACCTAGCCATCTTCTCGAATCAATGTCAGACATTGCACTATTAAAACTGTTCGGATCAGAGTCTAAAGGAGGATCTTGAGTGCCCTCTTCTTGCAATAAGCCTAGCCATCTTTCAGGCTCCTTTGGGGTCCTCTTTGATCTCCTCAAAGGTTGTGTGTTTTCAGTGGGTGCCTCTGATGTAGCCTCGTTGGTGTCGAGTGGGTTAATTTGTATCTCTTGACTTGATCCATTCTCATGGACCTCATCAAGTTCTACAGCCTCGCCTTTCCTATCTAGAAGGTGACCCCTCTCCAAGAAATTGGCATTTCTCGAAACAATAACCTTTTGTTCCGTTGGGCTGTAGAAGTAATATCCAACAGTTTCCTTTGGATATCCTACAAAATAGCACAAAGAGGACTTGGGGTCCAATTTGTCTCCGACTAAGTGCTTTACATAAGCTGGACACCCCCATATTCTCAAATGATTATATGAGGGCGTCTTTCCACAGCAACTTTCATATGGGGTATTGGGCACCGTCTTACTAGGCGATCTATTCAACATATAGACAACCGTTTCAAGAGCATAGCCCCACATGGACTTAGGAACTTTAGTGAAACCCATCATGGATCGAACCATATCTAGCAATGTTGGATTCCTATGCTCGGCTACCCCGTTATGTTGAGGCGTGCCGGGCGGTGTCCACTGTGAGAGAATTCCATTCTCTCTAAGATAATCAAGAAACTCAGTAGACAAGTATTCTCCTCCTCAATCTGATCGAAAAGCCTTAATACTTCTACCAAGTTGTTTCTCTACTTCGTTTCTGAACTCCTTAAACTTCTCAAAGGATTCAGATTTATATCTCATAAGATATAAGTAACCATACCGTGAATAATCAGCGATAAAAGTTATGAAGTAGCTTTGGCTACCATGAGTGCTCACACTCATTGGTCCACACACGTCCGTATGGACCAAGTCCAATGGTTTTGTGGCTCGTTCCGCTTTCCCCGAAAATGGTAACTTGGTCATTTTTCATTTAAGGCATGATTCGCAACTTGACAATTCATCTAAGTCATTTACACCTAAATGTTTTGCCATTGTTCGAATTCTTTCTTTGGAAATATGTCCAAGTCTTTTGTGCCACATTTGTGCGTTTACTTGATTATCTTGTTTACGTTTGTTACTTTGTTGAATATTGAGATTGGAAATTATTGGGGATATAGTATACATTCCATCCTTCATTTTTGATTCCATAACAAGAGACAATTCATAAAACAAAAGCAAACTTTTATTACGAATCTCAAAACAATATCCTTCTCTATCCAAAACCGGAATCGAGATAATATTTCTTATTATTTCAGGAACAAAATAAACGGAATGTAAAACTAATTTCCTATCTCCTAACTCTAAGTAGATTGTCCCCACGGCTTTGGCAGCAACCAATGCTCCATTCCCCATCCACAGGGTCATATCTCCTCTACTTAGCTTCTTGGTTCTTTTCATCACCTACAAATCATTGCAGATATGAACACCGCATCCAGTGTCAAAAACCCAAGAAGAATCGTTAACAGTGAAGTTAACTTCAACAAAGAACATACCTTGAGCCGGAGGCTCTTTGCAGTTCCTTTGCCAGTGCCCAACTTTTCCACATTTGAAGCACTCATCAGACTTTTTAGACTGGGACTTCTTACCCTTCTTCACACCACCACTACCTTTCAGCTTCTTAGTCTTATTCTTCTTCCTATTGCCCTTCTTGGCTTTTGATGAAGAATTCATAAGAAGCACCAATTTATCCTTCTTGATGGTGCTTTCAGCAGTCTTCAACATGTTCAACAGCTCAGGAAGCTTTGCTTCAAGTTGGTTCATGTTGAAATTGATCATAAGAGTTAGGCAATGACTGTAGGACCAAATCCATAGAAAGCTCATTGTCAAGTGCCACGCCCAGACCAACCAATTTTTCAATTAGCCCGATCATTTTAAGTACGTGCGCATTTGCATCAGAGTTTTCAGTCATTCGAGCTTTGAAGAGCTCCTTGGAGATAGCATATCTTTCTCGCCTAGTTCTAGTGCCATACAACTCTTGCAAATGAAGGAGGATCGACGCAGCATTCTCGATCGTCTCATGTTGTCTCTGCAACTCGTTGCTCATAGAGGCCAACATGAGACATCGCACTTGCATGGCATCTTCCTTCCATTGTTGGTACTGGAACTTTTCATCATCAAATGAATCCTCTTTCGGCTCATCTTGCACCGGTATGTCAAGCACATATTGTCTTCTTTAAGACGAAAGGATAATCTGAAGGTTACGAAGCCAATCTTCAAAGTTTGATCCAGTCAGTTTGTTTGTTTCAATTAGGGTTTTGAAAGGATTATTGGCCATTTTTGTTTATCTACAAAAATGCATAACAGACAATCAATAACGGATTTTCAAATAAAGTCTTTATACAATTTGGTCTTTAATTGTACAAGTCTCCCACTATTTTTTCCAAATCATACCACCCTCTTGACATGATTCGAAGAAACGTTAATTTCTTTAGTGGGCTTGAGATCCATTCTCACTTCATCATATGCCCCATTTTCTGAGCTAACATACGATGATTTTGAATAGTAGCCTTACTGGACCTTCTATCTTTTTTAGATAGTTCTCAAGATGGTTTTCCTCATCTCCCACATGTGCTCCATTTTCTGAGTTAACACATGAGGGACGATGTTAGGCTCGACCCATCAAGTATCCCATGTATAACCATCAATTTCATTGCCCCCATTTTCTGAACAAAGCAATGAAACCAACCGATTTCCACGGGGCACCGTTGTGCTTAGTAAACACTCATAGCCTACCTCGGATCCAATCTACCCCATTTTCTGAACAAAAGGATTGAACCTTTAGCGGCGTTTCACATGGTGTATACTTATGATGGAAGGCATGATAATAGAATCCCATTCTTAATATCATATAAGCCTAATATTTTCACAGGAGGGAATTATAACATGCTTATTGGGGGGTCTCATCAGATTTCATTATCTTGTTCTAATTATCTATCCTATGCACGCATTACATCACATAATCATCATAGACCGATAAGTAAAACATCCACAAAGCGGTAAAATTGAGGATGAACCACCTCGAGCCCTAACCTAGCAACCCACTCGAGCCAAAGTGGGTTTGGACATTCTAGAAAATAAAAACACAGCCTAGACTATTACAATGGTATCGTCTCAGCATACAAGTCTTCAAGTCTTGGCTCCGTCTCCTTGCTCCGTCTTCGATTACATAGAATATCAAAAATTACTAATCTACTATACGAAAAGGAAAGAGCCAAACCGGTTATTATTTACAACTCTAGAATAATTACATACATAGAAAATCAACACTACGACTAGGCTCGTGGTTCATCCTTTTATCACATAAACATGCCAAGCAACAAACATACATGTGATAAAGTAAATTTTACCCATTCATCATTCAAACTAGATTGCAAATATCATTAGGATAAGTTCGATATTGATTTCTAAAACCTTTCTCAGAGTTTACAAGTCTAAAACATCATAGGTAAGGTCTTTGGGTCACCCACCTTCAGAAAGTACGAAGAAAGGAATTTTTTATTTTATTTAACTTTCTGTTGACCACACCTGGGCGCTGCGTGTAGCGGCCGTTGCTGTTCGCGATTTTCAAATAAGTTTTTCGCACGTTCGTGATTCTTTCGAGTTTTGATTAACGAATCTGAATTCTCCTAAGGTCTGAGTTTTATTACTTGATGATCAAACCTTCGGTTCAACCATCTCGCAACACCCCACCAAAGGTGATTTCATAAAACTATATCAAAACCTTCGAAAACAATCATATACCCAAATTTCAGATTTCATGATTTTTAAAACCAATGACTTTTAAACATTAAAATCATAAAAATCAAACAACATCCCAAATCAAAATCAATCCTAGTCTAACAATGAACATATTGATTATCATGCTTTCGATTTTACAATTAAAACGTAAAAACAAACATGCATAATCACATAAAAATTCGATCGAGCCAAACCATGGCTCTGATACCACTGTTGGGTTGACTCATTCCCTAGGGTGGCTCGTGGCAGCAGAAATTAAAATTTTACAAAAGTAAACGTACAACCACCCGAAAACAGGAATATGGAATTGGTTCGATCGAATTTGATAAGGAGGTAAACGAAATTATACCTTTCGAAAATTTCGTTTCACCTCGTACTTTGGATCTCAGCAACCCTGTGGTACAAATCCACACAATTTCCCTTGGGTGAGAAATTGTCCGTCGTCTTTTCGTATCTCCCGATTTAGAGTGCTCCAAGCGTCGCACCTCTAAAATGTATCCACACCTCGTTCAAGTCACCAATCGTCTTGCCTTGCGTGCTAGACAACAAAACGATTCTAAGCTTAACTTAGGCTTGATTATGTGAAGGGTAGGAATATTTTTTAAGTCGTTTAATTCAACACATGAATAGAATGACGTCTTGTTGGAAAGGGAGAAGGTGGCCGATTTTTAGGTTAGGGAAGGGGGGGCAGATTTTCCAGCAATTATTCGTCATCCTTTTAGTCTTCTTCATCTCTTATTTATAGGTGAAGATTACCTAGAGTCCTATTAGGAAAAGGAAACTTCCTTTCTCCCAAAATCTCTAGTAATCCTTATCCTATAAAAAACCGCCCCCTCCCTTATTTGCTCATAAAATCGGTCAACACAAGTCAATTGGATTCTAGGATTTAGTTTTTGACTTCTCAATTTAATTATAGGTTCAACCCATCAATTAAATACAAGTCAAATTAAATCCAACCAACTAATTCCCACATTTATTTATTTAACTTGGGCTCTACCTAATTAAATAAAATACTTGGACTCTACTAGGTCCATTAATTTAATTGATTCTACAAGATTAATTAAAAGAGTAAAATTAATTGAATCCTTCAATTAATTTATATTCCATATTAGGAAAGTACCAAACTTTCCTAATTCCCTCAATTTCCTCGAAATTGATTAATCACATCTATTCAAGCAGTGACTCTCTCGAGTTAGTGTGTGACCCCTTAGGCTCGTTTCTATCTAGTAGTAAGTACACTTTCCCACAGTGCTAGTGTACCTTCCTAAAATGGATAGTACTAGATTAAATCAATCCTTTGATTTAATCAAGCCTCGAATTAGTCACCAAGCTAATTCTCGGCACTTACAAATCGCGGTTGCCCACCTAGCATAGGGTCCCAAAGACCTAGATAAAACGAAAGTAAAGATACGCCTTTTGCGATCTTGATCCTCGCATAAGTAAGATCTCTATATCTAATCTCCCGATTGAATCTAGAGCATTGGCTAAGGTCGAAGCTCTATTAATTCAATACTATGTTTCCCACATTATGTGAAATCGACTTCGACTATCTAAACGAGGAAACCCTACGCCTCTTTAGATATCATACTTCGGGCGAAGATTCCTTAAGTTGATTCACTATGTAACCATAGGAGATTAACCGACTGGCTAATGTCAGAGATAGATTCCTCTTGATTCTCACGTGCCTTACTACGTAAGACGTGCATGTCTGAGTTTGCCCATATTCGATCATCTAAAGTGATCATGTAACAAATCAAGAACATGCGCGGTTACGCATAAGACATCCAATGGAATCTTAGGTCCATAAGGATTACTCTTATACTACAAGACCACTGGAAGTTCCACATTCGACTGGGAATCCATTTCAGGAACTTCCATGGGGTTGTTCAGTTCGCCCATTACCACAATGGCAACCCTCATATATGCATTGGCTTTCACCGTGCCAGTATCTATGGAACGAGATACACTTCTACCAGAGTATGCATCATATGAGCAAGTCTTTTGGGTTGCATCGATATCCCTTTATCTCGATGAACCCTTTCACGACTTGGAACAATGTTTAAAGATCACAGCCTTCGAGACATATTCCATCATTGCCACACCCAATGTGCAATGATGTCCTATAGCTATGTGTGATCCTTCGGGACTTTATTCTAAGCCAAAGTAAAAACTAATTTAAGAATAAAGACATGCCACACATAAAAAAGAGATTGACTTTATTTATAAGAAAACGATTGTTGAACTCTAGAGTTACTATTACAAAGAATGACGCCCAATAATTGGTGCGCCGGGCACTAACTCTAACATAGGTATGTACAGATAGCAGGTGAGACCTCGCTCTTCTCAAGAGCCTGCACCCTATCGATAATCATAGTACAACAGTACTTGATATTAGATTGATTGAACCTCATCTTTCAACAAGATAGGTTCACATAACTAGATATCTCCACATTCATGTGCGCGATTCGTTTAATGGTAGAGTTAGTATTTGTTTCTTCTCAAGAGACGTTCTCAACTTTTACTCTCCTACTTGGCACAAAATAAATCTTCTATCATCTCTTAAGTTCATGTCTTAAGATTAGAGATTATAATTTCAATTTTCCCATGTTGTTTTTCAATAAACAACAACACCGATCCAATCCATTGGATCATTTTGGCGTTTGACTCAATACATCAGATGTATCAGTCAAAACCAATTTTAACTCAAAGAATTGCATGTACCTTTTGGTCATGTTTTACCGAAAGAATCTCCTTTGATTCTTCCATGTTGAACTTAGTCAACATATTTTCTATGTGTTTGGACAAAAGGGCTTATAGCAATACCATGGCTTGCACATATTACTATATCGTGCAATTAGGGTGTTTTTTCCTTTTAAGTCCATTTGGAAAATTGAGATGATGATCACATGTACGTTACTCATGTAACGTTGCCAACATATAATACTAATAAGCCAGTTGTACACCTATTAACCTTTAAAACTTAAGTTTCCAAAAAGACTCAATCCATAGATTGATCTTTAGAGCTCTTACGCTAAGGGCTAGCTCCCACTATTTGTCAAGACCTCTTGACTTTCTTCATATCCCTCGAATGCCTTTGTCAAGATCGTAGGCAATGGAACATGTGTTCATAGGTCTATATGTTTACTATTCATTCACTTTAGCTGCCAATGGTGTTTATGTTTATCGAGTTTCCAGTTTCCACTACTATCCCCATTCTTTCGTAAAAGAACTCCTTCATCTTGGAGGTAGGATCTTATGAAACGATCCCTTTCGTTTCAAGGTGTAACGAACACGGTATTTTTAAGTTTCCTTACGATACTCGTAAACACAGGACACTGACCGCTCCCCTAACCATAATGTAATCCAAGGGATCTCTATATATGCTAACATAAGTGAATAACAATAAAGAAGCATACCAAACAGGTTTGATATAATATAAATGATAAGACTGTCATAGTGTTTATGATTCAGTGATCAAGCCAACAGATGGCACACCGGTCACATAACACTATCAGAAACAGTACTTTGCTTTGTATCCAATGCGTGTCAGATACTTCAAATTTTGTATCAGATACAATATTCGAAATTTTTTCTTTTCTTATTATTTTCGGACACCTCTAAAATGTGACGGATACGGTATCCGAGAATATCCGTATTTAATATGGGTACAATACTACATAGAATCATTTTTAAGACTATTCGTGTATCATAGCATGTAACTATTATGTGCAGAGGCGGAGCCATAGGCTAGTATCCCCCCCCCCACCCCCACCCCACCCCAAACTTTTGAAAATTATACTTTTTAGTCTCAAATTCTTTGTTTTTAAAATTATGTTCCTCTAAAATAAAAGACAACAAGTTTTTTCCTCATTTTCCGTATTCGCCCCCTGAATATAAAATTTTAGTTTTGTCACTGATTATGTGAATATTCATAAGATGTTATTCGCATCATGTTTTAATAAGAGCAAGGTGTTATTAACAAGAGGAAAAAAAGAGTAAAGGTGTGATGTGCATCGGGATTTCTGAGGGCGACACTGTAATTAATTTATGTATGGGCCGGAATAGCCCAAGTAGATTAATCATATCAAATATGGTCCAACTTATCTGATTGAACCTATATATTAATGGTTAGTGCTATGAGATAAGCCTAACTTGGTAAATGGGCTATGATATCTATTTAAAGGTAACAAGACTATTAATTATTTATATATTCAGTTATTTAATTATGGTCTATTGGGCTAATTATAGGGTTTTGGCCCATGGCCCACTCCAGCACTATAAATACCTCAAATAGATGATACAATATCATTATTTGCTCTTGAAAGAAACAGACTGATAGAGAGAAAGTGTTGGAGTCTTTTGAGAGTTATTACACTATAGAACTCTGAAGAGACTTGATCCTGTTAAAATAGGTACGTAGGTAGCTTGATGTGAGCGAGTTCATTCCATATTCAAATAATATACTTTTTAATGTGTTGTGTGTCGAATCAAATTTCCTCCTTATATGATGTTCACTTGATAAACATTTTGATTCCGCATCAAGGTGGAAAGAGGTTTCGCAAAGCGTTGGTAAAAATGAAGGCAAATGGAGGATGGTGGTATCGTGCGTGGCTGTTTGTGAGCTGTTTTAATTGTTTGATTTGGATTTGACTCACAAATATTATTATTATTGGAATATTATTATTATTATTATTATTATTATTATTATTATTCTGTTAAAAAGCAACAGAGCTTCCTTCCTTCTTTTGGGTTGGGCCAAAAAAGTCATTTTGCATAACTGAAAAAGACTGCGTCCCCGCTGTCGTACGCCCACGACATCAGCCGGTCTCTTGGTATCATAATCCTATGCTCCGCACCATCCTGCACCCACCTTTTCTCCATCCAATAACAAAGCCGCAGCACATGTGGCAACGTTGATTTTTATTTTTAATTTTACCACATATCGGGAGTGTTTGCAAACTCTACTGCTTCTAGAGAAGTGCTTTTAAGTGAAAAATAAGCAGAATCACTTGAAAAGCAAAAGTGGGTAGTGTTTGCAAAGACAAGCAGAAAGTAGAAAAAAGCTACAGTGAGTGTTTGCAAATAGAAGTGATTATCAATTAGTTTTTTTGCAGAAAGTACAATATTGCCCCTAAAATAAAATAAAAATCATATTTTCTTCACATTATGTTCCTACTATTTTTTTTTTAACAAAATACCCTAAAGACATATGTTTATGGAATAATATTGAATTTTAAAGGATAGTCAACATATTCTACAAGTGTCCGTCACATGTTCACATTCAATTTTTTTTAGTTCTTTTATCTTTCTTTTTAAGTTTTTCAAGACCTCATTGGCTTGCAATAAGCATTTTAACAAATATTATAAACATCAAAATAATTTAACAATAAAAATTAATTATTTTTTAATAATAGTATATGATATAAGCTAGGTTGGGAGTTTTGGATTTTCAGAACTCATGGCCTTGAAATATCTCTTGATTTTATTAATATCCAACTACTAAAATATAATTAATTTAATTTCCAACAAATCAAGTAGGAATCCTAGGAATGGATGAACGATTTTACATTAAGAAATTGCTCTCATGATGTTTTTGTGAATTTTAACGTTAGTTTTTTTAAAAAAAGATTTAGGGATTAATCTGGGAATATGGAAATATTTTCAAGGATAAAATTGTCATAAAAAATTTATTTTAACTGCAGGAATTTAAAAAGCACCTAGAAGCACCCCCTACCCAGCTTGGAGCTTTTGGGTTCTGGGAGCTTAATTTTAGAGAATCAGAAGCAAAAGCAGGATTTGCAAACATTACAAAATTACTTTTTTTTAGCTAAAAGCTCAAAAGTGCTTTTGTTTAGAGTTTGCAAACACTCCCATTATATACAACATGCACACTACATTGTCAAGTCTTTTTTAGTATTAATAATTTTAGAGAATGAATTTTCAGAACAGACTGAGTGATATGTATGACTTGAATTTTCTTTTTCCTTTTTGTGATTAATTTTTAAAAGATGCAATACTTTTGAATTCCTAAAAATCTCATAGTGTTAACTATAACAATCTACATAAGTATAAATGCCATGTAATGGAATTCAATTTAACGTCCAATATATATATATATATATATATATATATATAGATAATTTATTGCGAAAAAATGCAATATCATCGACTTATTCTTCGCCATTTTATTATTGGTACTTGATATGGTACGGTATTATGTTGTTATGATAAATATGAATCACACAAAATCAATTAATTATATTCATTGCATGTATTTTCTATCAAAATTTAAAAACAAAATATAATGGTGATGAGTCAAAAAGGTGACATATAGATTTATTCATATGGAAGAAAAAAAACGGTTGTTGGATGTCATATCATAATTTGGAAAAGAGAAGAAATAAAATGCATCCAGGGAGTATTTAGAAATTGAAAAAAGATAATAATGCAATAGGATATTCATATAGTAGTAGATGATATTTAATTTCATAGATAAAAGTATTATTTAAAATATTTTGATAAAAAAAGAAAGTATTATTAAAAATAAAAAGCAAATATGTAAAAGTTGGACCCCAGCTGCGTGGTCCTTGCAACACTGGATCATTTTCAATTCGTCGCAGAAAAATATTAAAAAAAAAAGAAAAGAAAAAAGAAGAGAGAGAGAGATTTGAGTTCCAGGCAAGCCAGCAATGGGTTTATTATGATGCTAGATGCTAATGCCTGCTAATACAATCATCATTTACTTTTCTTCCGCTTCCGCTTCCGCTTCCTTATCATTATTATTATTATTATTATTATTATTATTATAATTATGATTATAATTATTATTTATTGCCTATTCAATTCATTCTCTCCCTAACTACCTTTTCCTCTTCTTCATCATCATCATCTTCATCATCCTAGGGAAATAGACTTCCATTCAAATTGTACGAACTGCACCTTTCAACTCGAATCTCCTCCACTTCTCCAATTTCATTTTTCTCAATTCCTTCACTCCCTCTCAATCCTTCCTTCTTCAGGTTTGACTTTAATTATATTTTTGCTACTTCTTCTTAGCAATTTCTCGCTTGCTTTTTATTTTAAGTTTGTTTTCTAATTTTTTTTATGAGATTTGGGATGTGCGTTAAATGTCTGAGAATTTCGTTACTTACTTTTATCAATCATTCTCTACTTTAATCATGTGTTGTTGGTAAAAATTACCAACTCTATCCTCCCTTTTTCTTTTTGGTAATTCTACTGTATCATCAAATGATTTCTAATTTTTATTTAGCCAAAATAAATAAATTGTAATGTTATGACACAAATATTTCCAGTCACTTTATTATTTTGATTCGTTTGAAATCATTTGGCCTCTATTTCTCGATATTGCTGCAAAGGACTAAACTCCTTGTAGTTGTATCCTCTCTGCAGGAAATGGTATCATGTTATTATTAGATTGATATGTTTCGTTGTTGTAAAACTCTTTCCTGGTTTTGCGGGATGTGGGGGGCTTCCAATTTTGTCCCTTATTAGATTGATATGAACATTCAGTTTCATTGATATGACTTGTTCAGTACATTGCAGCTTTACTTTTGGGTGATACTTATTTGTTCCACCTCCTTCACATTACCGAGGACATCATGGCCAGGAAAGTTGTTACGCATAAGAGACATGGTGGTAAGTGTTACCACATGCTTACTGTCCCTCAAGCAAAAGGCGCAATTTTTACGATATCCTCACTTCCAACACTATCGATTCAAAAGCCTCCCCTGATGCACATGGAATTAGTTGATCTAGATGTGATTTTCAAGTTTCTTCATCTATCAGTCCTAATTTATGTTTTTGTAACAAAAGTTGTATACTTAGAATGTGATTTGAGGATTGACGAACAATACCATCCAGCGATGATGATTTTTTTTTTTTTTTTTTCACATTGGTCATTGATTGATTATACTTTTTTGATGTACTCATGAATATTAGTCCATTATAATTGACAACGGCGTACATTCGTGTAAATAACGAGTATCATAATTTATCAAAAAAAAAAAATGCATGGGACCATGTTCCTTGAAGGTATAAATAGAAAAATAAATGTGCTCTCATGTTATTTATTTATCTGATTAGTAACCAGAATTAGTGTTCTTTGTCCACTACTTTTCAGGCCTGGATGCTCCTCGAAACAGTTTGGAGCTACCAGTGGAGACGTTGTATGGCTTATGCATGAGAGATAATATACTGGTACTAATTATTCTCTTGTTCTGAACTATCTGACCTTTTCATGTGTTGTGCTTGTGGAGTGTTACCCATTGCTATATTACTTATTGCTATTGCGTGGACTATGATACACTTCAATAATCCGGACTTCTTTTTTAAGTATTCTTGTGGTGCTCCAGTTCATTTTACGAGTTGGGTTTTGTGTACCTTGCCTAGGATTAATGCTCTCTGAGAAGTGTAGTTACAGGGATGACTTTTAAGATATGGGCTCGGAGTTTCCTTGATGCATTCTAGAGATGGGTTTTCAGATAGAATATGGTGCCTCCCAACTATTTGATGATAACAGACTTCTCTTTCTTTACTTGTCACTGTCGATAATTGTTTCATTGTCTTCTTTTTTTTTTTGGTTGATTCCACTTTTCTTTCTTCTTTTTTTCCTGGTCTGCTATTTCAATCTCAACTGGTAAAGCTATAGCTTAGTAGTACCAACATGTGTTTTAATCCCCAAATCATTTGGAAGCTGCGTATTTATTTTCGGTTTCCTGCGAATAGTATTTCACTGGTTTGCTATATGTATTCAGTATGCAAATACAAAGGAATCATCTAGTAAGGACTACTATTCCATGGAGGCTCCAATGAAGAAGTTAATCAGCGAAGAGATTTCTAAAAGGCCAAACACCAGACAAAATGCACCAAGTGTAGTGGCTCGTCTAATGGGAGTTGATGCGTTACCATTTGATTCAAAACCATCTCCACAACTGGTTCAGACAAAAAATGACACTCTGTCAAGCAAGTTGATGGGTAAGGAACAATCAAAAAAGGACTTTGTTGGTTCTTTTGGCCATTCAATAGACAGACATGGTGATCAGCGTATGAAGTGGAACAAGCCTAAACCCCGAGAACATCCTCAAGAAGAGGAACTGCAGAAGTTCAAGAAAGAGTTTGAAGCATGGCAAGCCGCACGGTTTAAGGAATGTTCTAATGTTGTAGAATTTACAAGTGATCCAACCCAGTTGATTGCACAAGAGGAGCTCAACAGAGAAAAGATGCTTCTTTACTCTAATTCTAAGAGATCCAAAAGTAGTGAGAGGTTGAGGGAAACTAAAGATCTTTCAGAACTAGCAAAAAAACACTTGGCTTATTCAGTTGAGGAAAAGGAATCATTATATTCAAGTGGAATATCAAGAACAAAGATTAGGGCTTCTCAACTCATGAATTCTGATCAGCAACTTGATATTGTTTCTGCACCCACCAAAATTGTGATTTTGAGGCCCGGTCCTGACAGGATGGACATTAATGAAGATTCGTGGAACAGTAGTACTCCCAGCACTTCAGAAGAGAGAGGTAGAATAGAAGACTTTCTTGAAGAGGTGAAGGAAAGGCTAAAATCTGAGCTACAAGGTAAAAGTTCTAAATGGAGCACAACTGTAAGAGGAGGAGGAATTGAAACGCCTTATCGAGAAAAACCGTCGGAACCAAGAGAAATTGCACAGCGTATAGCGCAACAGGTGAGGGAAAGTGTTGGGATGAATTTACTTCGATCAGAATCTACAAGATCGTGTAGAAGTGAAATTCAGTTAAACGGAACAGGTTCTCCTGAATTTATTAATAGGGATACAAGGAAACTCTTGGCAGAGAGGTTGAAGAATGTTCTGAAAGGAGAAGAAACACATCAGCAAGTTCCAATGCTTGACCGTAATAGATCAAGATTATCCTTGTCTGATTATGACAAGGGTAGGCCTGGACAATCAAGAAATTTATGGATCGAAAATAAAATGAGCGACCCTGACAATTTTACAAATGAAATAGAGAAAAGTAGATCTTTCAGACAGGAACAGTCTCCTAGGAACCTTATTAGATCTTTGTCAGCCCCAGTATCAGGGGCGTCATTTGGAAAGCTCCTTCTGGAAGATCGCATATATTAACTGGGGCCCAGATCAGGAGGAAGCATGAAGTTATTGAGAAGGTCTCGATGAATATCAAAAAACATAAAAAGACAAATTCAACATAAGGGAAAAGGTTTCGAGCTTTAGATACAGCTTGACACTAAGAGGGAGACTGTTTCGGAGGAGAGTTAAGTCGGTAGTGGAATCGGTTCAAAATAAGAACCACCTCTTGAAAGACATCACTAGTGGACCAACAGTGGCGATGAGTTTCTATGAAACACATGTGAGGGTCTCACTTGACTTGTCTTGATATTACACATCTGGAGAGAGAAAGAGAATACCATATGCTAATCAATTTCTTAAGCCTGTTTGCAAAAAACTCGTGCCTTTAAAAAATGTGCCGAGTTTTAGAAGAAATTGTAAAAGTGCCGAAAAAGTTAAAGTTGTGTGTGCTAGCAAAGCTTGCTTATTGTCAGTTAAACCAAACAACAAAAAGCAATTTAAGTTCAGCAAAAAGCTCAAAAGCACTTTATTTCCAGTTTTTGCAAACAAGGCTCTTATGTTGAAATTGCTTTTCTAATTTGTTTTTTTGTCCTTAATTTGTTCAAGGAGAATTCCACTGAAGTGCCACCAAGCCCTGCATCTGTTTGCAGCAGTATTCAAGAAGAATTCTGGAGGCAGGCAGATTACTTAAGCCCCATGTCATCATCATCAGGTGTGCATCAACTGGAGGACAGTGAGGTGCCCAATGTTTTCAGAGAAATAAACTCAAACCTGAATGGTAAGTAAACGGAAGTTAGCAATGTCTTTTTCACTTGTATAGTACGAGCTTTAAACTTAGGATGCAATTAAAAGCTTTTCAGGAATGACTCTTGAAAGCCTTCTTTATGCACTTAAACTTATGACATGATTAACAAACTATCTCCACTAACTATAGTTGGTAGTTGATACTTGGTATGAAAATCACAAAATAAATGCCAGCTTTCCATTTCTTTTAGGATTCCCCTGAAATGATTGTTCAGTTTGGTTGAATGGACTAACTCTTACATTGCATTAACAACCTTTTTCTCTTTAACTATCTTTTAAATATCAATTTAGCATTATTGCAAGTCCAATTGAATTGAATTTTTGTTTTCATGGTAAGAAAACCTGAACAAGCAATTCTAGTACAGAATGAAATCTACTATCCGTGACATGCGACCATCACTAATGTTAATTTCTTTTAATTGTTCTAATTATCTTCTCACAACACTCGGCCTACTTTTTATTTACAAACTTCTGATAATGCAGAGTTGCGAAGGAAATTGAATCAACTTGAAGGTTCTGTTCCAGAGGAGACTATAAATGAACAGCAACCTACTGAACTTGAAGTAGAAATAGAAGATCAAGCTGAAGCCTACATTAGAGATTTGCTTATTGCTGCTGGTTTATATGATGGTTCATATAGCCAATCTCTGTCAAAATGGGATCCACTTGGTAAGCCTATTAGCAATCAGGTCTTTGAAGAAGTGGAGGAGGCTTATAAACAAAGAACCAAGGATGACGAAAGGTCTAAAAACGATCAAGGAGAAAAAGTAAACCACATGATGATACTCGACCTGTTAAATGAAGTACTTCCATCTTTACTTAGACAACCAGTGAACATTTCTAGGTATATGGAAAAGGCTATTGGTCCATTGCATAAGCCTCCACATGGAAGGAAGTTGTTATCTCATGTATGGAATACTGTTAGAGCATCTATACATTCTCCAGAAGATAAATCTTATTATAGCCTTGATCATATGTTGGCTCGAGATTTGGAGACCAAACCTTGGTCAAAAATGATGAATGATGACATAAATGCCGTTGGTAGAGAAATTGAATGTCTCATCATTGGGGAACTGATTGAAGAAACAGTCAAGTATATATGAATAGGTCAACATAAGAAGACTTGTTCTTAAAGGATTGTGGCAAGCAATTGGTTAAATAGCAAGATAGAGATTGATAGAAAATTGTGTGTGCATGTTGTGTGTATTAACTACAGGGTGTATAGAATGTCGGTAGGGAGATTATCTCGTCTATGCATTTCATTTATTTAGTTGTTTGATCCCGTACCTTCATTTATTGTTAATTTTGTATGATAATATTATTATGGTCGGGAACTGGAGAAGGTTGAGGTGAGATCGGGGAAAACATTTTTTCTTATTCTGCTGTAAATTGTTGAAAGAAATGGAAGTTTATAGAGAAATATATTACGCGGAAATTCATAATTTTGTGGATGGAAACTATAACCTGTAGAAAAATATGAAGCAGTAGAATATGTATTGTTCTACTGGCCCAAGACCAACAACCAAAGTGTAGAAGAAACAATCGAAGAAGAAATCACTCAAGAATGACAAAGAGAAATTTATTAGAGTGGAGAAGAATATAACTTGTGGACTTAAACTACAAACTAGATTTTACATGACTTGGCTTTCAAATGTGTGGGGTCACCTTTATTTATACTACTCAAAAGAAGTATCTAGTATTTGAACTATCTAGATACATTAATAATTTAATCCTAAATCTAAAAAATATCTCTCAAGCTACTATATACCCTATTATTTAATTCCTGGTCTAGAAATGTCACCTGAAATATCTACCTATAGAAATAGCTCCTGATCTAGAAATATCACTTAAAATATATTTCTCTAGAAATCTCTATTTAATTTTTTTTTTAACTACTATAAATATCTTTTTGAAAAATCACTTTACAATTTCTATGCTCCCCCTTAAAGTGTTTTTTTAGAAATTTCTCAAAGTTTGATTTCTTTACAAGAGCATTCATAGCATAATTTGGATATTTGATTCCTTTAGCTTCTCCATGTGCGCAACATGGTTGACCCTTTTGTTCTGTAATAAAATCTGAATGCGTCCTTATAAAGTTGTCGTCTCTATAACAAGTTGGTTTGACAATTGTTCTTCGCAACCTTTGTGAATTTGTCATCTCGGACAAATCGCCTTCTTGTTTCACATTCGATTGTTCAGTATTTTAGCTCCCCATTTCACTTAACTTCCCAATACCTGATGATGATGAACTATTTGGAGGAATATCATTGACATGCAGTTCCGTACAATCATGGTCTCCTGTTTTAAATTCTCGCTTTTTAGACACCTCTACTTTGTAATATAATTAAACTTCGTCAAAGATGACACCTTTTGACACAACAAATAGATGTACTTCAGGGGGTATGCATTTCCATCCCTTTTTCTTTTCATCATATCAGACAAAATTGCATTTCTTTGTCTTCGTGTTCTTGTCTTTTTGAGATTTCGGCACTCGAACATAACAAATAGATCTGAACATTCTTAGATGCGAGACATTAGGCCTTTCTTCAAGTATTAGTTCATTCGGTAATTTCATGTTGATTGGAGAAAGCAACATTCTATTAATCACATATGCTGCACATTTCATGCCGTCGGCCCATAAAGCCCTGGGTAAATTTTTGGTATAAAACCAACTCTTGCACGTCTACGTCAAATGCCTAATCTTTCTTTCAGCCACACCATTTTGTTGTGGCGTCTTAGCACAAGTGAGTTCTCCCTTAATGACATCTTCGCCATAGAATGAGAAGAATTCTTCCAAGGTAAACTCACCACCATTACTTGTCCTCAATCACTTAGTTTTGAAACCAAGTTCTCCTTCAATTAATTTCTTGAATTCCTTAAACATGCTTAGAACTGCTGACTTGTGCATAACAAAATAAACCCATGTGAATCTCGTAAAGTCATCAATAAAATTTAGCACATATGAATACCGAATATGAAGGAGTTCTAGTCGGCCCCGTTAAGCCACTATGAATAAGTTCCGAAGGAGCCTTACACTGTGAAAATGATTTGTCAAAGGGCTTTACAAATTTCCCTTTTACCAAAATTTGTTAGGTCGGGGGATCCTTTTACAAGATTCATTTTAACCATGGCTTTTAATTTATCCATGCTAAGATGCTCCAATCTAGCATGCCATGTATGTGCAATGTTGTTGCCACTCGTTTTCTTAATGTATAAATCAGTGGCAGATAAAACAAATAAATTATTAACTCTCTTACCAGTATGGACGGCATATGCCTTCAACTCCTTGATATTTCGAAGAATCTTCACATCTTGGAGGCCCAAAAGCACGTAGTTTTCAGCATGCACAACATTTGCTACTAAAATTAGATTTTTCATTATCCCCCGAACATGATACACACTTTTAAGTAAGATGGAGTCCTTATCCGTATCACTAATAATAACAGTCCCTTCATTCTCTATGTTGGACTATATTATCTACTATCACAATGACATCATTGCCATTGTATTCTTGTAACTAGAAAACTTGGATGAATCCCTCGTGTGATGATTTCTACAACCAGAGTCTATTATTCAGTCATCCTAGAAGTTAATGGATGCCAAGGTATCTACAACTCTTCTTTCTGTCATAAACCATTTCCCCTAGCCCTCCTCATAGACAACTTCCTTAGTTTCGGTTGAATTACCTGCTTTCAAATTAGCTCGACAAAATCTCTTAATATGACCCGTTCTACCACACCGATTGCACCTAACAATCTTTTTAATCCCACCTTGCAACCTTTTAACGGTATCTGGGGTAAAATTTGTTTTGCTTGATGGCATCCAATGCACTAAAATTAAATCTTCATGTATAACACCCTTTTGCTAGGAAGATGCTATACACTAGACTTAATTTTATTATCTAAAGTTTGATGGAGAGCCGGGATATACAATACCCCTTTTCTACTTAGTATGTTTCGATTTGGGAGAATTTCAATTGTTTTAATTTATGTCTCACTTTACACATTAACTTGTTTAGCGCAGTTAACATGGAAAAAACATAGATAAATCCTAGATAAGTCTACCATCACACAATCCATGGATATTCTAGATTGACCCAGGCCAATGGGCTAATTAAGGGATAAGGGCCTATTCTAAAAGCGAGCTTCCACTCCAAGCTCCAAGCACCGTGGGCCTATCTCTATTTTATTACAAAAGAAAACCTATACAAGATTCTACTTGTAATAAATAAAGTTACAACACTGGGGGCTCAAACTCCGGTCCAATACAACCCAATAAAAACAAAGCAGGCCTAAATCCATGGATTATGTCAAGCACAACATACATCAAAGCATGTAAATGAACTGTTTACATTTATGTTGACAACAGTAAAATAAATGAAATCTAATTTTAATTTGTTTGTTCAAGGCGTAAAAATTCATTAAGGAAAAGCCTATTTTAATTAATTAAGATGACTTTACAAAATTAAGATCCAATTTTAATTAAACCAAGTAAAGTCAAAAAATTAAATTAAAATCCAATTTCAATTTATTTCATATGACCCCATCAAAACTAATCTTAAATCCAATTAAAAATCAAATCGAGGATCAAATAGATCTAAATAAATTTCAAATCAAATTTAAATTTATTTATTATGGGCTTTAAGCTCAAATCAAATTAAATTAAAATTTAATTTCAAATAATTTATATTGGGCTTGAATATTCCTCACGTAATTAATAATCCAAAATATTTTAATTTGAAGACCGAATCACCAACATATTGGCCCACATGACCCACATTTAAAATTTTAGAAAATTACATGATGGCCCACACGTCCCGCAAACGGGTTGCATAGCTGGGCATGCGCATTCGGCCTAGCACAGGCCCAGCGTGTGCAGGCCGAGCGCCCAACACTCAAGCGCTGGCCCATGCACACTGGATAACACGTGCGCTCCTATCGCCCTCACTGCTGGGTGGCTCTCGCCTAGCATCCATGTGCACCAGGTTGCACACGATGCATGCCGACATGCGTGCTCATTTTTGACCCAATTTCAAATATGCTTCAAAATACAACAAAAATTGAATTTAATATGCCTCAAACATGAATTTCTCAAATAAATTTCAAATTTACTTCAAATAAATTTTGTTAACATGAACATAAACGCGATTAAAGCCATAAAATCATCAAATCCAGCTCTGATACCAATGTTGGTAATCGAATTCTCATGCACAACGTTGTTAGGATTATGCCCTCAGATGCCATAGAGGATAGAATGATAGGTCATCTATCTTGTTATTAACTTATTTCGATATTATTAATAAAGGCATTATTTAGTTTTCACTTAAATCTTATCTACATCTATAAATACTGTAAAATGTTTTGTCCATGTTTTCAGTGCGATCCCTCTACTTCCTATGGGATAAGAAGAGTGGCACTAGAGAAATCGATCTTGATTACTACAACAAGTTTGCAAGTAAAAATTAAGTCTTTAATGGACAAATAAAGACTTAGAACACTTGTACAATCTTATCTCTGACATGAGAGTGCCAGTCTAGTACCATGGGATGGTAAGAGCTTAAGATTGTAGGCACATCAGTGGAACTGATATGCTCGAACACGACTCGCATCAGTTCTTTCACATGGGTTTTCACTCTGTGACTGTCAATGACAGAACTGATTATGTGTAATAGGTATAAGTGAACCTTTGACCTGAAATATCATACTGAAGATGCATTTGTGATGTCAAGTATTTCATTAGAGTAGTTAGACCTAATTCACCCATTGGAGGGGTCGACCTCGAAATGTGGCTTGATGGGCAAATGGTAGTCTTAGCTGATATCTAAATGGGATTTGTTCTCTCATAAGTGAGTGAGAAAGTACCCTATGTGATTATAGATAAATAGAAATCAAAGTCTTTGGCCAAAGCAAAAAGAGACGATTGTGCTAGACACTAAATCGATCTCAAAGATCTCGTATTATTATAATTAATACATATAGTCTAATCTAGTGAGTTTGACATAACCATGACTCTCACTTGACTGGAGTACACGAACAAAGGGTTTATACTTATACGGTATTTACGATTGGAAGGTTGTGAAATGATCCAATCATTCAATTTCGTTTGGGCTACGAAATGGGCCACATGATTGGCTAGGTGTTACCCACTTCCTTTGGTTTTCTCTCATTGCGAAATGAAACGAACCTAAAGAGTCGCGCTAAAAGGATTGATAAAGAAAAATGAAAAAGGAGTTTCTATTTTTCTTCTAGGAGTTTTAATTTATTGGATAAATTAATTATTCATTAGATGAAATAATTAATTATAAGGGTAAGATTAATTATTAATTAATTTCCTATGGAAATATATTAATGAATTAATTTATCTAATTAATTTGATTAATTAATTAATTAATTAATTTATTGGATATAATAAATTATTAATTGAATAAGAAATTAATTAAAATAAAAAATCCCGAGGCTTGAAGAAAGCGTCCAAATGGATGCCTATTAAGCCTCATTGGGCGTCCATGAGGATTCCCAATTTACAAGGGGTCTTTTGTTTGTCTTGGTCAACAAGTCATGAGATATAAAAGGAGTCTTTGATCTAGAACAAGGAATAGATTTTCATAACTATCCTAGAAAGAAAAAAAGAAAAAATCCTCCTCCCTCTCTCTATACTAGCCGTCGCCCCTTAGAGACAATTAGTGGGAACTTTTCGTCAATCAATCCGTGCGTGATAATTTAGAGACAACGTAATTTCGTTGTTCGGATCAAATTCAAGAAATTTGAGAATTCAATAATTGAAGATCATACGTGGATTGAAGAAATCAAGAATTCATCAATTCAAGTTTCAAGTGAAGAATAAGATTTTTCAACCACTTCGCTTCAACGGGTAAGTAGTTATTCGTTAAGCGGAATTTTCAATTTGAATATGGGATCAAAGAAGTCAAAGTTTGGGTTTGTAATTTAATTTTTGAAATCCTTCCTCTGTGTTTATATAATTTGTTAGGAATTTCATGTTAGATGTTTTGATGATGACAATTAGAACCTTTTGTTAGACCCCAAAATATGTAAGTTTTTTTTTTTAGCTTTGAAGCGTTAGATTTGTAATAAGCTTTGTTTTATTTTTATTCTAGATTGTTAGGTTAAGTTGTCTTAGACTGAGCGTCTGATTTGTTCTGAGTGAGTTTATCAGAAGTAAAGTTTGAAGACTCAAGCGCCTGAAGTCTGAATAAAGATGAAGATTCCAAGCGTCTAGAATGACCTGCTACACCAAGCGTTACCCTATAGGATAGAAGTGATTCAAGGTTGAATAAGCGTCTATCAATGACTAATTTCACCTAAATTTATTTCTAAGTCCAAAAGGAGTTTTAATGCAAATATTTTCAAAGCATTAAATGCCAACGGGCATTTAATTCAAATGCATTAAATGCTGATAAGAGCATTAAATGTGATAAGCACTTTCAGACGTACGGAGAAGCCACCCTATTGGACTGTCAACTATTCAAAGACTGCAGCACCAACTTTTGTGCAGCAGATTTTCAGGAAAAAGGACAAAAAGTTGTTCACTCGCGAAAGTGAGAGACACGCACTCGTGCATATGTCAAACGGACACTTTTTCCAAGAATGCCTATAAATAGGACTTCAACAACAAGCCAAACACAGAGAACAATTATCAAGTCAAATTGCTGTTGCATTGAAGTCTCATTCCTTACAATCTCAGAAAAGCCAAAACTTTCAAGAAAATATTCTCTTTGCTTTTCTTCAAATCCTGAGACAGTCAACCAATATCTCAAACACTTTTTTCAGAGAAACCCACATTACTACTGAGATATTCCTAGTTGTTTGAACTTTATCAAAATCAAACAAACCATTTAGAAAAACCCCTATCCAAGCCTCGCGATCTGTGTGAAGTCGAAGTTGGATACTTGCCATATTTCTGGGTGAAAGAAGCAAGGGGATTGAAGTGATTTGGAGCAGAAATCTGTGTGATCAAGGAGCTCAAGTCATCGACATCCATCTCTCCCTAATTTGTAGAAGATTCTGTGTGATTCTTTGAGAATCATTTTAGTGGATTGCCTCCAAATGTTCGAGGAGAAGAAGGACGTAGTTGGGATTACACCACCCAACGAACCTTACAAATATTGTTCTTTACTTTACTTTCAGCATTCATATTGTCATATCATAATCTGATAAAGTAAAACTTAATCAAACGCTAAGCAACTAAATACACTTTCTGTGACGCTAAAGCTTTAAAAGAGAAGACTCCAAAAATCATTCCGATGTGCTAACACTGATCAAAGAAGTGAACGCTCAAACCTATTTGGTTGTAGTATTCAAGTCTTGAAATCTAAGTTAACTTTCTAAAAATAGTCTTCGTTAGACGCTTCACAAAAGCGCCTATATTTTAAGTGAACGCTTAAGTCAAGTGTTAGACACTTCAAGCGTCTACTTTTCAAGCGTCCAAAATCCTTTTTAATACGAATCTTTTGAAGTCGAAAAAGACTTCAGGGTCTATTCAACCCCCCCTTCTAGACCCTTTCGTATGCCACTTGGGACCAACATAATTTTTTGCGAAACCCAACAAGCGCAAAATAAAATTTTCGATCACCTAAGCCAATTATCGATTTGTTGTTTCTCTCTGTGTCTTATTCCCGACTCGAAATCCATAAAAAACTTTAAGGGAGAGAAAATAATGGGCCTTATACCATACATCCTGCTACCTCGGGACGACTGCACCTTACATCATAGCAGCACAACCAAATAAAGGCAGCAAACAACCCCTTGTATAGGTTGGACACTAGTGCTTTGTATTAGACTAATAATAGAGTTGATTAATATTGGGATTTTCACTTATTAGTAAAGTTGCTTGAGGCCAAAAAATTGGAATGCAAACTAGAGGATCGGTCCTAAACAAAAAAGGAGTCAATGACCCCTTTTTAGAGCGGGAGGTCGAATTCCAAACCCTTTTTCTCAAGTATACCCATTACCAAAAAATGGACGTCACTTTAGGACACATGCGGATAGCCGCCCCGCGTGGGCTTTAATAAGATTAATCTAATTAACAAATAACACGAAAGAATAAATAACTTTTTCATGAAACGGTTGTTAATTCTTCGTGGACATCGACGAACCCCTCGATCCCTCGCCTTTAGATTGACACGCGAAGCAACTTCAGAATCCCCTCTTCCTCTTGAAACCGACAGCTGGAGAGAGAGAGAGAGAGAGAGAGAGAGAGAGAGAGAGATTTCTTTTTGTGTATTAGGAGGCTAGGTTAAAGTGTGAGTTACGACTTGAGTTTGAGGATTAAAAATCCTCAAACTAGAGTCAGGTTAATGTCCTCAAGTGCTACTAGAGGATTACAATATGTTAGGACATTATTAAATTGTAATTGTTTCTTATTCTATCAATAAAAAGGCAATTAGTTGTTTATTATTATATTGACATTTATATATTGTAATCATGTATAAGTCCATGAACACAAGAGTTAACTCCTTAAGGCACTAGAGAAGTTTGATACTTGTGTACTAAAATAGTCTGCAAGTCAATGATTCTCAATTGGGCATTGAAAATCATGAAGACTTGTATGATGTGAGTTTTGACGAGAAAGGTGTCCGTCAATCACTAGGAAGTAGTGAGGAACTCATATCATAGGTGCACTGATGGAAATAGTGGCACTCAGACATGATTCGCATCGATCCTGTCACATGGATTTTCACTCTTTGACAGTCAATGACAGAATTGATTAAATTGTAATAGGTGTGTCTGAAATTTAGACTTGAGGAATCGAGTTGAAGATATACTTGTAACATTAGGTTTGTCATTAGAGTAGTTAGACCCAATTCACCCTTTGGTGGGGGGTCAACCTCGAACTGCAACCTAATGGGCAAGTAGTAGTCTTAACTGATATCTAAGATGGGATTCGTTCTCTCGAAGGTGAACGTAGAATTATCCTATGCATTTATAAGTAAGTTAGATCTTAAAGTCTTTGGCCAAAGTATTCACTGATCTTGACTTATTATAAATATAGCATAGAGTCAAGTTAGTGAGTTTGACCTAAAACCATAACTCTCACTAGACCGGGATAAGGAAACGAAGAGTTTGTATTCACCCAGTATTTAAAAAAGGAAAGATAAAAATAATCCAATCATTTCATCTTATTTGGGTTACAATGTGGACCACTTGACTGTTTAGGTGGGACCCACATTCAATGAAATCCTCTCATTGCCAAATTTAGACGAACTTAAAGAGTCACGTTTAAAAAGAAAAAATTGATTGGAAATATGGAATAGTTCTTGTGGAAATATTTGAAGTATTGGATACTTAAAATTAATTAAATGGAATTAATTATTTGAAAAAATAAGTTAATTCATTTATAATTTAATTAATGTATTATTTCTTGAAAAAAAATTAATTAAATATCCCAGCTATTATTTAATTAGATTAATTAATAGGATTGAATTAATTAATTAAATAATGAATTGGACCGAGCTCAAATTGGCGCACTAAGAGGCACACCAAGACCGATAGGGGCGGCCACTAGGCGTCTTTATTGGGCTAAATTAAGCCCAAGGTATTAACTTAAGTGATATAAATATATCACATTAGTTAATACTTAGGTCATAAGTTACAATTAAAACTTGGGCCACAACACAAAAAATTCCTCTCTCCCTCTAGCCCTAGCCGTCTGTCTGTGCCAAGCAAGGAGGAGAATTTTTCTGATCAAGATTTTTCCGGTGATACAATTTAGAGGTAGCACTTTTGGACTGCTAGGATTATCAAATTTTCAGCCGGATTATTTCGCGAAGAAGTTGAAGAATTCGAAAGTTTGAGTTTCTCCAACCACTTCACTACAACGGGTAAAGTATCGATTTTTTTATCATACATACGTCTGATAAAACCCCGAAATTGATCCTTTTAAGGAAAAATCCAAATAATTTTTTAAAATATCATTTCCACTGTGTTTTGTTAATTTTTCCCAACAGTGGTATCAGAGCAAAATCACGGGCTTCGACATATGTAGTTTACGTGTAAGTATGTGATAAAGATGCATGATTTATACTTTTTTATCGATGCATGATTAGATATGTGGATTTTGCGTTTTTTGTGTTCTTGAAGATTTTGTTTATTTTTCGTTTGTTAGAAATTAATAAAAGTTGAATTTTATGTAATTTAGTAACCAGAATTAGTGTTCTTCGTCCACTACTTTTCAGGCCTGGATGCTCCTCGAAACAGTTTGGAGCTACCAGTGGAGACGTTGTATGGCTTATGCATGAGAGATAATATACTGGTACTAATTATTCTCTTGTTCTGAACTATCTGACCTTTTCATGTGTTGTGCTTGTGGAGTGTTACCCATTGCTATATTACTTATTGCTATTGCGTGGACTATGATACACTTCAATAATCCGGACTTCTTTTTTAAGTATTCTTGTGGTGCTCCAGTTCATTTTACGAGTTGGGTTTTGTGTACCTTGCCTAGGATTAATGCTCTCTGAGAAGTGTAGTTACAGGGATGACTTTTAAGATATGGGCTCGGAGTTTCCTTGATGCATTCTAGAGATGGGTTTTCAGATAGAATATGGTGCCTCCCAACTATTTGATGATAACAGACTTCTCTTTCTTTACTTGTCACTGTCGATAATTGTTTCATTGTCTTCTTTTTTTTTTTTGGTTGATTCCACTTTTCTTTTTCTTCTTTTTTTCCTGGTCTGCTATTTCAATCTCAACTGGTAAAGCTATAGCTTAGTAGTACCAACATGTGTTTTAATCCCCAAATCATTTGGAAGCTGCGTATTTATTTTCGGTTTCCTGCGAATAGTATTTCACTGGTTTGCTATATGTATTCAGTATGCAAATACAAAGGAGTCATCTAGTAAGGACTACTATTCCATGGAGGCTCCAATGAAGAAGTTAATCAGCGAAGAGATTTCTAAAAGGCCAAACACCAGACAAAATGCACCAAGTGTAGTGGCTCGTCTAATGGGAGTTGATGCGTTACCATTTGATTCAAAACCATCTCCACAACTGGTTCAGACAAAAAATGACACTCTGTCAAGCAAGTTGATGGGTAAGGAACAATCAAAAAAGGACTTTGTTGGTTCTTTTGGCCATTCAATAGACAGACATGGTGATCAGCGTATGAAGTGGAACAAGCCTAAACCCCGAGAACATCCTCAAGAAGAGGAACTGCAGAAGTTCAAGAAAGAGTTTGAAGCATGGCAAGCCGCACGGTTTAAGGAATGTTCTAATGTTGTAGAATTTACAAGTGATCCAACCCAGTTGATTGCACAAGAGGAGCTCAACAGAGAAAAGATGCTTCTTTACTCTAATTCTAAGAGATCCAAAAGTAGTGAGAGGTTGAGGGAAACTAAAGATCTTTCAGAACTAGCAAAAAAACACTTGGCTTATTCAGTTGAGGAAAAGGAATCATTATATTCAAGTGGAATATCAAGAACAAAGATTAGGGCTTCTCAACTCATGAATTCTGATCAGCAACTTGATATTGTTTCTGCACCCACCAAAATTGTGATTTTGAGGCCCGGTCCTGACAGGATGGACATTAATGAAGATTCGTGGAACAGTAGTACTCCCAGCACTTCAGAAGAGAGAGGTAGAATAGAAGACTTTCTTGAAGAGGTGAAGGAAAGGCTAAAATCTGAGCTACAAGGTAAAAGTTCTAAATGGAGCACAACTGTAAGAGGAGGAGGAATTGAAACGCCTTATCGAGAAAAACCGTCGGAACCAAGAGAAATTGCACAGCGTATAGCGCAACAGGTGAGGGAAAGTGTTGGGATGAATTTACTTCGATCAGAATCTACAAGATCGTGTAGAAGTGAAATTCAGTTAAACGGAACAGGTTCTCCTGAATTTATTAATAGGGATACAAGGAAACTCTTGGCAGAGAGGTTGAAGAATGTTCTGAAAGGAGAAGAAACACATCAGCAAGTTCCAATGCTTGACCGTAATAGATCAAGATTATCCTTGTCTGATTATGACAAGGGTAGGCCTGGACAATCAAGAAATTTATGGATCGAAAATAAAATGAGCGACCCTGACAATTTTACAAATGAAATAGAGAAAAGTAGATCTTTCAGACAGGAACAGTCTCCTAGGAACCTTATTAGATCTTTGTCAGCCCCAGTATCAGGGGCGTCATTTGGAAAGCTCCTTCTGGAAGATCGCAATATATTAACTGGGGCCCAGATCAGGAGGAAGCATGAAGTTATTGAGAAGGTCTCGATGAATATCAAAAAACATAAAAAAGACAAATTCAACATAAGGGAAAAGGTTTCGAGCTTTAGATACAGCTTGACACTAAGAGGGAGACTGTTTCGGAGGAGAGTTAAGTCGGTAGTGGAATCGGTTCAAAATAAGAACCACCTCTTGAAAGACATCACTAGTGGACCAACAGTGGCGATGAGTTTCTATGAAACACATGTGAGGGTCTCACTTGACTTGTCTTGATATTACACATCTGGAGAGAGAAAGAGAATACCATATGCTAATCAATTTCTTAAGCCTGTTTGCAAAAAACTCGTGCCTTTAAAAAATGTGCCGAGTTTTAGAAGAAATTGTAAAAGTGCCGAAAAAGTTAAAGTTGTGTGTGCTAGCAAAGCTTGCTTATTGTCAGTTAAACCAAACAACAAAAAGCAATTTAAGTTCAGCAAAAAGCTCAAAAGCACTTTATTTCCAGTTTTTGCAAACAAGGCTCTTATGTTGAAATTGCTTTTCTAATTTGTTTTTTTGTCCTTAATTTGTTCAAGGAGAATTCCACTGAAGTGCCACCAAGCCCTGCATCTGTTTGCAGCAGTATTCAAGAAGAATTCTGGAGGCAGGCAGATTACTTAAGCCCCATGTCATCATCATCAGGTGTGCATCAACTGGAGGACAGTGAGGTGCCCAATGTTTTCAGAGAAATAAACTCAAACCTGAATGGTAAGTAAACGGAAGTTAGCAATGTCTTTTTCACTTGTATAGTACGAGCTTTAAACTTAGGATGCAATTAAAAGCTTTTCAGGAATGACTCTTGAAAGCCTTCTTTATGCACTTAAACTTATGACATGATTAACAAACTATCTCCACTAACTATAGTTGGTAGTTGATACTTGGTATGAAAATCACAAAATAAATGCCAGCTTTCCATTTCTTTTAGGATTCCCCTGAAATGATTGTTCAGTTTGGTTGAATGGACTAACTCTTACATTGCATTAACAACCTTTTTCTCTTTAACTATCTTTTAAATATCAATTTAGCATTATTGCAAGTCCAATTGAATTGAATTTTTGTTTTCATGGTAAGAAAACCTGAACAAGCAATTCTAGTACAGAATGAAATCTACTATCCGTGACATGCGACCATCACTAATGTTAATTTCTTTTAATTGTTCTAATTATCTTCTCACAACACTCGGCCTACTTTTTATTTACAAACTTCTGATAATGCAGAGTTGCGAAGGAAATTGAATCAACTTGAAGGTTCTGTTCCAGAGGAGACTATAAATGAACAGCAACCTACTGAACTTGAAGTAGAAATAGAAGATCAAGCTGAAGCCTACATTAGAGATTTGCTTATTGCTGCTGGTTTATATGATGGTTCATATAGCCAATCTCTGTCAAAATGGGATCCACTTGGTAAGCCTATTAGCAATCAGGTCTTTGAAGAAGTGGAGGAGGCTTATAAACAAAGAACCAAGGATGACGAAAGGTCTAAAAACGATCAAGGAGAAAAAGTAAACCACATGATGATACTCGACCTGTTAAATGAAGTACTTCCATCTTTACTTAGACAACCAGTGAACATTTCTAGGTATATGGAAAAGGCTATTGGTCCATTGCATAAGCCTCCACATGGAAGGAAGTTGTTATCTCATGTATGGAATACTGTTAGAGCATCTATACATTCTCCAGAAGATAAATCTTATTATAGCCTTGATCATATGTTGGCTCGAGATTTGGAGACCAAACCTTGGTCAAAAATGATGAATGATGACATAAATGCCGTTGGTAGAGAAATTGAATGTCTCATCATTGGGGAACTGATTGAAGAAACAGTCAAGTATATATGAATAGGTCAACATAAGAAGACTTGTTCTTAAAGGATTGTGGCAAGCAATTGGTTAAATAGCAAGATAGAGATTGATAGAAAATTGTGTGTGCATGTTGTGTGTATTAACTACAGGGTGTATAGAATGTCGGTAGGGAGATTATCTCGTCTATGCATTTCATTTATTTAGTTGTTTGATCCGGTACCTTCATTTATTGTTAATTTTGTATGATAATATTATTATGGTCGGGAACTGGAGAAGGTTGAGGTGAGATCGGGGAAAATATTTTTTCTTATTCTGCTGTAAATTGTTGAAAGAAATGGAAGTTTATAGAGAAATATATTACGCGGAAATTCATAATTTTGTGGATGGAAACTATAACCTGTAGAAAAATATGAAGCAGTAGAATATGTATTGTTCTACTGGCCCAAGACCAACAACCAAAGTGTAGAAGAAACAATCGAAGAAGAAATCACTCAAGAATGACAAAGAGAAATTTATTAGAGTGGAGAAGAATATAACTCATGGACTTAAACTACAAACTAGATTTTACATGACTTGGCTTTCAAATGTGTGGGGTCACCCTTATTTATACTACTCAAAAGAAGAATCTAGTATTTGAACTATCTAGATACATTAATAATTTAATCCTAAATCTAAAAAATATCTCTCAAGCTACTATATACCCTATTATTTAATTCCTGGTCTAGAAATGTCACCTGAAATATCTACCTATAGAAATAGCTCCTGATCTAGAAATATCACTTAAAATATATTTCTCTAGAAATCTCTATTTAAATTTTTTTTTTAACTACTATAAATATCTTTTTGAAAAATCACTTTACAATTTCTATGCTCCCCCTTAAAGTGTTTTTTTAGAAATTTCTCAAAGTTTGATTTCTTTACAAGAGCATTCATAGCATAATTTGGATATTTGATTCCTTTAGCTTCTCCATGTGCGCAACATGGTTGACCCTTTTGTTCTGTAAGAAAATCTGAATGCGTCCTTATAAAGTTGTCGTCTCTATAACAAGTTGGTTTGACAATTGTTCTTCGCAACCTTTGTGAATTTGTCATCTCGGACAAATCACCTTCTTGTTTCACATTCGATTGTTCAGTATTTTAGCTCCCCATTTCACTTAACTTCCCAATACCTGATGATGATGAACTATTTGGAGGAATATCATTGACATGCAGTTCCGTACAATCATGGTCTCCTGTTTTAAATTCTCGCTTTTTAGACACCTCTACTTTGTAATATAATTAAACTTCGTCAAAGATGACACCTTTTGACACAACAAATAGATGTACTTCAGGGGGTATGCATTTCCATCCCTTTTTCTTTTCATCATATCAGACAAAATTGCATTTCTTTGTCTTCGTGTTCTTGTCTTTTTGAGATTTCGGCACTCGAACATAACAAATAGATCTGAACATTCTTAGATGCGAGACATTAGGCCTTTCTTCAAGTATTAGTTCATTCGGTAATTTCATGTTGATTGGAGAAAGCAACATTCTATTAATCACATATGCTGCACATTTCATGCCGTCGGCCCATAAAGCCCTGGGTAAATTTTTGGTATAAAACCAACTCTTGCACGTCTACGTCAAATGCCTAATCTTTCTTTCAGCCACACCATTTTGTTGTGGCGTCTTAGCACAAGTGAGTTCTCCCTTAATGACATCTTCGCCATAGAATGAGAAGAATTCTTCCAAGGTAAACTCACCACCATTACTTGTCCTCAATCACTTAGTTTTGAAACCAAGTTCTCCTTCAATTAATTTCTTGAATTCCTTAAACATGCTTAGAACTGCTGACTTGTGCATAACAAAATAAACCCATGTGAATCTCGTAAAGTCATCAATAAAATTTAGCACATATGAATACCGAATATGAAGGAGTTCTAGTCGGCCCCGTTAAGCCACTATGAATAAGTTCCGAAGGAGCCTTACACTGTGAAAATGATTTGTCAAAGGGCTTTACAAATTTCCCTTTTACCAAAATTTGTTAGGTCGGGGGATCCTTTTACAAGATTCATTTTAACCATGGCTTTTAATTTATCCATGCTAAGATGCTCCAATCTAGCATGCCATGTATGTGCAATGTTGTTGCCACTCGTTTTCTTAATGTATAAATCAGTGGCAGATAAAACAAATAAATTATTAACTCTCTTACCAGTATGGACGGCATATGCCTTCAACTCCTTGATATTTCGAAGAATCTTCACATCTTGGAGGCCCAAAAGCACGTAGTTTTCAGCATGCACAACATTTGCTACTAAAATTAGATTTTTCATTATCCCCCGAACATGATACACACTTTTAAGTAAGATGGAGTCCTTATCCGTATCACTAATAATAACAGTCCCTTCATTCTCTATGTTGGACTATATTATCTACTATCACAATGACATCATTGCCATTGTATTCTTGTAACTAGAAAACTTGGATGAATCCCTCGTGTGATGATTTCTACAACCAGAGTCTATTATTCAGTCATCCTAGAAGTTAATGGATGCCAAGGTATCTACAACTCTTCTTTCTGTCATAAACCATTTCCCCTAGCCCTCCTCATAGACAACTTCCTTAGTTTCGGTTGAATTACCTGCTTTCAAATTAGCTCGACAAAATCTCTTAATATGACCCGTTCTACCACACCGATTGCACCTAACAATCTTTTTAATCCCACCTTGCAACCTTTTAACGGTATCTGGGGTAAAATTTGTTTTGCTTGATGGCATCCAATGCACTAAAATTAAATCTTCATGTATAACACCCTTTTGCTAGGAAGATGCTATACACTAGACTTAATTTTATTATCTAAAGTTTGATGGAGAGCCGGGATATACAATACCCCTTTTCTACTTAGTATGTTTCGATTTGGGAGAATTTCAATTGTTTTAATTTATGTCTCACTTTACACATTAACTTGTTTAGCGCAGTTAACATGGAAAAAACATAGATAAATCCTAGATAAGTCTACCATCACACAATCCATGGATATTCTAGATTGACCCAGGCCAATGGGCTAATTAAGGGATAAGGGCCTATTCTAAAAGCGAGCTTCCACTCCAAGCTCCAAGCACCGTGGGCCTATCTCTATTTTATTACAAAAGAAAACCTATACAAGATTCTACTTGTAATAAATAAAGTTACAACACTGGGGGCTCAAACTCCGGTCCAATACAACCCAATAAAAACAAAGCAGGCCTAAATCCATGGATTATGTCAAGCACAACATACATCAAAGCATGTAAATGAACTGTTTACATTTATGTTGACAACAGTAAAATAAATGAAATCTAATTTTAATTTGTTTGTTCAAGGCGTAAAAATTCATTAAGGAAAAGCCTATTTTAATTAATTAAGATGACTTTACAAAATTAAGATCCAATTTTAATTAAACCAAGTAAAGTCAAAAAATTAAATTAAAATCCAATTTCAATTTATTTCATATGACCCCATCAAAACTAATCTTAAATCCAATTAAAAATCAAATCGAGGATCAAATAGATCTAAATAAATTTCAAATCAAATTTAAATTTATTTATTATGGGCTTTAAGCTCAAATCAAATTAAATTAAAATTTAATTTCAAATAATTTATATTGGGCTTGAATATTCCTCACGTAATTAATAATCCAAAATATTTTAATTTGAAGACCGAATCACCAACATATTGGCCCACATGACCCACATTTAAAATTTTAGAAAATTACATGATGGCCCACACGTCCCGCAAACGGGTTGCATAGCTGGGCATGCGCATTCGGCCTAGCACAGGCCCAGCGTGTGCAGGCCGAGCGCCCAACACTCAAGCGCTGGCCCATGCACACTGGATAACACGTGCGCTCCTATCGCCCTCACTGCTGGGTGGCTCTCGCCTAGCATCCATGTGCACCAGGTTGCACACGATGCATGCCGACATGCGTGCTCATTTTTGACCCAATTTCAAATATGCTTCAAAATACAACAAAAATTGAATTTAATATGCCTCAAACATGAATTTCTCAAATAAATTTCAAATTTACTTCAAATAAATTTTGTTAACATGAACATAAACGCGATTAAAGCCATAAAATCATCAAATCCAGCTCTGATACCAATGTTGGTAATCGAATTCTCATGCACAACGTTGTTAGGATTATGCCCTCAGATGCCATAGAGGATAGAATGATAGGTCATCTATCTTGTTATTAACTTATTTCGATATTATTAATAAAGGCATTATTTAGTTTTCACTTAAATCTTATCTACATCTATAAATACTGTAAAATGTTTTGTCCATGTTTTCAGTGCGATCCCTCTACTTCCTATGGGATAAGAAGAGTGGCACTAGAGAAATCGATCTTGATTACTACAACAAGTTTGCAAGTAAAAATTAAGTCTTTAATGGACAAATAAAGACTTAGAACACTTGTACAATCTTATCTCTGACATGAGAGTGCCAGTCTAGTACCATGGGATGGTAAGAGCTTAAGATTGTAGGCACATCAGTGGAACTGATATGCTCGAACACGACTCGCATCAGTTCTTTCACATGGGTTTTCACTCTGTGACTGTCAATGACAGAACTGATTATGTGTAATAGGTATAAGTGAACCTTTGACCTGAAATATCATACTGAAGATGCATTTGTGATGTCAAGTATTTCATTAGAGTAGTTAGACCTAATTCACCCATTGGAGGGGTCGACCTCGAAATGTGGCTTGATGGGCAAATGGTAGTCTTAGCTGATATCTAAATGGGATTTGTTCTCTCATAAGTGAGTGAGAAAGTACCCTATGTGATTATAGATAAATAGAAATCAAAGTCTTTGGCCAAAGCAAAAAGAGACGATTGTGCTAGACACTAAATCGATCTCAAAGATCTCGTATTATTATAATTAATACATATAGTCTAATCTAGTGAGTTTGACATAACCATGACTCTCACTTGACTGGAGTACACGAACAAAGGGTTTATACTTATACGGTATTTACGATTGGAAGGTTGTGAAATGATCCAATCATTCAATTTCGTTTGGGCTACGAAATGGGCCACATGATTGGCTAGGTGTTACCCACTTCCTTTGGTTTTCTCTCATTGCGAAATGAAACGAACCTAAAGAGTCGCGCTAAAAGGATTGATAAAGAAAAATGAAAAAGGAGTTTCTATTTTTCTTCTAGGAGTTTTAATTTATTGGATAAATTAATTATTCATTAGATGAAATAATTAATTATAAGGGTAAGATTAATTATTAATTAATTTCCTATGGAAATATATTAATGAATTAATTTATCTAATTAATTTGATTAATTAATTAATTAATTAATTTATTGGATATAATAAATTATTAATTGAATAAGAAATTAATTAAAATAAAAAATCCCGAGGCTTGAAGAAAGCGTCCAAATGGATGCCTATTAAGCCTCATTGGGCGTCCATGAGGATTCCCAATTTACAAGGGGTCTTTTGTTTGTCTTGGTCAACAAGTCATGAGATATAAAAGGAGTCTTTGATCTAGAACAAGGAATAGATTTTCATAACTATCCTAGAAAGAAAAAAAGAAAAAATCCTCCTCCCTCTCTCTATACTAGCCGTCGCCCCTTAGAGACAATTAGTGGGAACTTTTCGTCAATCAATCCGTGCGTGATAATTTAGAGACAACGTAATTTCGTTGTTCGGATCAAATTCAAGAAATTTGAGAATTCAATAATTGAAGATCATACGTGGATTGAAGAAATCAAGAATTCATCAATTCAAGTTTCAAGTGAAGAATAAGATTTTTCAACCACTTCGCTTCAACGGGTAAGTAGTTATTCGTTAAGCGGAATTTTCAATTTGAATATGGGATCAAAGAAGTCAAAGTTTGGGTTTTTAATTTAATTTTTGAAATCCTTCCGCTGTGTTTATATAATTTGTTAGGAATTTCATGTTAGATGTTTTGATGATGACAATTAGGACCTTTTGTTAGACCCCAAAATATGTAAGTTTTTTTTTTTTAGCTTTGAAGCGTTAGATTTGTAATAAGCTTTGTTTTATTTTTATTCTAGATTGTTAGGTTAAGTTGTCTTAGACTGAGCGTCTGATTTGTTCTGAGTGAGTTTATCAGAAGTAAAGTTTGAAGACTCAAGCGCCTGAAGTCTGAATAAAGATGAAGATTCCAAGCGTCTAGAATGACCTGCTACACCAAGCGTCACCCTATAGGATAGAAGTGATTCAAGGTTGAATAAGCGTCTATCAATGACTAATTTCACCTAAATTTATTTCTAAGTCCAAAAGGAGTTTTAATGCAAATATTTTCAAAGCATTAAATGCCAACGGGCATATAATTCAAATGCATTAAATGCTGATAAGAGCATTAAATGTGATAAACACTTTCAGACGTACGGAGAAGCCACCCTATTGGACTGTCAACTATTCAAAGACTGCAACACCAACTTTTGTGCAGCAGATTTTCAGGAAAAAGGACAAAAAGTTGTTCACTCGCGAAAGTGAGAGACACGCGCTCGTGCATATGTCAAACGGACACTTTTTCCAAGAATGCCTATAAATAGGACTTCAACAACAAGCCAAACACAGAGAACAATTATCAAGTCAAATTGCTGTTGCATTGAAGTCTCATTCCTTACAATCTCAGAAAAGCCAAAACTTTCAAGAAAATATTCTCTTTGCTTTTCTTCAAATCCTGAGACAGTCAACCAATATCTCAAACACTTTTTTCAGAGAAACCCACATTACTACTGAGATATTCCTAGTTGTTTGAACTTTATCAAAATCAAACAAACCATTTAGAAAAACCCCTATCCAAGCCTCGCGATCTGTGTGAAGTCGAAGTTGGATACTTGCCATATTTCTGGGTGAAAGAAGCAAGGGGATTGAAGTGATTTGGAGCAGAAATCTGTGTGATCAAGGAGCTCAAGTCATCGACATCCATCTCTCCCTAATTTGTAGAAGATTCTGTGTGATTCTTTGAGAATCATTTTAGTGGATTGCCTCCAAATGTTCGAGGAGAAGAAGGACGTAGTTGGGATTACACCACCCAACGAACCTTACAAATATTGTTCTTTACTTTACTTTCAGCATTCATATTGTCATATCATAATCTGATAAAGTAAAACTTAATCAAACGCTAAGCAACTAAATACACTTTCTGTGACGCTAAAGCTTTAAAAGAGAAGACTCCAAAAATCATTCCGATGTGCTAACACTGATCAAAGAAGTGAACGCTCAAACCTATTTGGTTGTAGTATTCAAGTCTTGAAATCTAAGTTAACTTTCTAAAAATAGTCTTCGTTAGACGCTTCACAAAAGCGCCTATATTTTAAGTGAACGCTTAAGTCAAGTGTTAGACACTTCAAGCGTCTACTTTTCAAGCGTCCAAAATCCTTTTTAATACGAATCTTTTGAAGTCGAAAAAGACTTCAGGGTCTATTCAACCCCCCCTTCTAGACCCTTTCGTATGCCACTTGGGACCAACATAATTTTTTGCGAAACCCAACAAGCGCAAAATAAAATTTTCGATCACCTAAGCCAATTATCGATTTGTTGTTTCTCTCTGTGTCTTATTCCCGACTCGAAATCCATAAAAAACTTTAAGGGAGAGAAAATAATGGGCCTTATACCATACATCCTGCTACCTCGGGACGACTGCACCTTACATCATAGCAGCACAACCAAATAAAGGCAGCAAACAACCCCTTGTATAGGTTGGACACTAGTGCTTTGTATTAGACTAATAATAGAGTTGATTAATATTGGGATTTTCACTTATTAGTAAAGTTGCTTGAGGCCAAAAAATTGGAATGCAAACTAGAGGATCGGTCCTAAACAAAAAAGGAGTCAATGACCCCTTTTTAGAGCGGGAGGTCGAATTCCAAACCCTTTTTCTCAAGTATACCCATTACCAAAAAATGGACGTCACTTTAGGACACATGCGGATAGCCGCCCCGCGTGGGCTTTAATAAGATTAATCTAATTAACAAATAACACGAAAGAATAAATAACTTTTTCATGAAACGGTTGTTAATTCTTCGTGGACATCGACGAACCCCTCGATCCCTCGCCTTTAGATTGACACGCGAAGCAACTCCAGAATCCCCTCTTCCTCTTGAAACCGACAGCTGGAGAGAGAGAGAGAGAGAGAGAGAGAGAGAGAGAGAGAGAGAGAGAGAGAGAGAGAGAGAGAGAGAGAGATTTCTTTTTGTGTATTAGGAGGCTAGGTTAAAGTGTGAGTTACGACTTGAGTTTGAGGATTAAAAATCCTCAAACTAGAGTCAGGTTAATGTCCTCAAGTGCTACTAGAGGATTACAGTATGTTAGGACATTATTAAATTGTAATTGTTTCTTATTCTATCAATAAAAAGGCAATTAGTTGTTTATTATTATATTGACATTTATATATTGTAATCATGTATAAGTCCATGAACACAAGAGTTAAATCCTTAAGGCACTAGAGAAGTTTGATACTTGTGTACTAAAATAGTCTGCAAGCCAATGATTCTCAATTGGGCATTGAAAATCATGAAGACTTGTATGATGTGAGTTTTGACGAGAAAGGTGTCCGTCAATCACTAGGAAGTAGTGAAGAACTCATATCATAGGTGCACTGATGGAAATAGTGGCACTCAGACATGATTCGCATCGATCCTGTCACATGGATTTTCTCTCTTTGACAGTCAATGACAGAATTGATTAAATTGTAATAGGTGTGTCTGAAATTTAGACTTGAGGAATCGAGTTGAAGATATATTTGTAACATTAGGTTTGTCATTAGAGTAGTTAGACCCAATTCACCCTTTGGTGGGGGGTCAACCTCGAACTGCAACCTAATGGGCAAGTAGTAGTCTTAACTGATATCTAAGATGAGATTCGTTCTCTCGAAGGTGAACGTAGAATTATCTTATGCATTTATAAGTAAGTTAGATCTTAAAGTCTTTGGCCAAAGTATTCACTGATCTTGACTTATTATAAATATAGCATAGAGTCAAGTTAGTGAGTTTGACCTAAAACCATAACTCTCACTAGACCGGGATAAGAAAACGAAGAGTTTGTATTCACCCGGTATTTAAAAAAGGAAAGATAAAAATAATCCAATCATTTCATCTTATTTGGGTTACAATGTGGACCACTTGAATGTTTAGGTGGGACCCACATTCAATGAAATCCTCTCATTGCCAAATTTAGACGAACTTAAAGAGTCACGTTTAAAAAGAAAAAATTGATTGGAAATATGGAATAGTTCTTGTGGAAATATTTGAAGTATTGGATACTTAAAATTAATTAAATGGAATTAATTATTTGAAAAAATAAGTTAATTCATTTATAATTTAATTAATGTATTATTTCTTGAAAAAAATTAATTAAATATCCCAGCTATTATTTAATTAGATTAATTAATAGGATTGAATTAATTAATTAAATAATGAATTGGACCGAGCTCAAATTGGCGCACTAAGAGGCACACCAAGACCGATGGGGGGCGGCCACTAGGCGTCTTTATTGGGCTAAATTAAGCCCAAGGTATTAACTTAAGTGATATAAATATATCACATTAGTTAATACTTAGGTCATAAGTTACAATTAAAACTTGAGCCACAACACAAAAAATTCCTCTCTCCCTCTAGCCCTAGCCGTCTGTCTGTGCCAAGCAAGGAGGAGAATTTTTCTGATCAAGATTTTTCCGGTGATACAATTTAGAGGTAGCACTTTTGGACTGCTAGGATTATCAAATTTTCAGCCGGATTATTTCGCGAAGAAGTTGAAGAATTCGGAAGTTTGAGTTTCTCCAACCACTTCACTACAACGGGTAAAGTATCGATTTTCTTATCATACATACGTCTGATAAAACCCCGGGATTGATCCTTTTAAGGAAAAATCCAAATAATTTTTTAAAATACCATTTCCACTGTGTTTGGTTAATTTTTCCCAACAGTGGTATCAGAGCAAAATCACGGGCTTCGACATATGTAGTTTACGTGTAAGTATGTGATAAAGATGCATGATTTATACTTTTTTATCGATGCATGATTGGATATGTGGATTTTGCGTTTTTTGTGTTCTTGAAGATTTTGTTTATTTTTCGTTTGTTAGAAATTAATAAAAGTTGAATTTTATGTAATTTATGTGATGAAAAATAAAAATTGCAAGTTTCAGCTCCAACCCATCTCCATGGTAGCGACAGGCGCTCGCCGCAATGCCACCGATGAGGCAGCGCTGCCTGTACGCGCATAGAGCTGGGATGCCGAGAGAGATGGGCCGCACAGCGCAGCCCATCGCGTTGTGATTGCGAGCCCACCCGTGTGTTTTATAACACAGGTTAGATCAACTCGACCCGGGTCATTTACTAAATATATATATTATTTATTTTTTGATTAAAATTGGATTTTAATGCAAAAATAAATAATATTATTTATTTAATAAAAGCATTTTATTTTCATCTAATCTAATGTTAATTAAAGTTAGACTTTGAATTAAAGTGGATTCTTTCTATTGTGACATTAATTTTAATATACTTAGAGATTAATTTTTATTAAAATTGGATTTTAATATAAAATTAATTGGAGTTCATTAGGATTAAATAAATTTAATTTCCTCGAGAATATGAAAAACAATAATTGAATTTGGAATTTAATTAGAAATTAACATATATGGTTTTCGTGTTATGTGATATGTATCATGTTTGACATGTTATGTGATGGGAGACATTATTCATGGACTTAGGCTCGTTTATTATTTGTATTTCTTTTTGATGGATTGTAAAGGCCATTTTGAGCCTATTTTTATTTTCTTTCTAGAGATATTTTGTATAGGTGGCTTATATTGAAATGTAATAGTTAGAAATAGAATAGGCCCAAATAAGAAATCCAAGTCGAGTCGAGGAGATACAAGAAGGAGCTTTGAAAGCTTTAGAGTAGTTTCTTTTTATTTTCGATTGAGACATTGGCTTGTCTCAATCTAGGAAGAAAAGTCCATGAATCATATGTTGTTAGCTTTCTAGGATTGCTATCTTGTGATTTAATCCATGTTTGTATGCTTAGTATAAAATGGATTAATGTGCAAAGTGAGACCTAATAAATAATTTAAATTCTCCCACTTCGAAAATTATTAAGTTAGTAAAGAGTACTAGGTATCCTGTCCTCCACTGAACTTAGGAGAAATTAAAATGATATTTAATATATAATATCGTCACTGAGCAATGGAGGTTATACATTGAAATATATTTTGATTTTTCTAAGTGCATGAAATGCCGTTAGTCTAACAAATTTCACCCCACATACCAGCAAAAGGTTGTAAGGTGAAATTCAATTGCTAGGCTAATAGATAGTCAGTGGGTTAAATTTAAATTATTCATAGATCAATAAGATCGTTAAAAGGTTGAGATTTGATGAATAATGGACAAAGGGATTGAATCATCCATTTGATGGGTTGATGTTGGACATCACTTTAATAGAATAATTAGGCCACATACCAGCAAAAGGTTGCAACCTATTAATCTAGTTAAGAAATCAATCACCACTATGAAGCCTTCCAACGATGACTTCCGAATTCCACAGTAGGAGTGTGGATTTTTGAAAAATGTAGTGGGAGCTAAGTTTATTTTGAAAGTCCTTAATTTAAACTTGGAATAGCAATTATAATAGAATCCAATAAATCTTTTTACTTTTCTGCAGTTATTAGCTTATTATCTCTCTCACTATGACTATCAACCTATTATTTGTACTACTTGAAAAAAACACTTTGATTGGTCCAAACTATGTGGACTGACTCCAAAATCTGAGGATAGTCCTCAATATGGAGTCACTGGGGTATGTATTGGATACTGATATCCCAGCCGCACTCGCAAGGACGCGTGCTAGTGAGGAAGAAGTCGCGGCACATGAAAAATGGGTCAAAGACGACGTCCGGGTTCATGGGTCCATGTTGGGCTCCATGATAAATGAGTTGCAGAGATCTCACGATAAAATGGTCACCTGGTGGAGCTCTATGGTGAGCACAGTCGTACTGCTCGATATGAGATATCGAAAGAGCTCTTTGGAACCAAGATGAAAGAAGGTGAAAAAGTTGGGGATCATGTCCTAAAATTGATTTCAAAAATTGAGAGGTTAGAGGCCCTCGAATTCAACATAGACTCGTAACTTCAAACTGACCTCATCTTGCAGTCACTTCAAGACTCCGTTTCCCAATTTGTGGTGAACTTCAACTGCAATGAGATAGAATGCAATTTAACTGGGTTGATGAACAAGCTTAATACTGCACAATCTCAAATGAAGCCTAAGGAAAAAGAGGCAGCCTTAATCATCATTTCTAAGCCTAAAAACAAAAAAAAGAAGGCCAAAAAAAGGAATAGGTGTCTTCACTGTGGTGAGCTAAGCCACTGGAGGAGGAAGTGTCCTAACTTTGGCAAAGGTGCAGCAGGTATGGAACTTTTTGTTTTTGAAACCAATTGTTCTACAACTGTATTTTCCACTTCGTGGATACTTAATTCTGAAGCTAGTGCTCACGTTTGTGTAATGAATCATGATATAGAGCGAAGTAGGAAGCTGGAGCATGGAGAGGTGCTAATCAATGTTGGAAGCAGGCAGAGTGTCGCAGCTTCTCGCATTGGATCAACTTCTTTATGTTTATCATTTGGACATGTTTTAAGTTTAAAGGATGTTTTAGTTTTGCCCAACGGGCTTAAGAACATTATTTCAGTTCCTATGTTGGTTAAGAATAATTATGTTTTTAATTTCATTGACAGTACTTGCATCATTTTATTTAATGATAATATTGTTGGCACTGCTACTTTAGTCAATGGTCTCTATTATTTAAACATGCGAAATGAATGTGTTGTAAATGTTATCTCAAAGAAGCGTGGTAGGCAAAGTACTAACCTAAGCTTAAAGTGGCATCTTAGACTAAACCATGCTGGCAAGCAAAAGATACACAAGATGGGGTAATTGACCCATTAGGATCGGATCCCTATCCAACTTGTGAATCTTGCCTCAAAGGCAAAATGGTTAGATCTCTCTTCACAGGGACTTTTGAAAGAGCCATTGAAGTATTAGGACTTGTGCACACCGACGTTTGCGGACCATTTGGAGAAATGGCTAGTGGAGGTTTTCACTATTTCAAGTCTGAATCATTTGATAAGTTCAAAGAGTTTAAGGCTTTAGTGGAAAACCAAATTGGACATCATATAAAAATACTACGATCGGATCGTGGTGTTAGGTGTATGCCCTCAATGCCTATGAGGAATTAGATTGAGTATGACTTAGATAATTTATTTGTACAAAACGTTTGATGTTTCTATTTATAGAATAAAGGTTTTGATTTTGCTCATATAAATCTAATGACATTTAACTGTATTGAACAAATTAGTCCAGGAGATTTCAAGATAGACTTTTCACCTTTTATGGACAAGACGAGCCACTGGAACAGTCCAGTACTTAATCTCTGAAACTGGGAGTTCGTGAGTTAACGATTATTGATTGGGCATTAATATTCAACTCATATGACAAATTCTTTGACAAGGAAGTGTCAGTCGTACACTGATTTAATTGTGGGAGCTGGTGTCATGAATATGATTAATAGAATTAACATATTTGGACTCGATTCGCATTAATCCGATCACATGGGTATTTACTCTTTGACAGTCAATGATTGTGATTAAGATTGCGATACTATGTGTGAACTTTAGACCTGAGAAGTCATTTATAACATGCTTGTAGTATTGGATATGTTATCAGAGTAGTTAGACCCGTATCACCTGATAGGTGGGGTCGACCTCAAAATAAGATCCAATAGTGAATTTGATGTTGTAAGATAACTTGCCAAAATGGGATTCACCGTCTCGATAGTAAACGAGTATGTGACCTGTACGGTCGTAAGTAATTAAAATTACAAGTCTTTGGCCAAAACTATCCCGTGATTGTCATTGAGGGTAGTTTGATAATTTCACATTATTATAATTCTAAGTACAGTATCAAGTTCTATGAGTTTGACTAAACCATTGCTCTTACTTGATTGGGTCACGTCGGTGAAAAGTTTATACACATATGGTATTTGTAGTTAAGGTTCGTGATGACATGATCATCTTGTTTTCAATTGGGTTACGATTTGGTTCCATGTTGTTGGCTAGGTGACTACCTTATCCTTTGGAATCCTCCCATTGCCAATTGAATCGAGCCTAGAGAGTCGCGCTATGTGAGGAAAAAGAATATTTCCTTAAGCGAAGGGTATTTTGGTAAAATCACACTTGATATGAATTGACTGACAAAATAGATGGCATGATTTGATTAAAGATATTTAATTGGATTAAATAGATTAATTAAATCATATTAATTCATAAGTTAAATAAATTGGAAATTAATTTATAGGTTGAATTAAATTAATTGGATTAATGTAATTAATTAACTACCAATTGGAATGGACTTGGATTTAATTAATTACACATGGACTAAGTCAAAACAAAGCCTGAAGCACATCTACTAAGGCCAATTCGGACGCCTCTCCTAGTGATAACCTAAGGGAGTCTTTTACTTGGTATAAGTAAGCAGTCAATGTCAGAATTCCACACACACAAGTCATTGTTTTAGAATCTGACACTGAGCCAAAATAAACCTAGAGCATTAGGAAAGAAAAATCCCTCCATCTCCATCCATCTAGCTACCTGCAATTGTTGCTGAGGAGGAGATCGAGCTTTTCTCAAAGAATTTTTCTTCCGCGTGATTATCTAGAGGCAAGAGTCTGGGGCTGCTGCTGATAATTCGAGATTCAATAGACGAAAAAGGTAATTTGATTACTCTTGTCAATTATCACCAATTGATCTATATGCTTAAGATCATGAATATTCCCGAATTGGATTTTCGGGTGTGATTCAGATTAAAAATTTTATCTGCTAGACCAAATCACAACAGTGATATCAGAGCCAAAATTCAGGAATTTCATGATATTCGTTGTATGTTTATGTGTTTAATTGTTTTAATGTCATAAACATGATTTTACGTATTGTATGTAAATTTGGGTAATTTATTTTATGCATGCTTATCTGTAAAATTATTTTTTCATGAGTTGAATTGAATTTACTGGATGAAACGAAAAATTGAATTGGATTCATGATTTTTTGGAGAATTGCATTTTTTTTAAAGGATAGTGCACCGCCGCTGGAAGCAGCAGCTTCGCCATCGTCGGCGCCGCTGCTGCCCGCGCCTGGTGCAGCGGGTTGGTGGCGGCTAAGAGGGTGTTGGGCTTTAGCCCAACACATTAGGGTTGTGTTGGGCTAAAGCCCAACACGCGCTGTTTACAGCGCTGGGCTTGGCCTAATGCATAATTAAGCATTGTGCTGAGCCCAGCGCTATAGGATCGGCGCTGGGCAAAATGGCGCTGGAGTAGATCCGCACTGGGCCGAGCCCAGCATGATAAATAGCGTTGGGCCAGGTTAATTTTTTTTTTGCTGGGCTTCACCCAACACAATTAATTAATAAAGTCGGGCCAAGGCCAGCTGTTGTTTAATTAATTGGTTTTTGAATTGGGCCTAATATAATTAATTATAGGGCTTGGCCTAAATGATTTAAATTGGATTGACCAATTATCAATTAATTAAGGGATAATTGCATATCATACACCTGTAAAATATGAAACCTGCACACATCCCCCCTGTGTTAAAAAAATAGCCTGAAATAATCCTATGATTTTTAAAATCCTGCACAAAACCCCCAATCTGTGTTCAATTCGCGGAAGGTGGATTACACGTGCAGTGTATTTGAAGCAAGTTTGGGGGACTTTTGCAAATCAAAAATAACATAGGGTAATCCACCTTCCGCGAATTTAACACGGATTGGGGGTTTCGTGCAGGATTTTGAAAATCATAGGGTCATTTCAGGCTATTTTTTTAACACAGGGGGGATGTGTGCAGGTTTTATATTTCACAGGGGTATGATACGCAATTATCCCATTAATTAATTATGTGGGCTCAATCCAAATTGAAAAACTTAACCTAAATATTTATCAAGTAAACAACCCTAATTAAATTTTGTTTCAACTTCTAAATTGGGGATTTAAGTTTATTCACAAACCCTAAATTGAATTTAGGAAATTTAAATTAGATTTAATTTTACTCTAAATTGGATTTAGTTGTTTTATTTAAATTGGATTTAAACTTGAAAAATTTCAATTGTACTTAGAATTGGATGTCCGAGCTCTCCATCAAACTTTAGAATGTGGATTCATTTCTAGTGCATGGCATCTTCCTGGAATAAGGGGTCATGCATCAAGACATGGTACTCTATCTTCTCTAGTGCATTTGATGCCTTCGTGTCGAAATAAATTTCACCCCATATATCGTTCAAGGTTGTAAGGCGAGATTAAATTGTTAGACTGATAGGAGTTGATGGAATAAATGACTCAGATGGATCACCACCTATATATCGAAAAATTTTGCGGTTCAGTAATCCATGAGCTAAAGGGGATTGAATCATCGGTTGGACTAATTGATGTTTGACATCACCTCAATGATCTAACGAGCCATATATCGTTCAAGGTTGCAACTTGTTTAGATAGTTGGGGAAATCAATCACTCATTATGAAACCAATCCAACGAGGTTTCCGATTATTGCAGTGGGAGTGCAATATTTCGAGAAAAATAGTGGGAGTCAAGTACATATTGAAATCCTTGATTTTACTTGAAAGTACAAAATAACACATCTAATCGAAAATCTTGTTTTTTTTTTTTGCAGTTTATTTCCATCACAATGACCAACCCTTTGACAATACTACTTGAGAAAAATGTCCTCACGGGACCAAATTTTGTTGATTGGATACGAAATATGAGGATTGTCCTCAGCCTTGAATCTTTGGGACATGTGCGCGACGAAGAGATGCTTGAAATCCCAGACCCTGGATCTTTGGAAGATCGGCTTGCCCGTGAAGACTGGATTAAAGCCGACACTCGTTTCAAGGGGTACACGCTGGGATCGATGACCAATGAATTGCAACGATCTCATAAAAAGATGGGAACAACTTCTGAAATCATGGTTCATCTAAAGGAACTCTACGAAGAGCACAGCAGGACTGCTCATTATGAGACATCATGTCAACTCTTTGGGGAGAGAATAAAGGAAGGAGAGAAAGTTGGAGATCATGTTTTGAAGTTGATCTCCATGTTCGAGAGATTAGAACCTTCAACTTCTCTATGGACTTCCAGCTTTAGACTGATCTCATCATGCAGTTACTACCCAAGTATTTTTTGTAATTCATAGTGAATTTCAATATGAATGACATTGAGTGTTCACTTTGGGGTCTTTTAAACAAACTCACAAATGCTCAATCACAAATGGACCCCAAGATGAAAGAGACAGCTTTGGTCGTTTCTACTGATTCTTCAAAGAATCAGAAGAAGAAACGAGGTAAGAAGCAACTAGGAGTGACAAATTCTTCTGGGAAGACCAAAGGCAAGGGAAACTAAAAGAAGAGGTTCAAGGGCAGGGGCCCGAAGAAGACAGACATCTGCCTCCACTACAAAGAAGCAGGGCATTGGAAGCTTGACTGTCCGAAGTTGAAAGCTGAAAATAAAGTAGGTATAGAACTTTATGTTTTTGAAACAAATTGTTCTATGATGATATTTTCTACTTCTTGGATTCTAGATTCCGGAGCTAGTGCTCATATTTGTGTTTTGAACCAGGATCAGGAGATAAGTAGAAAGATGGTTGAGAACGAAGTGATGATCAATGTAGAAAGCTGACAGAGCGTGGCTGCGACTCACATTGGAATTACTTCTGTTGCATTAATTTCTGGACATCAAATTAGATTAGATGATTGCCTAGTTTTGCCCAATGGACTCAAGAATATTATTTCTATTCCTGTATTGGTCAGAAAAGGATATTTGTTTATATTTAAACATAATTCTTGCGATATTAATTTTGGAAATAAATGTGTTGGCTCTGCATCTTTAATTAATGGTTTATACTATGTCAATGTCTGAAATCAATATATGGTTAATACTATGACTAGAAAACGTAGTATGAATGGAATAAACCAAAAACTCATATGGCACCTTAGACTGGTACATGCCAGTGAATTTAAGATTCACGAGTTGGAAAAACGTGGGCTCATTGGTCCACTTGGGTCTGACCCATATCCGACTTGTAAATCGTGCCTCAAAGGCAAGATGACTAGGTCACCGTTCACTAGATATTTCGAAAGGGCAAATGAAGTTTTAGGATTAATCCACACAGACGACCACTCTAGGTATGGTCTAGTTTATCTGATGAAGTATAAATCCGAAGCACTTGAATGGTCTAGGAATTCAAAGCTTTGACTGAAAAACAAACTGGTCACAGTATTAAGGCACTGAGATCTGATTGAGGTGGCGAATACATGAGTGCCGAGTTTGAGGAGTTCTTAAAATAACAAGGCATAGTATTACAACTAACTCCTCCAGCAACCCCATAACTTAACGGAGTAGTAGAAAGAAGGAATCATACTCTGTTGGACATGATACGCTCCATGCTTAGCTATACCGATTTACCCATCTCGTTGTGGGGACATGCTTTGCTTACAGCTGCGCACATTCTGAACAAATGTCCCTCAAAATCTGTTCCCACTACACCATATGACATATGGAGCGGTAGGAAGCCTAGTCTGAACTACATAAGAATATGGGGTTGCCCAACATATGTAAAGAAGACCAAGGTAGAGAAACTAGAGGATAGATCCTGGAAAGGACGTTTTATCGATTTTCCCGTAGATTCAATGGGATACATCTTTTACCTGCAAAATAATCAAAGGATCATCGTGGCCTTGCAAGCCCACTTTCTTGAAGAAGAATGCATTCGAGAAGGTGGTGCAGATAGAAAGATTATTCTGGAAGAGAACAAGATAACGTCCCTTCGGAGACATCAGTTCAAGAATCTGAACCCAACTTGACACAACCATTGCAGCGGTGATCTAGCAGAGTATCTCAGCCGCCTGAGAGATATGGCTATCTGCACAAAATACAACATTATTTTTATGTCGTTGCAGAAGGAAGCCATGGAGACGATCCCTTTGACTATGATGAAGCAACGACGAATATAGATTCCTCTAAGTGGATTGAGGCTGTGAAAGCAGAGATTGATTCGATGTATTCGAACCAAGCCTGGACTCTTACTGATCCACCAAATGGAGTACGACCAATTAGATGCAAATGGATCTATAAGAAAATGATTGGTCCGGATGGCAAGGTGGACACCTATAAGGACAGGCTAGTGGCAAAAGGTTATAGTTAAAAAGAGGGCATTGACTATGAGGAAACCTTTTACGCCAGTAGCCATGATCAAATTTATTAGAATTCTACTAGCCATAGCTGCAAACTTAGACTATGAAGTCTAGCAAATGGATGTAAAGATCGCATTCTTAAATGGACACTTGGATGAGGACATTTATATGCAACAGCCCAGGGGCTTTATATCCGAAGCCGACTCTCATAAAGTTTTCAAACTTAATCTGTCCATCTATAGACTGAAGCAAGCCTCTCGGAGTTGGAATCTGAGGTTCGATGAAGAAGCCAAGAAATATGGCTTCATCAAGAATGAAGACGAACCGTGTGTCTATAAAATGGTTAGTGGGAGAAAGTTAACATTTTTGGTTCTATACATAGATGATATACTACTTATAGGGAATGACACAGGCTTATTGACTTCGGTCAAGACATGGCTCTCAAGCACATTCTCCATGAAAGACTTAGGAGAAGCGACCTACATTTTAGGAATTTGCCTTTATAGAGATAGAGTGAATAGAATGATTGGTCTCTCCCAAGCGCTCTACCTAGAGAAAGTCTTTAAGAGATATGAAATGCATAACTATAAGGGAGGACTTTTGCCCATGAGACATGGCATTCATCTTCCAAATCTATGAGTCCCAAAACAGACGAGGATAGAATGGAAATGAGGAATATACCTTATGCATCCACTGTAGGTAGTCTCATGTATGCAATGTTATGCACGGGGCTAGATTTGGCACATGTTGTAAGCATGGTCAGTAGGTTTCAAGCTAACTCGGGGGAGCCTCACTGGACAGCAGTGAAGTGTATCTTAAAAATACTTAAGAAGAACTAAAGATATGCTACTAATATATGGAAATGGAGAATTAAAGGTGGATGGTTCCACCGACTCAAATTTCCAATTTGATCCGGATGACCTTAAATCTACCTCTGGGTACATATTCACACTCAGTGGAGGAGTAGTGTCTTGGAAAAGTTCCAAGCAAAGCACAACTGCTGACTCCACAATGGAGGCAAAATATGTGGCTGCCTCAGAGAAGCTGTTAGGATGAGAAAGTTCATGTCCGAACTTAGAGCGCTTCCTAGCGTGGAAATGTCATTGCCACTATGGTGTGACAACAACGGAGCAATTGCGCAAGCTAAAGAACCAAGGTCTCACAACAAATCTAAACACGTGATGAGCAAATATCATATAATACGAAAAATCGTTGGAAGAGGCGATATAGCCGTGCAGAAAATAGCCTCAGCAGAAAATGTGGCTGACCCACTCACCAAGGCATTATCACAGGTGGTGCTAGATAAACATCTTGAGAAGATGAGAATCCAATACCATAGCTATTGGCATTGAATGCAAGTGGGAGATTGTTAGGTGTATGCCCTCAATGCCTACGAGGAATTAGATTGAGTAGAGCTTAGATAAGTTATTTGTACAAAACGTTTGATGTTTCTATTTATAGAATAAAGGTTTTGATTTTGTTCATATAAATCTAATGGCATTTAACTGTATTGAACAAATTAGTCTAAGAGATTTCAAGATAGACTTTCCACCTCTTATGGACAATAGGAGACACTGGAACAGTCCAATACTTAATCTCTGAAACTGGGAGTTCGTGAGTTAACTAATATTGATTGGGCTTTAATATTCTACTCATATGACACCTTCTTTGACAAGGAAGTGCCAGTCGTACACCGATTAGATAGTGGGAGCTGGTGTCATGAATATGATTAACGGAATTAACATATTTGAACTCGACTTGCATTTATCCGATCACATTGGTATTTACTCTTTGACAGTCAATGATTGTGATTAAGATTGCGATACTATGTGTGAACTTTAGACCCGAGGAGTCATTTATAACATGCTTGTAGTATTAGATATGTTATCAGAGTAGTTAGACCCATATCACCTGATAGGTGGGGTCGACCTCGAAGTACGATTCAATAGTGCATTCGATGTTATAAGATAACTTGCCACAACGAGATTCACCATCTCGACAGTAAACGAGTATGTGACCTGTACGATCGTAAGTAATTGAAATTATAAGTCTTTGGCGAAAGCATATAAACTATTCCGTGATTGTCACTGAGGGTAGTTTGGTAATTTTACATTATTATGATTCTAAGTACAATATCAAGTTCTATGAGTTTGACTAAACCATGGGTCTTACTTGATCGGGCATGTCGGTGAAGAGTTTATACACATATGGTATTCGTAGTCAAGGTTCGTGATGACATGATCATCTCGTTTTCAATTGGGTTACGATTTGGTTCCACGATGTTGGCTAGGTGACTACCTTATCCTTTGGAATCCTCTCATTCCCAATTGAATCGAGCCTAGAGAGTCGCGCTATGTGAAGAAAAGAAATATTTCCTTAAGCTAAGGGTATTTTGGTAAAATCACATTTGATTTTGATGTGAATTGACTGACAAAATAAATGACATGATTTAATTAAAAATATTTAATTGGATTAAATAGATTATTAAATCATATTAATTCATAAGTTAAATTAATTGGAAATTAATTTATAGGTTGAATTAAATTAACTGAATTAATGTAATTAATTAACTACCAATTGGATTGGACTTGGATTTAATTAATTACACATGTGCTAAGTCAAAACAAAGCCCGAAGCCCATCTACTAAGGCCAATTCGTCCGCCCCCTCTTAGTGATAACCTAGGGGAGTCTTTTACTTAGTATAAGTAAGTATTCAGTGTCAGAACTCCACACACACAAGTCATTATTTTAGAATCTGACACTAAGCCAAAATAAACCTAGAGCATTAGAAAAGAAAAATCCCTCCCTCTCTATCCATCTAGCCACCTGCAATTGTTGCCAAGGAGGAGATTGAGCTTTTCTCAGAGAATTTTTCTTCCACATGATTATCTAGAGGTGGGAGTCTGGGGCTACTACTGATAATTCGAAATTCAATAGACGAAAAAGGTAATTCAATTACTCTTGTCAATTCTCGTCAATTGATCTATATGCTTAATATCATGAATATCCCCGGATTGGATTCTTTAGCGTAATTCGAATTAAAAAATTATCCGCTAGACCAAATCACAACACGTGGAGGTGAATATATGAGTGACGAGTTTGATGAGTTCCTAAGAGAACATGGGATGGTATTGCAAACTCACAACACCAGCGACTCCACAACTAAATGGGGTAGCAGAGCATAGAAATCGAACGCTCTTGGATATGGTTTGATCTATGCTCAGCTACACTGATTTGCCATCTTCTTATGGGGGCATGCACTCCTTACTACTATTCATATCTTGAATAGATGTCCTTCCAAATCCGTTCCTAAGCCCCATATGAGATATGGAGAAATAAAAAACCAAACCTTAAGTACATAAGGGTTTGGGGATGCCCTACCGATATTAAGAAGACAAAAGCAGAGAAATTGGAAACTAAGTCCCTTAAACTTAAAGGACGTTTCATCTATTTTCCAGAGGATTCTATGGGATACCTATTCTACATGCAAGATGATCAAAGGATCATTGTTGCACTACAAGCGTACTTTCTTGAAGATGAATTTATTCAAAAAGGTGGTGCAGGTAGAAAGATTGTTCTCAATGAACAAGACGAAACATCTAGGGAGAAGATTGTTCAAGAGACACACACTGAACTTGATGAAACACAACCAAGAATTCAAAGATCTGGTAGAGTACCACATCAACCTGATAGGTACTATGGGTACCTGTTACAAGAGGAACCATGTGTCCACACTATAGCAGTGGAAGTTCATCGGGACGATGCTTCTACTTATGATCACGCAATGATGGATATCGACTCTGAAAGCGGCAAGAAGCTATGCAAGCAGAGATAGACTCGATGCATTATAACTAGGTCTGGACTCTAGTAGATCTTCCTGAGGGCATTACACATATAGGGTGCAAGTGGATCTACCCGGATGGAAAAGTTGACACATATAAGGCAAGGCTTGTAGCAAAAGGTTATAGTCAAAATGAAGGAATTGACTATCAAGAGACCTTTTCACCTGTGGCAATGATCAAGTCTATTCAAATTTTGCTCGCAATAATTGCACACTTGGATTATGAGATATGGCAAATGGATGTGAAGATGGCTTTTCTGAATGGATTTCTCAAAGAGGGTCTCTATATGGATCAGCCTAAAGGCTTCGCATCTGGCTCTGGTATCCATAAGGTGTGCAAACTTAAGAGATCCATTTATGGACTTAAGGAATCTTCTAGGAGTTGGAATATATGTTTTGACGAAGCTATCAAAGGATCTTTGTCAAGAACGAAGATGAACCATGTGTTTACAAGAAGGTTAATGGGAGCAAAATCACTTTCTTGGTCTTATATGTGGATGACATTCTACTCATAGGAATGATGTAGGAATGCTCACATCAGTCAAAAGATGGCTTTCAAATACATTCTCCATGAAAGACTTGGGAGAAGCAGCCGATATTCTAGGAATTCGTATCTACAGAGATAGAACAAATAAAATGACAGGACTTTCCCAAGCCCTTTACTTAGAGAAAGTACTAAAAATATTTAGAATGGAACACTTTAAGAAAGGTTTCTTGCCATGAGACGTGGAGTGCACCTTTCAAAGTCTATGTCTCCTCAAAGCGAGGAAGATAGGAAATAAATGAGTACAGTGCCATACGCGTCTACAGTGGGTAGTCTGATGTACACCATGTTATGCACGTGACCCGACATAGCCTACGCAGTAAGCGTGGTGATTCATTTTCAGGCTAACCAGAAAAGAGAACATTGGACCACTGTAAAAAATATCCTCTAGTATCTAAAGAGAACTAAGGATATGGTCCTAACATATGGACATGGAGATTTGAAGGTGGACAGATGTACTGACTCAGATTTTCAATCTGATGTAGATGATCGAAAGTCCACTTCAGGATTTATATTCATGCTCAATGGTGGAGCGGTAACTTAGAAAAGTTCCAAGCAAAGCACAACCGCTGATTCCACTACTGAGGCAGAATACATAGCAGCGTCAGAGGCTACTAAAGAGGGTGTTTGAATTAGGAAGTTTCTTGGAGAAATTCAAGTGGTTCCTAGTGTAGAGCTGTCATTGCCACTTTATTGTGACAATAACGGGGCTATTGCACAAGCAAAGGAACTAAGGTCTCACAACAAATCCAAGCACATAGAGAGAAGATATCACATAATAAGAGAAATTGTTGGAAGATGCGAAATAGTTGTTCAGAGAGCAAATTCAGCAGACAATGTCGCTGACCCATTGACCTAGCCTTTGACACAGGCAGTGCTGGATCGACATCTTGAAAAGATGGGTATTAGATACTATAGTGATTGGCATTGAGTACAAGTGTGAGATTGTTAGGTTAATGTCCTCAAATGCCACTAGTGTTAGGATTATGCCCTCAGATGCCATAGAGGATAGAATGATAGGGCATCTATCTTGTAATTAAATTATTTTGATATTATAAATAAAGGCGTTATTTAGTTCTCACTTAAATCTTATTTGCATCTATAAGTAGTGTAAAATGTTTTGTCCGTGTTTTCAGTGCGATCCCTCTACTTCCTATGGGATAGGAAGAGTGGCACTAGAGAAATTGATCTTGATTACTAAAAATTAAACAAGCTCGCAAGTAAAGTGAATTCTTTAATAGACAAATAAAGACTTAGAACACTTGTACAATCTTATCTCTGGCATGGGAGTGCCTGTCTAGTACCATGGGATGGTAGGAGATTAAGATTGTAGGCACATCAGTGGAACAGATATGCTCGAATACGACTCGCATCAGTTCTGTCACATGGGTTTTCACTCTGTAACTGTCAATGACAGAACTGATTATGCGTAATAGGTGTTAACGAACCTTTGACCTGTAACATCATGCTGAAGATGCATTTGTGACTTCAAGTATTTCATTAGAGTAGTTACACCCAATTCCCCCGTTGGTAGGGTCCACCTCAAAATGCGGCTTGATGGGCAAATGGTAGTCTTAGCTGATATCTAAATGGGATTTGTTCTCTCATAAGTGAGTGAGAAAGTAAAATATGTGATTATAGATAAATAGTCATCAAAGTCTTTGGCCAAAGTAAAAAGAGATGATTGTGCTAGGCACTAAATCAATGTCAATGATCTCGTACTATTATAATTAATACATACGGTCAAGTCCAGTGAGTTTGACATAACTGTGACTCTCACTTAACTAGGGTACACGAACAAAGGGTTTATACTTACACGGCATTTACGATTGGAAGGTTGCGGAATGATCCATTCATTTGTTTTCGTTTGGGCTATGAAGTGGGCCACGTGACTGGCTAGGTGTTACCCACTTTCTTTGGTTTTCTCTCATTGCCAAACGAAACGAACCTAAAGAGTCGCGCTAAAGGATTGATAAAGAAAATTGAAGAAAGGAGTTTCTATTTTTCTTCTAGGAGTTTTAATTTTTTGGATAAATTAAATAATTAATTATTCATTAGATGAAATAATTAATTATAAGGGTAAGATTAATTATTAATTAATTTCCTAGATAAATATATTAATGATTAATTTATCTATTTAATGTGGTTATTTAATTAATTAATTAATTTATTGGACATAATAAATTATTAATTAAATAAGAAATTAATTAAAACAATACAATTGGGTTAAAAATAGCATCCAAATAGATGCCCATTAAGGCCTCATTGGGCGTCCAAGTGATGCTCTATTTTAGGGCGCTTTTGTTTTGACTTGTTCGATAAGTCATTAGTTATATAAGGACTCTTTGACCTAGAACAAGTACACAACTTTCATAACTCTCCTAGAAAGAAAGAAGAAAAATACTCCTCCCCTCTATAATACACTAGTTGTCGCCCCCTTAGAGAGTTTAGTGGGAATTTTTCGTTTATCGATTCGTGCGTGACAATTTAGAGACGACGTATTTTCGTTATTCGAATCAAGTTCAAGAAGATTACACAAGGATTGAAGATATCACAGCTTCAAATTTTCAACTTTTGGAGGAAGAAAAAAAGTCTTCAACAACTTCGCTCTAACGGGTAAGTGATTATTCGTTAAGTGTATTGATCAATTTGAATATGCGATATTAAATTCAACTTTGAGTTTTAAAATAAATTTTTTTGAAATCTTTCCGTTGCGTTTATGTTAGTTTTCGCAAAACCCAACAGTAGTATCAGAGTCAATCTCTGATTCACATATTTAATTGTGTTTATGTGATTTATGATATGCATAATATGTGTTTTTGAAGCATGCGATTATGTGTTAATTAAATTTGCATTTTTATGGTTTTAATCATGGATTTTGATTTTTTATATTTATTGTAAATTTGGGTATATTTGTGATTATGTAAAAAATCAAGAAACGAGGAAAAACGGGGCTCGAAGAGCCCTAAACAGTCGCGCGCAGCAGCTGCGCTCGTGCTGGGCACTCGCGCAAGCTGTGCGCGCATGCTGCACACGTGGCCTGGCCACTCGCACATAGCCCGACGGGTCGTGTGCATGGCCTGACGGGTGATGTGTTCCGACACACGACCCGCTGATTTGGGTCTTGGATCTGGGTCAGTAAATGGGCTATGTATTGGGTGAAAATTGCAATTTGACTTTGGATAAATTTAATTATCTGGATGGGTCAAAAGGATGATGATCCGGTATAATTAAATTAAGCCCAATTATAAATTTTGTCAATTTCGACTTATTAATTAGTTTGGGCTTAATTTAATTAATTCCAAATGGGCCATTGGATAGGTGATTTGGATTTTAATTAAAAAATAGCCAATAGAAATTAATAGTGTGTGCATCTTTTTCCTAATTAATTAATTTGAGCCCAATTGAGTTAAATCCAAATAGACCAAAAGGATGGTAACTTGGGTTTGATGAAATCGAGCCCAATAAGGTTAACTGGAATAAAAATATTTAATTGGAATAAATTAATTATTTTTCTTGGAGATTAATAATTAATTTATACATTAAATATTATTAATTTTTTTCTCGACTTGGAAATTACTTAAATATTTGAATTAAGAATATAAATTATTTTTCTTGGATGGTTAATAATTAATTCTTTAATCAAATAAAAGTTTTTTCATTTAATGGTTGCGTTAAATCAAAATAAAATAGAATTCCATTTTTATGTATTTATTTAGTTGGACTAATATTATTTTAATTAAAGGTAGATATACTTAATTTTGAATTTTGTATATCTAAGTCATCTAGTAGGACTCGAATAATTTTAATTGAAATACTTAATATATAAAAATTGGAAATTTATTAAAGGACTTTTTAGTTGGACTAAAATTTTAAATATCAACATAAGTGTTTTAATATTGCAAGCATTTATTAAATGTTGCGAGCATGTATTAATTGATGCGAGCATGTCTTATGTGACGGTAACACTGATCATGGACTTAGGTTAAGTTCGATTTACTTTTCCTTTCATGGGCTGTTGTAGTAAAATAGTTTAGAATTATTTAAGCCCGTAAGGTTTTGTTTTTTTGCTTACCCTTCCATGTGATGACCTATTGGCTCGGGCCCTCTAGAAAAGTCCATGATCGAGTGTAAATGGATTTATTTATTAAATTCCATGATAGTATTGATAGGCATATTTATTAGAAGTATAATTTATGCATGTTCAATATGTAATAGTTGTGCTATATAAATTGGCTAATGTGCAAAGTGAGACCAAACATTTGACAATTTAAATTCTCCCAAATAAATAATACCGAGTTAGAAAAAGATACTATCGACCTTTGTGAGAGAAATTCCCTTTTTCTACCGACTGAAGCGAAGGTTAACAGCCTTAAATTGCCTATGTCCTAAGTCTGACTGTCCTTACGTCAGCGCATTGGCACCTGCCGAGTGAGAGATTTCTGTGTGCCTTCTAAAATTATAATTACTATATCCCAGTTATGGGGGTTATGCATTTAGAAATAATTTGAAATTTTATTAAGTGCATGGAATGCCTTAATCGAAACATATTTCAACCCAGAAACCTGTTCGGTTGCAAAGTGAAATTCAAATGTTAGATTATAGGAGTTAGTGGGAATGAACTTGGGTAGTTCACGAGTCAAGAAATCGGTTAGGTTGCGGCTTGGTGAACTATGGGGAAAGGTATTAAAATATTTATTGGATAAATTGATGTTAGATATCACTTCAATTAATTTAATGAGCCAGAAATCGGTTAGGTTGCAACCCATGTAATTAATTGAGGACCTCAATACCCGGTGTGGAATTGATACCAATGATGATTCTCGATTTTCACATGGGAGTGTGGGATTCGAAAAATACAGTGGGAGCCAAGATAAATTTTAAGTCCTTAATTTTTCTTGGTTAAGTCAAATACAAGTAATCTAAATTAATCTGGTTTATTTTTGCAGTTATTTTCTCGTTAATCTCTCTCAAAATGACAAACCCTCTTTCAATACTACTCGAAAAGAATACCCTTACTGGACTGAATTATGTGGACTGACTTAGAAATTTGACGATTGTCCTCAATATGGAATCTCTGAGATACGTCTTGGAGGCCGATATTCCGGCGGCTACAGCCAGGACACGTGCCAATGAGGAAGAGGTCCAAGCCCATGAAAAATGGGTCAAGGACAACATCCGGGTGAAAGGATACATGCTGGGTTCTATGACCAATGAACTTCAAAGGTCACATGATAAGATGCCCTTTTGAACGCCCCCTTCAGCTCCAAGCTTGCCAGGCTACTTCTTGTTCTTCTTCTTCTTAGGCTTAGACTTTTTAGGTCCAGAAGAAATGATCAAGGCAGTTTCCTTTCCCTTTGGTTTCATTTGAGATTGTGTAGTAATCAACTTGTTCATTAGCCCAGCTAAATTGCACTCTATCTCATTGCAGTTAAAGTTAACCACAAATTGGAAGAAGGAATCAGGAAGAAACTGCAAGATTAAGAAAGTGAGCTAAAATGAGCCAGGTGAACTTTCTCATCCTCATTCCTCTTAGGAACAGGAGGACGATCCATTTCGAACACATATCCAATCGACTATTCACTTAGGACATTCCTTAAGATCGCGAGCCATTCCATGTAGTTGGGTCCAATCAGAACATTTCTTTCGAGTAATTTCATAAGTGGGTTTCTTCCCATGAGACATAGAGTACACTTGTCTAAATCTATGTGTCCTCAAAGTGAGTAAGATAGAGAGGAGATGAGTAAAGTACCCTATGCCTCTGCAGTTGGTAGCCTAATATATGCAATGCTGTATACAAGACCCGATATTGCCTATGCTGTAAGCGTGGTGAGTCGATTTCAGGCAAACCTGAGAAAGGAACATTGGATAGCTGTGAAAAATAACCTAAAGTATCTCAAAAGAACTATGGATATGATTCTCGTCTATGGAGGTGGAGACCTGAAGATGGAAGGTTACACTGACTCGGATTTCCAGTCAGATGTCGATGACCGAAAATTCACTTCAAGGTTTGTTTTCACGCTTAATGGTGGATTCCACCACTGAAGTTGAATATGTGGCAGCCTCAGAGGCAGCCAAAGAAGTTGTTTGGATGAGAAAGTTCCTTGGAGAACTAGAAGTGGTTCCTAGTTCACAGCTCCCGTTGCTACTTTATTGTGATAACAATGGAGCAATAGCGCAAGCAAAGGAACCAAGGTCTCATAAAAAGTTTAAAAACATTGAGAGAAGATTTCACATCATCAGAGAGATCGTTGGCAGAGGAGAAATAGCAAGGCAAAAAATAGCCTCAGCTGACAATATAGCTGACACGTTCACCAAACCACTACCTCAGGCTATTCTGGACCGATACCTGGAAGGGATGGGTATAAGATACCACAATGAGTGGCATTGGGTGTAAATGAGACATTGTTAGGATTATGCCCTCAGATGCCATAGAGAATAGAATGATAGGGCATCTATCTTGTAATTGACTTATTTCGATAGTATAAATAAAGGTGTTATTTAGTTTTCACTTAAATCTTATATGCATCTATAAGTAGTGTAAAACGTTTTGTCCATCTTTTCAGTGCGATCCCTCTACTTCCTATGGGATAGGAAGAGTGGCACTAGAGAAATCGATCTTGATTACTAAAAACAAGTTCGCAAGTAAAGTGAAGTCTGAATGGACAAATAAAGACTTAGAACAATTGTACAATCTTATGTCTGGCATGGGAGTGCCTGTCTAGTACCATGGGATGGTAGGAGATTAAGATTATAGGCACATCAGTGGAACTGATATGCTCGAACACAACTCGCATCAATTCTGTCACATGAGTTTTTACTCTATGACTGTCAATGACAGAACTGATTAATAGTAAACCTTTGACCTAAAACATCATGCTGAAGATGCATTTGTGACGTCAAGTATTTCATTAGAGTAGTTATATCCAATTCACCCGTTGGTAGGGTCGACCTCGAAATGCAGTTTGATGGGCAAATGGTAGTCTTAACTGATATCTAAATGGGATTTGTTCTCTCATAAGTGAGTGAGAAAGTACCCTATGTGATTATAGATAAATAAAAAGTCTTTAGCCAAAGAAAAAAGAGACGATTGTGCTTTGGTCACTAAATCGATCTCAATGATCTCGTATTATTACAATTAATACTAGTTAAATGCAAAAAAAAAACCCCGTGATATAAGTTTTTTGCTAAAAAAAACCCATGTGATCACGAAATAGCCTAACCCCCTCCCCCGTGTTCTTAAAAAGTCTGCAAAAAGTCTCTTTTTGTAAAAAAAAAAAATAGAAAGAAATATGTGTTTTTTGGGTGAAATAATACTATTTTGCCTTTTATGTTGTTTGGAGAGTATATAAATAACAAATAAGTATGTCAATAAAATTGAAAAACATGAAAAACACGCTCGTCTTTTTTTACAAAAAGCAACTTTTGCAGATTTTTTAAGAACACGGGGGTTTTTTAGGCTATTTCTTGATCACATGGGGTTTTTAGCAAAAACGTTATATCACAAGGGGGTTTTTTGCATTTAACCCTAATTAATACATATGGTCAAGTCCAGTGAGTTTGACATAATCATGACTCTCACTTGACTGGGGTACACGAACAAAGGGTTTATACTTACACAGCATTTACGATTGGGAGGTTGCGGAATGATCTATTCATTCATTTTCGTTTGGGCTACGAAGTGGGCCACATGACTGGCTAGGTGTTACCTACTTCCTTTGGTTTCCTCTCATTGTCAAACGAAACAAACCTAAAGAGTCACGCTAAAAGATTGATAAAGAAAAATGAAAAAGGAGTTTCTATTTTTCTTCTAGGAGTTTTAATTTATTGGATAAATTAAATAATTAATTATTCATTAGATGAAATAATTGATTATAAGGGTAAAATTAATTATTAATTAATTTTCTAGGGAAATATATTAATGAATTAATTTATCTAATTAATTTAGTTATTTAATTAATTTATTTATTTATTGGATGTAATAAATTATTAATTGAATAAAAAATTAATTAAAATAAAACAATTCCCGGGGCTTAAAGTAGCATCCAAATGGACGCCTATTAAGGCCTCATTGGGCTTCCGAGTGATGCTCAATTTTAGGGCTCTTTTGTTTTGACTTGTTCAATAAGTCATGAGGTATATAAGGACTCCTCCCCTCTCTAATACACTAGCTGTTGCCCCCTTAGAGAATTTAGTGGGAATTTTTCGTTTATCGATCCGTGCGTGACAATTTAGAGACGACGTATTGTTGTTGTTCGGACCAAGTTCAAGATTTGAAAATTACACACAAGGATTGAAGATATCAAAGCTTCAAATTTTTTACTTTTGAAGGAAGAAGAAAAGTCTCCAACAACTTCGCTCTAACGGGTAAGTGATTATTCGTTAAGTGTATTGATCAATTTGAATATACGATCATTGAATTCAACTTTGGGTTTTAAAATAAAAAAATTTGAAATCCTTCCGCTGCGTTTATGTTATTCGCGAAACCCAACAAGCAGGGATTAGAGAATGTTAGGACATTATTACATTGTAATTGTTTATTATTCTATTTATAAAAAGGCAACTAGTTGTTTACTATTATATTGGCATATAATTTATTGTAATCATCTATAAGTCCACGAACACAAGAGTTAACTCTCCAAGGCACTAGAGGAGTTTGATACTTGTATACTAAAATAGTCTGCAAGTCAATGATTCTCAATTGAACATTGAAAATCATGAAGACTTATATGATGTGAGTTTCGACGAGAAAGGTGTCCGTCAATACTAGGAAGTAGTGAAGAACTCATATCATAGGTGCACTGATGGAGATAGTGACACTCAAACATGGCTCGCATCGATTTTGTCACATGGGTTTTCACTCTTTCACAGTCAATGACAGAATTGATTAAATTGTAATAGGTAATAGGTGTATCTGAACTTTAGACTTGAGGAATCGAGTTGAAGATATACTTGTAACATTAGGTTTTTCATTAGAGTAGTTAGACCCGATTCACCCTTTGGTGGAGTCAACCTCAAACTGCAACCTAAATGGCAAGTAGTAGTCTTAACTGATATCCAAGATGAGATTCGTTCCCTCGAAGGTGAACGAGGAATTATTCTATGCATTTATAAGTAAGCTAGATCTTAAAGTCTTTGGCTAAAGCATTCACTGATTTGGACTTATTATAAATATGGCATAGAGTCAAGTTAGCGAGTTTAACCTAAAACCATGACTCTCACTTGACCGAGATAAGGAAACAAAGAGTCTGTATTCACACGATATTTACAAAAGGAAAGGTAAAAATGGTCCAATCATTTCATCTTATTTGGGTTATAATGTGGACCACTTGACTGACTAGGTGGGACCCACATTCAATGGAATCCTCTCATTGCCAAATTTAGATGAACCTAAAGAGTCACGCTTAGAAACAAAAAATTGATAGAAAATATGGAATAGTTCTTATGGTAATATTTTAAGTGTTGGATACTGAAAATTAATTATTTGAAGAAATAAGTTAATTCATTTATAATTTAATTAATTAATTATTTGAAGAAATAAGTTAATTCATTTATAATTTAATTAATGCATTATTTGAAGAAATAAAATTAATTAAATATCCTATATATTATTTAATTAGATTAATTAATGGGATTAAATTTATTAATTAAATAATGGATTGGACCGAGCTCAAATTGGTGCACCAAGAGGCACACCAAGATTGATAGGGGGCAGATCTTAAATATATATAGGAGAATGTTAAATATATGGACGAATCTAATATATTAATTAGAGAATCGAACTAATTAAGGAAGAGAGATTAAGAGGGGGAAAAGATAATATAATATATAGGGATAAAAACATTAAACCCCCTGAACTTTGGCCGTTTTTACATTTTTTTTTTCACTTTGCCTCCTGAACTTCACGGAATTTGCAAATTTCTTGTATAACATCATATTCCGGCGGAATATTCGCCGGAATTTGAATTTTTCTCAAAATAAATTTGCATTTTGCATCCTCAACTTTTTTGTTTTTTTCACTTTGCATCCTCAACTTTGTTTTTTATTGCATTTTATGTCGGAATATTCCCTGAAATGTACTTTTATCTAAAAATCTGCAAATCCCATTAAGTTCAAGATGCAAAGTGAAAAAAAAAATGTAAAAAAAAGTGTAAAAACGGCCAAAGTTTAGGGGGTTTAATGTTTTTATCCCTATATATTTTATATGATCTTTTTCCTCTCTTAATCTCTCTTCCTTAATTAGTTCGATTCTCTAATAAATATATTAGATCCTTCCATATATTTAAGATCCTCCTATATATATTTAAGATTTGCCCCCCATGCCGAGTTTAGGAGGTTTAATGTAACACATATGCCGAGTGCGTGTAAGTGTGTGTGTTAACTGTGTGCCTTGTGGTACACTATATATATATATATATATATATATATATATTCAACTTATCACAAGTTTGAATATTGGTTATTCATTCTTCTTCCTCCTCTCTCTCCGCGTTAGAGCATATACACAATATTTCACCCCTTTCTCCATAAGCCAAAATGTTTGATTTCTCTTGCCTAGCATTGTTCAATTTCTCTTGCTTAGCACTAATAGAGAAGATCGAGAATACAAGCTAAGGTGTGGATACCGTTAGACGTTTTGCATAGTTAGAGCGTTAGAGCAAACAACTTCAAAGAGATTGATTGGAGCAAAACCATTTCCTCGTGAAATAGAGAGTGTTGTTGTTCAAGTTTTTTGTGTTGGTTCATCAAAAGGTACACTTTTGCAAAAAAAAACCTTATGTATGTTTCGCGAGAAATCTGATGGTAATATAGATCTTTGTGCATGTACTGACCTCTAGATCAATGCCCATGGAACAAAGCACTCTCCCATGATAATGACATACACAAACAAGTCTTGACGAGACAGTGATATTCCATTATCTCACAGTCTCTATGACTTGGAATGGGTTTTTGGGATCACAGTCATCAACAGCATTCCACAACCGCCACTCCTTTATGCGCGACCGCTCCCATAGTTATAAGTGATCCAATGGATCTTTATCCAAACTAAAGGACAATATACAATATAAAGAAACAAATGCCAAAACCAAAGTGCCACTATCTCCATTAGTGCACCTATGATATGAGTTCTTCACTACTTCTTAGTGATTGACAGACACTTCTCTCTTTAAAACTCGTATCATACAAGTTTTGATGATTTCCAATACCCAATTAAGAATCCTTGACTTGCAGACCATTTTAGTATACAAATATTGAACTCCTCTAGTGTCTTAGAGAGTTAACAATCCAATAAATTGCTTGCGAACACCTAACACTATCATCATTTACTTATCCTACAAATCATAATATGACTAAACCAAAGCGCTTTATAAAGCAAAATCAATTAAAATGAAATCAATTAAGGGTATAAAAATAGTGTAAAATATGAACTTCAACGCCAAGGAAAAAAACTAATCAAGACTATGAAGGTCAACATTGCAGCAGTCATATGCTGAGGGTGAAAATTAAATATATAATATAAAAAAATATAAAATCAGAAAATACCCCGAAAAATGGGATATTCAGAATTTAGCATGTTGTGTTACGACATACACCATGTCGTAACACATTTTTTTTTATAAATTAAGTGTGTTACGACATAGCCCATGTCGTAACACACTTAATATTTTTTGTTTTTTTTTTGTTTTTTCTCTCCTTATTTTTCGCTCATTTTTCTCTCTTTTTTGTACATTTTTAAGTTTCGACTTGAACATATAAATTGTAGACTTTCATATAAATTTTGTAACCACACAAGAATGGACTCATTCCGATAGCCGAGTGAAGAAATATAACAAGTAAAAAAAGACACATTAGACCAATTTTTTAAAGAAAATAATAACGTTGTCTATGTTTCCGGCTCATTTTTCTCCCTTTTTCGTTCATTTTTGAGTTTTGACTTGAACACATAAATTGTAGATTTTCATATACACTTTGTAACCACACAAGAATAGACTCATTCTGATACCTGAGTGAAGGAATATGACAAGTAAAAAAGGACACACATATACGAATTTTTCAGAAAAAAATATTTTTTCGTCGTCTTCGGGATGATTTTTCGACCTTTTTTGTACATTTTCAGGCTTTGACTTCAACATAAAAAATGTAGATTGACTCACAAAGTTTGTAACGGTATGAAAATTGATTTATTTCGATATCCGAGTGAAAAAATACAACATGTTAAAACGGAACGGATTTTTCAGAAAAAAATATTTTTTCGTCATCTTCGGGATGATTTTTCGACCTTTTTTGTACATTTTCAGGCTTCGACTTCAACACAAAAAATGTAGATTGACTCACAAAATTTATAACAGTATCAGAATTGATTCATTTCGATCTTTGAGTGAAAAAATACAACATGTTAAAACGGAACGGATTTTTTGAAAAAAAATATTTTTTCATCATCTTCGGGATAATTTTTCGACATTTTCTGTACATTTTCGGGCTTCAACTTCAACATAAAAAATATAGATTGAATCATAAATTTTGTAACGGTACAAGAATTGATTTATTTCGATAGTCAGGTTTAAAAATACAACATGTTTAAAAATATCTTTATTAAATTTAATGTATTTCTTCATCCGGAAATCAAAATGAATCAATTCTTACACCGTTACAAACTTTGTGAGTCAATCTACATTTTTTTTGTTGAAGCCGAAGTCCAAAAATGTACAACAAATGTAGAAAAATCATCCCGAAGATGACGAGAAATTATTTTTTTTCCAAAAAATTCGTATATTTATGTCTTTTTTAACATATTGTATTTTTTCACTCGGATATCGAAATGAATCAATTCTCATACTGTTACAAACTTTGTGAGTCAATCTACATTTTTTGTGTTGAAGTTGAAGCCTGAAAATGTACAAAAAATATCAAAAAATCATCCCGAAAAAATGAAAAATAATTTTTTTTCCAAAAGATCTGTTCCGTTTTAACATGTTGTATTTTTTCACTCAAAGATCGAAATGAATCAATTCTGATACTGTTATAAACTTTGTGAGTCAATCTACATTTTTTGTGTTGAAGTCGAAGCCTGAAAATGTACAAAAAAGGTCGAAAAATCATCCCGAAGATGACGAAAAAATATTTTTTTCTGAAAAATCTGTTCCGTTTTAACATGTTGTATTTTTTCACTCGGATATCGAAATGAATCAATTCTCATACCGTTACAAACTTTGTGAGTCAATCTACATTTTTTGTGTTGAAGTCGAAGCCTGAAAATGTACAAAAAAGGTCGAAAAATCATCCCGAAGACGACGAAAAAATATTTTTTTCTGAAAAATCCGTATATGTGTGTCCTTTTTTACTTGTCATATTCCTTCACTCAGGTATCGGAATGAGTCCATTCTTGTGTGATTACAAAGTGTATATGAAAATCTACAATTTATGTGTTCAAGTCAAAACTCAAAAATGAACGAAAAAGGGAGAAAAATGAGCCGAAAACATAGATAACGTTATTATTTTCTTTAAAAAATTAGTCTAATGTGTCTTTTTTTACTTGTTATATTTCTTCACTCGGCTATCGGAATGAGTCCATTCTTGTGTGGTTACAAAGTTTATATGAAATTCTACAATTTATATGTTCAAGTCGAAACTCAAAAATGCACGAAAAAAGGAGAAAAATGAGCGAAAAATAAGGGAAAAAAAACAAAAAAAACAACAAAATATTAAGTGTGTTACGACATGGGCTATGTCGTAACACACTTAATTTATAAAAAAAAAATATATATGTTACGACATGGTGTATGTCGTAACACACTTAATTTATAAAATAAAAAATAAAAAAAATGTGTTACGACATGGTGTATGTCGTAACACTTGTCGTAACATGCTAAATTTTGAATACCTCATTTTTTGGGGTATTTTCTGATTTTATTTTTCTTTTTATATTATTGATTTAATTTTCCCTATGCTGAGGTGATGCCTATGAGTGTATGAAAATCTGGTTTATGTCATTAATATGATCTTAAAATTTAAAAGTTGATATTGTTTATTATTATGGTAGGTTTATTATTGTGCATAGAATTAGAATCAATCATAAGTAGAATAATTGATGATTGTGTTTATATATATATCAGAATTGATATGTCCTTTTTCCGAAAACGTGGCCAATTACTATTGGCTCATACACTCTTCTTGTGCTTTAGTTTGTGGTTACCCTTGTTTGAGCGATGGAGTGGGAAAAGCAACAGGCGGAGGCGGAGGTGAATGGAATTTTTGTGAAAGTGATGACAGAGGAGCAAATGGAGGTCCTGCGTAAGCAGATAGCCGTTTACGCCACCATCTGTGAACAGCTCCTCCACTTCCACAAATCTCAAAACCATCTTCCTGGTATGTCATCCTTTTCCTTTTTGGTTCAATTGATGATATACATACTAAGTATACTGCTCTTCATTTTAATACTTAAAACTCTCTGTTCTACATTCCATTTAATTAATTCTTTTGTAACTCTTCTTGGAATTAAGATGCCATTTGAAGCACCATTTTTCTTCCATGCCTTAAATTTTATATGAAATATATAACATATATGATCTTTTAATATCAAAGTAGGAATTATGATGACAACATTCCATTTAATTTTACACATGATCGCTGTTTCCCCTTTCTCTTGTATATTCCATGTCATACAGTTTTTCCTTTGATGCCCAAGCCAACGAGGGAAAATTACTTTCCTGAGTTTAAGCATTTAAATTTGGAATTACAGTTCCATAGTAACTGAAAATTGTTTAAACAAATTAGACTTGAACACATTTCAAGTATTCTTGTTTTCAAAGTTTTAGCATTCTGATTAATCAAATATTATAAATATTTAAACACTCCCTTCTCCATCTTCCTTGAAGTGTCTGATTTAATCAACTGGTAAATTTGGTTTGTATGCGTAACGGTAAGAGGACTGTGTCCCCACATCTTTTCAAACAAATCATCTTGAAAGAATGTCGTATTTTACATCGGTTGTGACATAAACTACCTCCACTGAATTTTTCATAGGACTGCACGTCTTGCAGTTCTTTTGTTTCTCTTTTGTAATCTTGTTCTTTTCCAAATAGATTATGATGAATGAATAAGTAGAAGGAAGTGTAAAAATAGTCTATTGTGTTTCCATGTTAATACAAACAATTTTTTACTCCTTTATCAGGAGTGAGGCTGGGAAATCCATATTATGACCCACTAATAACATCTGGAGGCCATAAAATCAGTGGGAGACAGCGTTGGACCCCAACGCCTATGCAGCTTCAGATTCTTGAACGTATATTCAATCAAGAGATTGGTAATCCACAAAAGCCGAAGGTCCAAGAAATAACTGCAGAGTTGTTGCAGCATGGCCAGATTTCTGAAACAAATGTCTATAATTGGTTTCAAAATAGGCGGGCCAGGTCAAAAAGGAAGCCACAAGCAGCAGCAGCAAATAATGCCGACTCTGAAGTGGAGACAGAGGTCGAGTTACCCAATGAGAAGTCCAAGCCAGAGGATAGAAATCCCTGCTTTCAAAATACTCAGGCTAGTTCTGGAATTTGTTCTGTGGATCCATGCACTAGTAAACCTGAATCGATGTTGTCTCCGGAAGGCAATGCAAAGATCGGAGGCGGTTTTGGGCAAGTGCCTTACTATGGAAGTATGCTACCAAACCCAATTATGTAATTTTGAAAATCACCATATATGGATTCATTTTCATTTGAGAAAACATTTTTTGAATATGTTTTGTGAAATTTCTATCAGAAATTGTTTGAAATGTTGCTGAATATGTTTTTGTGAAAACCTTCATTTCTCCCTGATCTCATTATAAAACCTTAGTTGCTGAACTAATTCAGTTTGAATTAGTAATAACTAAATATATTTTAGATCATCTTTCAAATCTTTATTATAATTATCGGAAGGAGAATCGTATAATAGAGCAACCAAATCTAGGAAATTTTGAATTGTTATTTTACCATTAAGGGAATGTTCAGCATTGAAACTAAAAAAATTTCCCGGACACAGTTCTCATATGGTTTTTCCGCCTAACTTGCTGACGCTGTTTGTTGAAAAGACATGGCTGCTTAAAGTTGGAAGCATCAAAATAAGCAAATCTAGGAGAAATTAGAAGCTTTTCTTGAACAGAGGCATTGCAGTTTTTTCTGAGAAAGAATAGTGTGAAAATGGATTTCATGCATATTTTTTGAGCAAAATATTCTTTTTAGATAACAGCTCTTTTCTCTTTTTGCAAATATACTTGCTCGTGTACACGATTTGATCGCATGAATTTAATAAATGCAGGAATGGATCAGTTGGGGGGAAAGATGGAAGTTCCAGGGAACTATAATCCTTATTTACAACAAGACGACTACAAAATGGCCGGATAAATAATCCTTATTTACAACAAGACGACTACAAAATGGCCAGATAAACTCGTATCCTCTCATCTTCGCATATATGTGTTTGACAAACTCTTATTCTATCGGAAGCTGAGAAGTCGAATACTCGTCTTCTGCTTTGCCTTAGAACTATTGCTGATTATCTTAGTTCTTCCAGAGATGTTCATGACGGCAAGTTTGTTATTCTAATTAAATGAGTTTGCACATGAACAATCTACAGTTTTTGCTTTGTTTTTCGCTTTATTTTGTGTAAATTGGGGTGCATGTTTGTTTATTTCTAACCATTTAAACTTTTTTAGATGAGATGGTCATTCGTTTCCCATTGTCTATTTTGTTTCTTGACCTTTATCTTTGAACATCTACAATTTGCCATGTCAATGAGTTTCTCAATTTAATGTTGATTTCAGAGGAATATCTACCATTAAACTGGATGAAATAATTCAATAATATTACTAAATAGGGAAAATTTGATTTTTGATCCTCTAGTTATACACCTAATCCGATTTTGATCCTCAGTTACACCGTTCATCAAATATAGTCCCTAGACCATTACATTTCCATCAAATGTGGTCCTTGTGTCTAATTCTCCGTCAAATTGATAACGGTTGGGTTAATTGAAATATCAAAAATTGCATTTTGCACCCCAAAAGAACAAATTTTGATAATTTTCACCCAAAAGAATAAAAAATTCTACAAATATCAAAAAAAAATCATAATTTTTAAAAATAAAGAAAAGAAAATGTTCAATTTTTTTATTGTTTTTAAATTTGTTTTAAAATTTAATAATTTTTTGATTGACAAAAATAAAATAATCTTCGATAAATTGAAGTGTTTACAATCAATATTAATTAAGATTTCTTGTATAATACATTAAATTAGTTTTTATATTCTAAAAAAAATTATTTGTACTACTAAAAAACAATCTTATCAAATTTAATTAATTAAAAAAATTTAAAAAAGGGAAAATGTATCATCTTCCTCAATCGACCCCCCCCCCCCCACCCCCACCCCCACCCCCCGGACCAACCCTAGCAACCTCTATTGTGTAGCCCGTTGCCGCCCAACTCGACCATCTCTCGCCGGTCTTTGTTCTCCCGCCCTTTGATCTCCTTACACCCTCCCCCGTGGCCCACTTTGAAGAAATACAACACCCCTTTTGGAAAAAAAACATACACACACTATTGAACGGTGGAATCTGGGAGAGGTAGGTGTGGAGGCCGATCAGTGGGATATGCCATAGATAAGTGATGTGTGGCCACAAATTGTTCGAATTTGTTTTGTGTGGGGGGTGGGGGGTGAAGATGAAATTGTTCCTTTTCTTGTGTGTGTGTTGTGTGTGTTTTTTAATTATTTTTTTTAATATATTAATCTAAAATGTTAAATAATTTATAGTAAGAGAAAATTGCATTTTTCATACCATAATTGACCTCCTGTCCACTTTTGGTACCAAACATTTTAAAAATCTCACTTTTCAAATAAAGTTGGCCATTTTTTCTCATTTTTCATACCACCATTAGTTTTTTTCACAAAAAATCGACCACTTTTTACCAATTTGTAAAGACATCGAACCATTACTTACCAATTTGTGAAGAAATCGCACCAAATCCCCCAATTTTCTTGTGAAGAAAACTACCGATGGTATAAAAAGTGAATGGCTAAATTTGTATGAGAAATGAGATTTTTGAAATGGTTGGTACCAAAAGTGGACAGGGTATCAATTATGGTATAAAAAATACGATTTTCCCTTTATATTAACTTAAACAATATAAAGTTTTTGAACTTTTGCAATTTCACAGATGGCATGATTGGATTTGCCCACTTGTTATTCTTTTCCCCAAGTTGTCAAGTTTGGTATTCAACTAGGCACAATTGGCCGAAAAATTAAAAAAATTCAAATCGAATTGGTCATGTGCGTGTCACATGATCAATTCTGGTTAAATTACGACATTGTGGTGATTTTTTTCTCAATTCAAGAGTTGTTGATAGATACGATACTAATTTTGCCAATTCGAAAAAATATGATCAATTTTGCCACCCACTATAGATACAGGACTAATTTTGCAATTTTCTCCTTTTTTTTGTATGATTTTGTTTCTAAGAATTCAAACTTGATCAACTCTAAGATATATATATATATATATATATATATATATATATATATATATAGGGTCAAGATCGAGTACATACCTTCTCTTAGATAAGATCTAAGATCCAATATACACCATTGGATTAATTAAATCCAACAGTCCAAAAAATAAGGAATAAACAGGCTGTAGAAATTGAAAAATAAAGATTAGGGGTATAATAGACAAAATGGCAAGATTATACAACATTCAGTTACCCAAAATATAACAGAAAAATCTCCTACAATCTCTCCAAATCTGATACCCACGAAAATCTCTCAATCCCAGGCCAAGATTAACGCAATCAATTTATAGAATCGTATTAACCTCATATTTCGGTCAATTATCACAAAAAAATTTCTGAAATTCTGAAATTTCTGAAAATCGAGATTGAAAAAACCAAAATCTGAAATATTAAACTTCTGGAATTTGCGTGAGTTGCTGCTCGAAGACGACCGGAAATTAGCTGGGGAAGACGATCGGAAATTAGCTGGGGAAGGCGACCCGAAAATAGCCATGAATTTCGCGAACTGAAAATTCGATCGTGAAATATCAATCTTCTCCTACTGTATATTTGTGTATTAGCTATTGTATAATGTATTAATTAGCTATTGTATAATGTTTATTAGCTATTGTATTCACTGTATAACGGGTTATATGATTCTGTATATTGGCTTATATTTAACTGTATATTGTTATAAGATACTGTATAATGATTTATAAGATTGTAATTGTATAATGTATAAACACACACTGTATAATGGGTTGTATGATACTGTATAATATGTTATAACATACTGTATAATGGTTTGAAAATCACTAATTGTATATCAGTAATCGCTCACTGTATATCACCATTGTATTTACTGTATAATGGTTTATAAGCTACTGTATAATGATTTATAACCTACTGTATAATAGTTTAAAAATCACTAATTGTGGTGTCACTAAAATACCACACTGTATATCACCACTCATGTACTGTATTTTGCTTCAAAAAATAAAAAATATATATATATTTTAAATTTTCGAAAGGTAAAAACTGTTTTTGGAATTTGGCCCAAGCTCTACATCAATCTCGAAGGAAACGTCGTTTTAAAAACAACTCAGATACTTATCATAAGTATGCTGAGCACCACCCTCTCGGGCCCAAATTCCATCGTTTTAATAGGTTTATTCGCGTTTTTATGTTTTCAATCGGATTTTTATTTTTATTTTTATTTATTTCCATTATTTCCAAACTTTACCTTTTTTGTATTTACTGTATATTTGTTTATTAACTATTGTATAATGAATTAATTAGCTATTGTATTCATTGTATAATGACTTATATAATACTGTATATTGATTAATATGATATTGTATAATGTGCCATAAGATACCGTATAATGGTTTATAAGATTGTAATTGTATAGTTATAAACACACACTAATTGTATAATGTATAAGCTACTGTATAATGTTTTAAAAATCACTAATTGTGTTTGTCACTAGTACCACACTGTATAAGATGTTGTATAATGGTTTATATGATATGTAATTGTTATTTACAAGTCTTAAAAACTAACAAAACACAATTTTGAAGCCCTAAACGATCTCAGATGGCTAAAATCACGAGACCGCACTACAAAGAGTGCGTCTTGTTCAACACGCCGTTTCGCTATAACTGTGCAATTTTTGTATCATTCCGACATAGTGAATTTTTTTCCCATGATTTCGCTTATATCATTGTTATTTGCTTTGATTTTTTATTTTTGAAGAATCTGTTCTTGTGAATTCTGTTTTTGAAGAATTTGTTTGTGAATTAAACTGACTTTCTTTGTATTTAATACCACACTGTATAATCGCGTTATATGGACTGTATAATGGAATATAATATACTGTATAATATGGAGAAAAAAAATGCAGAATTTACAATTTATGATTCAAAAGAAAAAACGAATTTGGAAGCAGAATTGATGAATGATGAAGAAATTTCAGATTCTGGTAATGAAATTGATAATTTCTGTAAATAGATCGAATTATAATTAGAAATAAAGATAAATTGGGAAGCAAAATCAGTTATGGAGAAAAATTAGGAAGCTGTTATGGGAAGATTTAGTTTGTTATGTTTTACTGCCTAAAATGCCCCCCCATCATTAAAACAATTTAAATAATCTGAAAAATAAGATAAACACACACCTTGGGATCAAATTGAATCAAAGGCCTAGATTGGGTCTTAGATCTTACCTAATGTCAAGGTATGTATTTGATCCATACCCTATATATATATATATATATATATATACATACACATATGTGTGTGTGTAATATTTGTGGTGAAAATTGAAAAGTGGGTTGGGAATAATTTGTCAATAAAATTATGATAAAAGGGTGAAATTTGTTGATTGTTCTTATTCTGTAGTGGAAATTATCAAAATTTGTGTTTTTGGGGTGCAAAATGTAATTTTTAATATTTCAATAAACTCCAACCATTATCAATTTGATGGAGGGCCATATTTGATGAAAATGTGGTAATTTAGGGATTATATTTAATAAGCAGTGCATCTAGGGACTAAATCGGATTAGGTGTATATGAGGACCAAAAATGAAAAATTTCCTACTAAATACAAGTAATATAACAAATATGATTAACTCTTTTGTTGTTCCAAAAATTAGTACTTATTCAAATGGGGCGAATAAATAATATATGATGTATATTTCTATATAAATGTGTTTTAGTATTTATAATTTGTTAAATTTAACTAATATAATACACATTAATTAATTATTTATAACGTACTATACCATAAACTAAATTGTAACCTACTTCATCATTCCCAATATTTCAATGGTAGTCAGTCAACATATATTTTTTCCCGCCAAAATTATTGTTGAAGACCCACATATAATTTACACATGACCATATGTCCATAATGGTAATTTGCACCAATTTCACTGCTTTAAATGCCAAAAAAAAATAAAAAAAATACAGCTACACAAAAATTCCCAAAATTGATTTCAACCTAAACTATTATCTAGCCATATTTCAACTATCCATCTCTCCTATTCACCTTTCCCATTTTCAACTTTCATTTTTTTTTTTGGTAAGATCAACTTCATTAAAAAAATAAGTATAGAGTACAATAATGTGCACAAGGAAACTCCTTATCACAACCAACTAGCCACACAATCGACTAGAGCCACAAGAGGCATATGTAAACCAATTAGAACCCAAACAACACCTCCTAACTAGAAGATAAAACTATTTATCACCTAGCCGTCACTACCAAGCTATTCTCCATAGTCGCCGTATTTCTCTACATTGGAGTGAGTCATCAAGATTTAATGTCAGTGGCCGATCTTTCACTACTGATAACGCAGCCTAAGCCCCTACAGTGGGATTGCTCTTTTTGCCTTCAAACCATCTAATATTCCTCTCCCTCCAAATCAAGTACACAATAGCTGCAAAGAGTCCCCTATAAGCAACGTTGACCAGATACTTTCCTCGCCATCTACACGCTGCCCAGGGAACTCCTCTTTCCCAATCACTTCTGTACCATTCAAAACGAACTTGTTGCTTAAGGATCAAAAGACATTCTTTGGAAAATGAACACTCAAAGAATATGTGATTGTGAGATTCATTTCCTTGTTCACAAAGTAGACATTCAGTATTAGTCCCTCCAATCCACACTTTGTCTCGAGTAGGAAGCCTACTACGGATTGTGAGCCAAAGTATAAAGTTATGTTTCCCGGGCCCCCTTAGCAGATTTACCCATGACTTGTTTGGTGCTTTGTGTCATAACATATTCCGAGCCGAAGCATCCGTGAACATTCCATTTCTCTCTTTTGTCCAAGTGATTCTATCTTCATGCCCAAAATTAGCAGGTGGTAGACGCAACATGATTGCTACCCTCTCCGCCGAAAAGTTCAATGGCCATCGGCACCCATCAGAATCCATAACCACGTCAAGTGTAGAATCACACTGCAATCCCAAGGCTATTAGTCCCCTCGGATAGACTTCTTCCAATACCCCATCTTCATGCCAGTGGTCTTGCCAAATCCGAATTTTCTTGCCATTTCCGACATAATATTTTACATAAGGTTTAATCAATTCTCGCATTTTACGAAGTTGTTTCCATCCCCATGGACTCGATGATGTTATCCTTACCTTCGAAATCGACCTTGCTCCCAATCTATTCGCTCTCAGCCATGCCACCCAAATGGAAGAGCCATCCTCTATTATCACCTCCCAAAGGTGTTTTAGAATCAGTGCTTAGTTCATTGGAATGAGTTGTTGAATTCCTAAGCCACCTTCTGACTCTGGTAAACACACATCCCCCATGCCACTTTAGCATAACCTTTGTCGCTAAAACCGAACCGTAGGAATTTCCTTAACTTCTTTTCCATTGTCTTGAGAACTCCTTTAGGTAATAGGAAGACTCCAGCCCAATACATATGAAGCGAAGATAGGACAGATTTAATAAGTTGTACCCGACCTGCATACGAGAGCGACTTGTTCGTCCAAGATCCAAGTCTCATCTCCACCTTAGAAAGTAACGAAGCACAATCAGAAACCTTTAGCTTAGACGTAATAAGCAGAACACCTAAATACCTTACTGGAAGGTTTCATTCATTAAAACCGAACACCCTTTGTAACTCAAAAAAAGAATGCCTTGCTTTGGCAGAGACGAACATATGGCTTTTATTTGGATTTTCCCGTAAACCTAATAGTGTGGAAAATAACTCCGTTCCTCGCCTTAGTATATTCATAGAATTAATATCCGCATTACAAAATAATAAAAGGTCACGGCAAAACTAAGCACAAACGTTCGTGTTTTAGCGCATTTCCCATTGGAAAGAAATATCTTGTGCAATATTTCGCTCTAGGATTCCATGTAGAGCTTCCATTACTAGTACAAATAAATAAGGTGATATAGGATCACCTTGTCGTAATTCTCTTCCCCCTTTGAAATATCCTTCAGCCGACCCATTAATATTTATTGAAAAAAATGGTGTTGTAATACATTCTTTCACCCAATGAATGAATACCGGGTGAAAACTCATAGCACCAAGCATAGAGAGAACGAAATCCCATTCTACTGTATCATACGCCTTCATGAGATCAACCTAAACGCACATCTAGATGGAAGATTCTTTCTCTTATATCCATAAAACAACTCCTGTGCCAATAATATATTATCACTAATCTTCCTACCCGGGATAAATGTTGTTTGTGAATAATCCACCAGCCCCTCCAAAGAATCAGTCATCCTATTAGCAATTATCTTGGAAATAACCTTGTATATAACATTGCAACATGCAATTGGATGGAAATCACTTGCTTTTGTCGGATGTTCTACCTTGGGTATAAGAGTAATAATAGTGGAGTTAACCTCCCGGAGCAGTTTACCTGTGACAAAAAAATTAATAATCCCCTCCATCACATTCTCGCCAATAAGAGGTCATGCTTTTTTGAAAAAACACGCCGTATAACAGTCTGGTCCCGGGGCTTTATCATCGGGGAAAGAGAAAATTACATCCTTAATTTCATCTTTTGTGATTGGTTTAATCATTGATATAGAGTCCTCGAGGGTCAATTTTTGGCTAATAAAGTCATCCAGGTTTTCCAGGGGATTCGCGGCTGTGCGTGCGGTTACTCCAAGGAGGTAAAAATAAAAAGTTACAATTTCATCCCTAACATCTTTGGGGTCATTCAACATAAATCCATTCCTATTTTCCAGCTGATATATCCGTGACCTGACCCTTTTAATAGCGAGTTTCTTAAAGAAAAAAGACGAGCATTGGTCACCGTCTTTAAGCCAGTCTAGTTTTGCTCGCTGATTAAGATAATTGCGCTCAATACTTACGACTTTTGCATAAATATATCTACAATACTTCTCTAAATCTTGTATGAGCTCATCATCAGAATGATCTAAAATTAAACTCTGAGCCATCTCCAGAAACTTTCTCGCTGCATCCACATTCAAAGCTACATCTCCTTTCTCCTTACGTAATGTTTTGAATAGAGGTTTAAGAGCTTTGAGTTTGCAAACAACCGCAAAAAGAGGCACTCCAACAATATGATTCTTCCATATCCTCTCCACAACAAATAAAAAATTTGTATCTTTTGTCAAGAAATTATCAAAACGAAAAGCTTCACCATTCTCCTGACGAACACCTTGAAAACTAATGAGTAATGAGTTGTGATCTGAGGTACGTGGAAAATCACACAAATACGCAATATGTGGGTAACGTACGAACCAAGAGGGGTTCGCTACCACTCGACGAAGCCTCCTCCTTATACTATCAACGCCCCTCTGTTGATTATACCATGAGAAAAGAGGTCCTTGCATAGGAATTGTTGTTAAATCCGACGCCGTTAGACATGCATTAAACTCCATCATCGAGACCTCATCTTCTAGTCCCCCCATCATCTCACTAGAATCTAGAATCTCATTGAAGTCCCCCATTAGCATCCATGCGCTAGATTCCCCAAGCCCTGAATACACCATTATATCATCCCACAAGTCCCTTCTTTCTTCCAATGTATTGAATCCATAAACAAATGAGACATATAGGATCTCATTGTTGTCCATCGATTTAACCATGCAATGAACGACTTGGGTCGAGTAGGATTTAATATGAACCGTCACAACTCCCAGATCCCATCCAACCCAAATTCTTGTTCCCGGACCATCATTGTAGTTAGAATACCATGTCCACAACGGTTTAATTCTATTGCAAATATTTGAAAAATTCTTTTCAGCAACTCTAGTTTCCACAAGCCCACAAACCCTTATATTATATTTATTAACAAAATCCATCACCGATTATTGGTGATCGGGCTTATTAAGCCCTCGCACATTCCCACTTGCAATAGGGATCATTTAACAGCATTAGCTAGGGCTTCATTGCTTATAGGGACCTGAGAATTATCTTCATTGTCATCATTCATGTCATCAATTAGACTTGCAATTTATTCTTTAGAATGATTTCATCAGACACTACTAGACCATCATCTTGCGTGAAATGACTAAATAATTGGTTACTAGTGTCCCCAATTTTGTTATACTTATCAACATTTCTGAATTTCCCTTCCTGCCACTCGGACGTCCCTTCATTCATCATCTTAGGCTTAATAGTTTGTGGTTTAGGAACATATATATTAACAGGCTTTTGATATGTGTTCTTTTTTAACAAGGCGGGGCAACCCTTCATGAGGTGTCCGAAAGATTTGCAGTTAGTGTAAATAGAAGGTTTCCATTCATATTCGACATCTATTTTACAAGAGCCATTATACTCTCTAGAGTCCGACGGTAGTAACATGTAAACATTGGAGATGAATTCCGCATTAACATTCATTAGGACACAAACCCGAGCGTAATCAATTCTTTCCATTGCTAATGTAAAAGGATCCGGGTATAATGGTCTTTCCACTGGGCTCGCCACTGTACTTAACCCATCCAAAGTCCAATATTCAGCCGGCAAATGTTTGAATTTAACCCACACGGGGACCTCTTTATGATTTTTCTTTTCCAATGTCATACCCTTTTTCCATCGCTCAAGAAATAGAGTCTGCCCGTCATACATCCAAGGTCCACCTTCTAGAACCTCACGTAACATCTCAGCATTTTCAAACTTAAAAAAGTAGAACCCCGAGCTTGTAGCTTTAACCTCCATCAATCCTTTCCAAATTGACTTAGCGTAACTTCGAACTCCAAGAAAGAATGGTTTTTCCCCAATGAAGTAGCCCACAGCCGTGTTAGTCCATCTTTTCATCCCCTCTTGGACGTGTTCCCATTTCAGGCGAACAAAAGTTTTACCATTAATTAATTCCGGAGGGCACATAATGCAAGCTAGCCAGTTTATATTCAAGAAACTTTATTTGGTCACTTATTCTTGAATCCGGCCCTACTCTAATATTGCCAATCAAAATCCAGTCTGCTGCATGGGGACTATCGGCTCCAATAGGTGATGGATTTTTCGATATAGGGATAGGGTTTTTCGGAGAATATTCATGTTCGGTGTTTGATATTAACCCTACATGACCAATCAAAAGTGTTGTAGGTGATGACATACTTGGCAAAGTATTTCCCAACGGCGATCCAACGGTGGAGTATCCACCTGCCATAGCCGAAGGTCCAGGTAATCCGATTACACCTGGAAACCTATTCTTGTAAAGATTTGATGATGAAACAACATTAGCAAACCTCGTTGTGATGGGAGGGGATGCAGTAGTTAAAGCGGGAGATCCAATATTTGTCCTCGTCAGAATACCAGATTCCGGTGAGCCATCAATTTTTTCGACCAGTTGAATGAATTATGGAATATTAAATTGATGCTTAAAAGAAGGGATGCGTTCTGTTAAAGAATCGAAGTCAAAAAACTTATGAAGAGAAGGGGAATTCACGTCTACTATGGCTGAGGAAAAGGATCCATAAGATTCCGACGAAGCCATGGCCAAGGTATTGTCAATTTTCGCTTTCTCTTTCTCTTGTTCCAGTTTTTCTAATTTCTTAAGCAAGCCTGGTATGATTTTTCTTGCTTTGTAACACATCTCTGGGTCATACCATTTGCATTCCACATACATTTTTGCACTGAAATAAACTTCATTTATAAGTTCGAATTTATGCAATATAATAGTTAGAATATGAAAATAAATAACTAGTTAGAATATGAAAATAAATAACATCTTACTCCATAATTTGGGCATTTGTGAAATCTTCTACCGAGATTATCATTTTGCCAATAGGTTATTAGTGGCAAAACTTGACCACAACAACAACATGCAAGTGAAATTTCTTGTACATAGTGACGATAGGTTTATCTATTGCTTGAAGTTTGTGAATCTATTTGCTTAATTTTTGGAGATGAAAGCTCTGGTTACTCTATTTCTTTAAAAGAAATGAAGCTATGTCCATGTTTAGGTAGAAAATGACATTTTCTTAGCTTTTCTTTGTTTTTGGCAGCAACTTCATGGCAGAAAAGAAGGTGTGAAGACATTTTCACACTCAGTCAAAGAGAGTCGCCGAATTCTTTTTCTCCAGAGTATGGATCGGGGGTGCAAGTTGCCAAAAAGTATGAAAGTGAGGGCGCAAAATGCGTGTTTTAATTTTTTAGGGTGGAAAGTGTCAAAAACTCAACTTTGTAGGGTGCAATATATTTTTTACTCTAATTATTATTAAATAATTAACTCAAAAATTGGACACATCTTGCCATCGAAATCGAACTTATTTTGTTATTTTACACCAATTACAACTCATTTCAAATACACAAACGAACAAAAATCATATCCAAAAACAATTATCAAGAAATGATTTATTTTCACTCGACCACGAAAATACATATATTAAAATGTATTTTTGAAAAGGGAAAATTGCAATTTTAGTTTCATTAGATAAGTCTTCTCGCAATTTTAGTTTTATTATTTATAAACTAGCATATTTAGTCTCATAGAATGAATTTTCTTTGCATTTTTAGCCTCAATTGTGAAAACACAAATATAAACCAATAGTTCGGTCATGTATCTATTATCTTTCTTAGAATTCGATTATTTATAGCCTCAGAGAAATACTATATGTATTCAATTCCTAAGAAAGATAATACTATTATCAATTGTTAAAACACAGATGTATTTTATTTGCTATTATTGATTATTATTATTATTATTATTATTATTATCATTATTATTTAATAAAAAACTCGGACATCAAATTCACAAAATATTCAATTTGGATGGTCAACAACCTCAAAGAAACATTCAATTTTGATCAAAGGGAGCACCAGAAGAGATAGTATTCAAAATTGCTGTTTTAAGTGAAGATATCAACATCATTTGAAATATTCTCATGATTCCAAGTTTCAAACTACCCAAAAAAAATTGAAGACTGTGAATTTAGTTATTTCATAATCAGAACTTGGCATCATTCAAACCTAAATACATGACTAAGTGGTCAATATATTGAAGCCGCCAAACTCATATCTAATTCAATTTTTTTTCTTTTAATAACATGTATCAATTACATAAAGAGAACCAATCATAAAAGACTAATTTATAATTAATTGCCAATAAGTAGTGCAGCGAATTTGAGGTCCCAAAATATCAGATGTATTGGGTTCTATTTTCACCTATGTGCAAGTCTTTTTCTATTTTCATATTACTCATTAGTTAGTAGTAATTTATCACCTTATGACATGTATCACATAACTAATTCATTCAAAAAATTAATAATTAATTAACAACTATCAACCATACATAATCAACTACCATCAAAGTAGATAAATCCGCCCACATATGAAAAATAACTCGAAATCTCTAATATTTTGGGGGCAACCTCCAGCGGAGTTGGTCGAGCAGTTGGGTCTTGTGTTTTAGGGCACAAGTTCGATTCTTCTTAAGGGAATGCCTAATGGCCTCCTCTGCTATGAGCCTGTCAGTTATGGGCAACTTCTGCTGTCTTATCTCTCTTGTGTAGTTTGCAGGCTATTATAAAAAAAAGGATCGGGGTTTACTCAATGCGCATCCTAAGGGTAACGGCTGTATGTTTCCCTCGTTATAAAAAAAAATCTTCAATATTTTAGAGCGTAAATCTTATCACTGAGCTAAAACATTCCATATTGACAATATCAAATTTAATTGAACGCTATAACAATTAATTATTAGTTGCAAGTTGCATGTAACCTTCTTCAATTTGGACTGACCTATCATCATTACAAAATTAGGGCATATATGGTCAAAATCAGACCGTAGTGCGTGTTTTGAAGACTAAAATGCTGAAAGGTCTGTTTGGCTAGATAGAAAAAACAAGGGCTCGGGATAGAAATATATTGGGTTTATTAGTCCGTCCAACGTTTGGTTCTTGATTAGAACTTAAGATGAGATGGAATGTCAAGGGGAATTGTTGTATATATGATGTGTACTAGGATGATGTTACGAGAATGTTAGTTGTTACAACAATTCACGAAAAAAGAGCATAAAGATTAGAGACACAAGAATTTATATGGTTCGGCAATTGCCTACATCCACAGGAGATGAGAAAGTATTTTTTCTATTGATAAAAAAAGTATAAATTACAATTAATGTCAAAAGTACAGAACTAAATCTTGCCCCTAATTTTTTCCCATAATAAATGTGTACCGCACCCCCGGCGATCCTTCATCGAAATGGCCTCAATGCTTGTAGCCGCAGTCCAATTCTAAGGGGGAGAAATGTCATTGTATTCATGTTCAAGTCGTGTAATAACCTAATTTTTTTAAGAATTATCGTAACTCATGTCACTGTATTCGTATGTGTTATATATATATATATATATATATATATATATATAAAAGAATAAGGGATTATTACATAATATACCCCTGCGAAATACGAAACCTGCACACATCCCCCCTATGTTAAAAAAATAGCCTTATATGCCCCTGTGATTTTAAAAACCCTGCGCGAAAACCCCTCTCCGTTAGAATTAAAGGAGAGTGTTGTGCACTCGCTGGGATCGAGACTCGGTGAGCTTTTTGTGTTATATATACTTGTAAAATTATTATTTTATCCTTCCAATTTTAATTAAAAATGAATAAATAATTGAATTTGGGTAGGATATGATGTATTTGGGTAGGATAATATGGGTTTGGATAATCCAAACCCAAATCCTCACATTTTTCCTTTTTCTTTTCTTTTTCTCTTTCCTTTATTTTTTCCCCGTAACCCACCCCTCTTCTTCGTCTTCACAGGCAGAGGTGGTGTTCCGATTTCAGGAGGCAGCGGCGGCTTCAATTTCAGGCGGAGAAGATGGCTTCGATTTCCGGCGGAGGTGGTGGCTTCAATTTCAGGCGGAGAAGGTGGCTTCGATTTTTCGGTGGAGGTGGTAGCTTCGATTTCATCCAGAGGCGGCGGCTTCGATTTCAGCCGGAGGTCGTGTCTTCGATTTCAGGTGGGGACCAGTGGAGGTGGTAGCTTCGATTTCATCCGGAGGCGGCGGCTTCGATTTCAGCCGGAGGTCGTGTCTTCGATTTCAGGCGGAGATGGTGGATTCGATTTCAGCCGGGGGTGGTGGCTTCAATTTCCGGCGGAGGTTGGTGGTGGTTGCCGAGAATAATGGTGGTGGTGACTATGTTACAGTATATGTATATATATACTGTATATATATATTAATATATTTTGTATTTAATTTATAAAAGGTATAATATGTATATATATATTAATATATATACTGTATATATATATATAAATATATTTTGTATTAATATGTTTTTTATTTATATTTTTTTAACGGAAGACTAACGGCGTTAGTGAAGACTAACGGAAAGGGGAGAGTGTGCAATCTAAAAATTAACACAGGGGCATATAAGGCTATTTTTTTAACACATGGAGGATGTGTGCAGGTTTCGTATTTCACAGGGGTATATTATGTAATAATCCCAAATAATAAATAGATTGATAGGGGGAAAAAATGGTAAATTGTTAAGTAAACGCCGATAAATGGAGGTCCAAAAAGTGTAACTTCCCAACAACAATTGAGATGGAATAGTCCTTCCTTTTAACCATGCAACACACCTTTATTTCGAAACTTGATTCAGGGTATGAGTTATGGAGGGAAAAAATAAATAAATAATACAAAAATAAATAATAATTATTAAAATAATACAACTTTTATTAGCCTTCAAAAAGTTGCACAATCCGCTCTTGGTTATAGCGGAATTTGACTGGTTCCGCTATAACCAATAGCAGAATGAATAATTTTTTTTTAATAAATAAATTGCATTCCGCTTTAGGGAAGAGCGGAATGCAATTTATATATTTTTTTTTATTAAAATTTTCCATTCCACTATCGGGAAAAGCGGAATGGGCAAACAGTCATCAGAATGATCCCATTCTTGTGGGGTTACAAAGTTTATATGAAAATTTACAATTTAAATGTTCAAGTCGAACCTAAAAATACACGAAAAAGGGAGAAAAATGAGCAGAAAACAAGGAAAAAGTCAGTATTTTTTTTGTAATTTTTTTTCAAATGTTGTTTTATCGTATTTTTACAATTGGGGATTGAAATGATCTCATTCTTGCGTGGTTACAAAATTTATATGAAAGTTTACAATTTATATGTTCGAGTCAAAACCTAAAGATGCACAAAAAAGGGAGAATAATGAGCCAAAAACAAGGAAAAAATCATTATTTTCTTCAAAAAGATGCTCAAATGTTGCTTTTTTTGCTTTGTCGTATTTTTTCAACCGGTCGTCGAAATGATTCCATACTTGCGGGGTTATCAAGTTTATATGAAATTTACAATTTATATGCACAAGTTGAAACCTAAACATGCATGAAAAAGGGAGAAAAATGTGCCGGTAACAAGAAAAATGTCATTATTTTCTTAAAAAAATGCTCAAATGTTGCTTTTTTATTTATCGTATTTCTTCAACCGGACATCGAAATGATTTCATTCTTGGAGGGTTACAAAGTTATAAAGTCTACAATTTATAAGTTCAAGTCAAAATCTAAAAATAAACGGAAAAGGGAGAAAAATGAGCCGGAAACAATAATAAAGTCATCATTTTCTTCCAAAAAAAATGGTCAAATGTTGATTTTTCGCTTTATCGTATTTCTTCAACCGGGCATCAAAATGATCCGATTCTTGTGGAGTTATAAAGTTTATCTAAAAATCTACATTTTACATGTAAAATCGAAACCACAAAAATGCACGGAAGAGGGAGAAAAATGAGCCAGAAATAAGACTAAAAGTCATTATTTTCTTAAAAAGAAAAGCTCAAATGTTGCTTTTTTACTTTATCGTATTTATTCAACCAAGCATCGAAATGATCTCATTCTTTCAGTGTTTTAAGGTTTATATGAAAATCTACAATTTATATGTTTAAGTTGAAACCCAAAAATACACGAAAAAAGGAGAAAAATGAGGCGAAAACAAGAAAAAGTCACTATTTTCATAAAAAAAACTGCTCAAACGACTTATTTTTCTCCTTTATTCAATTTGTTGGTTTCTCCTTTTGCGGAGCTTTTTGCAGTGTTCAGGGGTTTGGAATTATGTAAGAATCATGGAATAGTACAGTTGTGGCTTGAATTGGATGCCAAAGCTATCATCCACCTTCTCGCTTCTCCATCCAAAGGTCACTGGTCCTTGCAAAATATCCTCACCAAAATTCGTGTTCTGCTTGGAAGTATGGATGTGTTTATCTCCCATGTCTATCGTGAAGGTAATGCAGTGGCTGATTTTTTGGCTAATCTTGCATGTAATTCAGAGACAAGTGTGCTTCTCCTTGCTCACCAACTTCAAGGTAAGATTGGTGGAATACTTCGTCTTGATGAGTGGAACTTCCCTTACTTCCGATTTCCTTCCCCTCGAAGCTAAGTGTCCAGACTTACTGTGAAGCACCTTTTGTATAGCAGATTATTGTGGGCTGTAAAGAAAATGATGTTCTTTTTTATGTATATTGGGTCCCTTATAGTAGTGCTAGGTCCCTTGAAAGCTTCTGTTTTGGTTTGGTTAGTTTGGTGATTTGTGAATTAGGGGTTCTCTTTTGTAATTTCGAGATTGCTTTCTCCCTTCTCTTGTAAGTCCTGGCAATTAACTGTTAATATACAGGTTGGTGGGTCAATGCCTTAACCCCCCACCCTTGGTGGTTTTTGTAAAAAAAAATAAAATTGAACATATAAATTATAGATTTTGATATATATTATTTGTAACCCTGCAAGAATGGGATCATTTTGACGCCTGGTTGAATAAATACAATAAAGCAAAAAAGCAACATTTTGTTATGAAAATAACCCCGAAATATTATAAAGTAGAGAGACAATAGAATGAGAGAATTCTTTACTTGATTTTCTGTGTCTTTACAATACAATGGCATAGCCTACTTATAGGCACAAAATAAGAACATCAAAGGTTGATTACATAAAGTGGGAATATAAATTACAATGAATTATATTGATGATGAGGTGAGAAGTCATGGAGATAAAAGGTTTTGAAGTTGTATAGACATCCACATAATATCATATATTTATAACACTCTCCCTTGGATGTCCATTATCTAGGAATATGACTCGTTAAAACCTTACTAGAAAAAACATAATGGGACAAAAACCTAGTGAAGGAAAAAGAGTACATATCAATACGCAATCAGATGCTGCCTCATTAAAAGTCTTACCAGGAAAACCCAGTGAACCTTGGTTAAGGGAAAAAGAGTGGAGCACGTATTGTTGTTGGGTTTCGCATAAAAACACAAAAACGCAGCGGAAGGATTTCAAAAATTTAATTTAAAACCCAAAAGTGTACTCTAATTCGCATAATTGAATCTCAACCATGCATTAACGAGTAAATCCGACTTACCCGTTGAAGCAAGGTGGTAGGAGAATCCAATTCTTCTTTTAAGCTTTAGATTGATGAACTTCTTGAATTCTTCAACCCTCGTGTTCTTCAATTCTTGAAGTTGTAGATGAATCCAACAACGCATCATGTTGCCTCTAAATTATCACGCTCGAATTGATGACGAAAAATTTCCTTCTTGTTCTCTATAGGGGTGACGGCTTTTGTGTATAGAGAGGGAGGATATTTTTCTTCTTCTATTCTTTTGGAGAGTTACAATTCATGTAATGTATTCTTTTCTTTAGGTTAAAGTCAAGAGAGCCCCTTTATAACTCAATGACTTGTTGACCAAGACAAAACAAAAGAGACCAATTTGATCATCCAACCTAGCCTAATGAGCGTCCTCATGGACACCCCATGTAGGGCCCGAAATTCTTTTGTTTTGTTAATTTCTTTATTCAATTAATTATTTATTTTAACCAATAAATAAATATATTAATTAAATAATAAAATTAATTAGATAAATTAACTCATTAATATATTTCTCTAAGAAATTAATTAATCTTATCCAATAATTAATTATCTTATCCAATAAGCAATTAATTATTTAACTTATCCAATAAATTAAATCTCTCCAAAATAAAATAGAAAATAGAAAATCCCTTTTTCAATTTTCTTCATCAATTCTTTAGCGTGAATCTTTAGGTTCGTTTCATTTGGCAATGAGAGGAAACCAAAGGAAGTGGGTAACACTTAGCCAGTCATGTGGTTCACTTCGTAACCCAAATGAAATACGAATGAATGGATCATTCCACAACCTTTCAATTGTAAATACCGTGTATATATAAACCCTTCGTTCACGTTCCCCGATCAAGTGAGAGTCATGGTTATGTCAAACTCACTGGACTTGACCATATGTATAAATTATAATAATACGAGATCATTGAGATCGATTTGGTGCCTAGCACAATCGTCTCGTTTGCTTTTGGCCAAAGATTTTGATCTCTATTTATCTATAATTACATAGGGTACATTCACATTCACTTATGAGAGAACAAATCCTTCTTAGATATCTGCTAAGACTACCACTTGCCTATCAAATCCGCATTTCGAGGTTGACCCCACCAACAGGTGAATTGGGTCTAACTACTCTAGTGAAAGACTTGACTTCACAAGTGCATGTTCAGCCTGATACTTCAAGTCAAAGGTTCACATATACCTATTACACATAATCAGTTCTGTCATTGACAGTCACAGAGTGAAAACCCATGTGACAGAACCGATGCGAGTCGTGTTCGAGCATATCAGTTCCACAGATGTGCCTACAATCTTAAAGTCCTATCATCCCATGACACTAGACAGGCACTCCCATGTCGGAGTTAAGATTGTACAAGTATTCAAAGTCTTTATTCGTCCATTAAAGACTTCATATTACTTGCGAACTTGTTTTAGTAATCAAAATCGATCTCTCTAGTGCTACTCTTCCTATCCCATAGGAAGTAGAGGGATCGCTCTGAAAACATGGACAAAATGTTTTACACAACTTATAGATACAGATAAGAATTATGTGAAAACTTAAATGATGCCTTTTATTATAAATAATATTTAAGTTCAATACAAGATAGATGCCATATTCATACTATCCTCTATGACATCTGAGGGCATAATCTTAACAATCTCCCACTTACACTCAATGCCACTCATTGTCGTATCTAATACCCATCCTTTCCAGTTGTCAGTCCAAAACAGCCTGAGGTAGTTGTTTGGTGAACGGGTCAGTTAAATTGTCAGCTGAAGCTATTTTCTGCATTGCTATCTCTCCTCTGCCAACGATCTCCCTGATGATGTGAAATCTTCTCTCAATGTGTTTGGATTTGCTATGAGACCTCGGTTCCTTGGCTTGCGCTATAGCTACATTGTTATCACAATAAAGTGGTAATGGGAGCTGAGCACTAGGGACCGATTCAAGTTCTACAAGAAACTTTCTCATCCAAACAGCTTCTTTCGCTGCCTCTGAGGCTGCCACATACTCCTCTTCAGTGGTGGAATCAGCAGTTGTGCTTTGTTTGGAACTTTTCCAAGACATCGCTCTACCATTGAGAGTAAAAACAAACCCCAAGTGGATTTTCGGTCGTCAACATCAGATTGAAAGTCTGAATCAGAATAACCTTCCATCTTCAGGTCTCCACCTCCATAGATGAGAATCACATCCTTAGTTCTTTTCAGATACTTTAATATATTTTTCACAGCTATCTAATGTTCTTTTCTCAGGTTTGCCTGAAATCGACTCACCACGCTCACAACATAGGCAATGTCGGGTCTAGTACATAGCATTGCATACATCAGGCTACCTAATGCAGAAGCATAGGGTACATTACTCATCTCCTGCCTATCTTCCTCACTTTGAGGGCACATAGACTTGGACAAGTGTACTCCATGCCTCATGGGAAGAAACCCTTTCTTAGAATTGTCCATCTTAAACCTCTTTAGGACCTTTTCTAAGTAAAGGGCTTGAGAGAGACCTATCATTCTATTCGTTCTATCCCTGTAGATACGAATTCCTAGAATGTATGTCGCTTCTCCTAAGTCTTTCATGGAAAACGTACTCGAAAGCCATTTCTTGATTGTGGTAAGCATTCTAACGTCATTTCCTATAAGCAGAATGTCGTCCACATATAGTACTAAGAATGAGAGTTTGCTCCCCTAGTCTTCTTGTAGACACAGGGTTTATCTTCATTCTTGATATAGCCATATCCCTTTACTACTTCATCAAAACGGAGATTCCAGCTTCTAGATGCTTGCTTGAGACCATAGATGGACCTCTCAAGTTTACATACTTTATGGATATCAGACTTGGATACAAAACCCTTTGGCTGTTCTATATAGATATCCTCCTCGAAGAATCCATTCAGAAAAGCCGTTTTGACATCCATCTGCCATATCTCATAATCTAAGTATGCAGCTATGGATAACAGTATTTGTATGGACTTTATCATGGCCACGGGCGAAAAGGTTTTGTGATAGTCAATTCCTTCTCTTTGACTATACCTTTTTGCTACGAACCTGGCTTTAAAAATGTCAACCTTGCCATCACTACCTATCTTTCTTTTTGTAGATCCACTTACATCCTATAGGCATGATACCTTCAGGACGATCTACCAAAATCCAGACTTGGTTTGATTGCATAAAGTTCATTTCTGTTTCCATGGCTTCTCGCCATCTTGAAGCATCGACATCCACCATCGCTTGATCATAGGTACAAGGATCATCTTCATGACCTTCTTGTACTACAGTGTGAAGCTCTAGCTCCCCCTACAGTAGATACCCATACCTCTCAGGTTCATATGGTATTCAACTAGATCTACGTGGTGGTTGTGCTCAGGCCTTGGTTCTTAGAAAGATGTCTCTGAGGGAGTTTCATTTTGTTCTTGTAGAACAATTTTCCTACCTTTGCTCCCTTCCAAGATGAACTCATCTTCAAGGAAGTGAGCTTGTAGGGCCACGATGATTCTCTGATCATCATGCAGGTAAAAGAAGAATCCCATGGAATCTTCAGGATAACCAATGAAACGTCCCATGAGGGATCTTGTCTCCAATTTCTCCACTTTAGTCTTCTTGACATAAGCGGGACATCCCCAAATCTTAATGTGATTAAGACTCTGTTTCCTATTATTCCACATCTCATGCGGAGTTTTAGGAACGGATTTGGAGGGACATCTATTCAAAACATGAGCAGCAGTAAGGAGCAGAAATGGGTAAATCAATGTAACTAAGCATGGAACGAACCATGTCCAACAATGTTCGGTTCCATCGCTCGGTAACTCCATTTAGTTGAGGAGTTGCTGGTGGTGTTAGTTGTAACATTATTCCTTGTTGTCTAAGGAATTCATCAAACTCGGCACTCATATATTTTCCTCCACGATCCGATCGTAGAGTGTTATATTTTGCCCAGTTTGATTTTCTACTAAGGCTTTGAACTCCTTGAATCTTTCAAAGGATTCAGACTTTTGCTTCATCAGATACACTAGACCATATCTTGAATGATCGTCTATGAAAGTGATGAAGTAGTAGAAACCTCCACGAGCCATTTCTCCAAATGGTCCGCAGGCGTCGGTATGCACTAACCCTAAGACTTGAGTAGCTCTTTTAAAAGTCCCGGTGAAGGGAGATCTAGCCATTTTTCCTAAGAGACATGATTCACATGTTGGAATGGGATCCGACCCCAGTGAGCTTAATAGCCCATCTTTTTCCATTTTGTGGATCTTGTGCTCTCCGGCATGGCCTAGTCTAAGATGCCACTTGAGTCTTAGGTTAGCTTCTTGCCTACCACGTTTACGTGTTACAACATTCACAACAAATGAATTACGGACATTCAAATAATACAAACCATTAACTAAACAAGCATTGCCAACAAATTTATTTCTATAATAAATGTCGCAATTAAATTTAGAAAAATGGAATGTATATCCAATCTTAACTAAGATAGGAATAGATACAATGTTCTTAAGCCCCTTGGGCAAAACTAAAGCATTATCTAAAAACAATAAATGTCCAGAATTCAAATAAAGAGAAGTAGATCCAATCCTAGTAGCTGCGACGCTTTTCCCACTGCCTACTTTGATCATCACTTCTTCTCGGCCTAGCTTTCTACTTCTCTGCAGATCCTGATCCAAACAACATACATGGGCACTAGCCCCTTAGTCCAGAATCTACGAAGTAGAAAATACGGTCATTAGTTTCAAAAACAAGTAGTTCTTTACCTTGTGCTCCTTTGCCTAATTTGGGATAGTTCCTCTTCCAATGGCCAAGCTCACCGCATTCGAGACATCTATTCATTTTCTTAGGCTCTTTGCTCTTGTAAAACCCATTGAACCTTTCCCTTACCCTTCTTGACAACCCTTGAGTTCCAAGCTCGCCAGACTTTTTCTTGTTCTTCTTCTTCTTAGACTTAGACCTTTTAGGTCCAGAAGAGATGAGCAAGGCAGTTTCCTTTCCCTTTGGTTTCATTTGAGATTATGCAGTAACCAATTTGTTCATTAGCCCAGCTAAATTGCACTCTATCTCATTGCAGTTAAAGTTAACCACAAATTGGGAAAAGGAATCAGGAAGAGACTGCAAGATTAAGTCAGTTTGAAGGGTGACGTTCATGGTGAATTCGAGAGCTTCCAATTTCTCAATCCCCGAAATCATTTTGAGGACATGATCACCAACCTTCTCACTTTCTTTCATCTTGGCTCCGAAGATCTCTTTCGATATATCATATCGAGCAGTTCGACTATGCACTCCATAGAGCTCTACCAGGTGAGCTGGGATAGCTCTTGCAGTGAGCATCTTATCATGTGACCTTTGAAGATCATTAGTCATAGATCCCACCATGTATCCTCTCACCCGGAGGTCGTCCTTAACCCATTTTTCATGGGCTTGGACCTCTTCTTCGTTGGCACGTGTTCTAGTAGGAGCCGCCGGGATATCAGCCTCCAAGACGTATCCCAGAGATTCCATATTGAGGACAATCCTCAAATTTCTAAGTCAGTCCACATAATTGAGTCCAGTCAGGGTATTCTTTTCGAGTAGAATTGAAAGTGGGTTTGTCATATTTGAGAGAGATAAAGGAGAAAATAACTGCAGAAATAAACCAGATTTATTAGATTACTTGTTTTGACTTAACCAAGAAAAATTAAGGACTTAAAATTTATGTTGGCTCCCACTGCATTTTTCGAATCCCACACTCCCATGTCAAAATCGGGAATCATCATTGGCATCAATTCCACAGCGAGTATTAAGGTCCTCAATTAACTAAATGGGTTGCAACCTAACCGGTTTTTGGCCCATTAATTATTTGAGATGATATCAAATATCAATTTATCTAATAAACATTTTAATACCTTTCCCCATAGTTCACCCAACCACAACCGAACAGGTTTCTAAGCTCGTGAACTACCCGAGTTCATTCCCACTAACTCCTATAATCTAACATTTGAATTTCACCTTGCAACCGAACAGGTTTCTGGGGTGAAATATGCTTCGATTAAGGCATTTCATGCACTTAATAAAATTTCAAATTATTTTCAAAAGATTTTGGTCTCACTTTGCACATTATTCAATTTATATAGCGCTTTGATTCTATATTGATCATGCATAAAAATACTACTAATAATCATGCCTTTCAATAAATAATTATGGAATTTAAATAAATAAATTCACCACTTGATCATGGACTTTTACTAGAGGGTCCGAGCCAATGGGTCATGAAAAAGGTATAGATTAAACCTATTAAACATTCATGGGTCTTTTGACTTTATCAATTTTGAACCATTTCATCTCGATTCCTAAAACAACTTCATGCATTATTTCTAAGAATATAAAAAATAGCTTCAAATTTGATAACCCATAAAATTAAAGGTGAAACATATAATCCTAAATCTATGATTAGTGTTACAATCACATAAGACATGCTCGCATCAATTAATACATGCTCGCATCATTTAATACATGCTCGCAATATTAAATCACTTATGTCGATTATTAAAATTTTAGTACAACTAAAAAGTCCTTATAAACTTCCCAATGTTTTATACATTCACTATTTCAATTAAAATCATTCTAGTCCAACTAGATGATTTAGATGTACGAAATTAAAATTAAATACATCTACCTTTAATTAAAATAATATTAGTCCTACTAATAGAATACATAAAATATGGAATTCTATTTTATTTTATTATGATTTAAAGCCATCTATTATTGGAATACTTTTATTTGATCACAAAATAAATTATTAATCTCTAAGAAACATAATTTATATTCCCTATTCAAAATAAAGTAATTTCCAAGTCGAGGAAAAATAATAATAATATTTAATCCATAAATTAGTTATTAATCTCTAAGAAAAATAATTAATTAAGTCTAATTAAATATTATATTCCAATTAATCTTATTGGGCTCGATTTCATCAAACCCAAGTCACCATCCTTTTGGTCCAATTGGATTCAATTTAATTGGGCTCAAAATAATTAATTAGAATAACATGCACGTTTTATTAATTTCTTATTGGGCTAAATTTAATTTAAGTCTAAATCACCAATCTAATTGGCCCTTTTAGATTTAATTAGATTAAGTCCAAACTAATTAACAAATCGAAATTGGATAATTTTCAATGGAGCCTGATTTAAATTATTTGGGTCATCATCCTTTTGATCCACCCAATTAATTAAAATCACCCAAAACCCAAATATCAATTTTGACCCAAACATAGCCCGTTTTAAGACTCGAATCCAAGACTCGGTTCAACGAATTGGGTGACAAACACATGACCCGTCAGGCCACGCACACGGCACGACAGGCCATGACTGGACGCGCCACGTGAACAGCTGCTGCGTGCAGTAGTGCGCGCAATTGTTCACGCGTGAACAGTGCTGTGCGTGTTTCTTTCGGGGCTTTCGAGCCCCGTTTTTCCTCGGTATTTTTTGATTTTCAATATCATCAAATATTCCCAAATTTACAATAACTAAAAACCAAAAAATTCTAGGCAAAAATGATAAAACGCAGATTTAAGAAAACATACAAACATGCTTCAAAAAGACATAACTTGCAATTCTTAAATCACGTAAAGGAGATCAAATATGCAAATCAGATATTGGCTCTGATACCACGGTTGGGTTTCGCGTAAAAACACATAAACGCAACGGAAGGATTTCAAAAATTTAATTTAAAACCCAAAAGTGTACTCTAATTCACATAATTGAATCTCAAACATGCATTAACAAGTAAATCCGACTTACCCTTTGAAGCGAGGTGGTAGGAGAATCCAATTCTTCTTTTAAGCTTTAGACTGCTGAACTTCTTGAATTCTTCAACCCTCATGTTCTTCAATTCTTGAAGTTGTAGATGAATCCAACAACGAATCACGTTGCCTCTAAATTATCACGCGCGAATTGATGACGAAAAATTCCCTTCTTGTTCTCTATAGGGGCGACGACTTTTGTGTATAGAGAGGGAGGATATTTTTCTTCTTCTATTCTTTTGGAGAGTTACAATTCATGTAATGAATTCTCTTCTTTAGGTTAAAGTCAAGGGAGCCCTTTTATAACTCAATGACTTGTTGACTAAGACAAAACAAAAGAGACCAATTTGATCATCCAACCTACCCTAATGAGCGTCCTCATGGACGCCCCATGTAGGGCCCAAAATTCTTTTATTTTGTTAAGCCGAATGAAATAAACCATTCACGAGGTTTATACATACTCGGTTTATACATACTCGGCTTACCTCGTGAATAGCCAAGATTTCTACATGATTACATGACGTGGCCGATATGGTTTGTTTCATAGATCACCATGAAATGGCTGTGCCACCACATTTAAATAAATAGCCCATTTTGTGAACGACCATTATGTGGATCAGACATATGTCCAGCATCTGCATATCCAATTGATTCGGACTTGGGTACATTTGAATAAAACAAGCCCATATCGATTGTTCCTCTAAAGTAGCGAAGTCCTTGCTTAACCCCATTCCAATACCTTCATGTAGGAAAAGAACTATATCTTGCTAATAGATTAACAGCGAATGCTATATCAGGTCGAGTATGACAAGCAAGATACTTTAGTGCACCGATTGCACTTAGATATGGTACTTCAGGACCAAGTAGTTCTTCGTCACTTTCTCGAGGTCGAAAAGGATCTTTGTTCACATCTAGTGACCTTACGACCATCGAGGTGCAGAATAGATGTGATTTATCCATATAAAATCGCTTTAGTACGTTTGATACATAAGCGTCTTGATATACAAAAATTCCATTCTTTAAATATTCAATTTGCAACCCAAGGCAAAATTTTGTTCTTCCAAGATATTTCATAACATCTTTTTGAATCTCTTCAGGAGTTTCAATGATATTTAAATCGTCAACATAAACTGTAATTATAACAAACTTATTTCCAGATCTTTTCATGAAAATACAAGAACAAATTGGATCACTCTTGTATCCTTCCTTCAATAAATATTCACTGAGACGATTATACCACATTCATCCAGATTTTTTCAGGCCATACAAGGACTTATTTAATTTAATTGAATAATGTTCTCGAGAACTTGAATTATATGCTTCATGCATATCAAATCCTTCAGAGATTTTCATATGTATATCATTATCAAGCGAGCCATACAAATAGGCTGTAACAACATCCATTAGACGCAAATCGAGTTTTTAGCGCACTGCCAGACTAATTAAAAATTGAAAAGTAGTTGCATCCACCACAGGAGAGTATGTTTCCTCATAATCTATGTCAGGTCTTTGCGAAAACCCTTGGGCAACAAGACATGCCTTGTATCTTACAATTTCACCTTTCTCATTTAGTTTTCGCACAAATACCCATTTGTATCCTACTGGCTTTACATCTTCAGGTGTACGGACTATTGATTCAAAAACTTTTCGTTTTGCAACAAGTTTAACTCTGCCTCAATTGCGTCTTTCCATTTTGGCCAATCATTTCTTTGTCTGTATTCATTAACAAACTTCGGTTCTTGATCCTCATTATCATTCATCATATTTAGCGCTATATGATATGCAAACTTATCGTCAAAGTTGACTTCATTTCGGTTCCATCGTATCCCGTTCATAACATAATCGATTGAAATCTCATTATTTTCACAATTTTTCAGGTACCTGAGGTTCTTTCTGTTGGAGAATTAATGGCGTAAAATTAAAAAAAAAAATGCAGCGGAAGAATAAAAGTTAAAATCCCAGTGGCTCATCTCTATTTCTTGTATTTAAATTGGGTTTAACGAAATTAATTACCGTTCTCGCGTATGTTGAAATCTGAACCAGCTTTGCAATCCTTTCTTGAACAGCAAATCCATTGTTGTCTCTAAATTGCCACACCGGAGTCAAAAACGAAAATCTCCTTCTTCTTCACCTTTGATGGATGGCTAGTGTGAGAGAGAAAGGGAGGAGAGTTTGACTTGGAGAGAAAGTTTTTAAGATGATGACCTTGGTTAATTTTTCTCTAAGTAGTATATTAATACTACAATGAAACAATAACCTAGGATAATTTTACCCCTATGAATGCCCACTATGTGGCCTTTAGCCATCAGGCTTTAGCCCTATTAAGCTTATTTAATTAATTAAATAATTAATATTATTTATCCAATAAATTAATTAATTAAATAATCAATTAAATTCATGTTAATATTATAATTAAATTCCTCTAAGAAATTAATTAATTCATTAACTTAATTAATTAATAAAATCATCTAATAATTAATTAATTAATCTTGATATCCAATACCGAAAATTCTCTCAAGTCTTTTTCCACGATTTTCTTTTTGCACTTCCTTTAAGCGCGACTCTTTAGGTTTGTCTCAAAAGGCAATTGGGAGGAAACCAAAAGGATGTGAGTAACACCTAGCCAGTCATGTGGCTCACATCGTATCCCAATTGAGAACGAATGAATAGGATCATTCCAAACCATATACGCTGTGAATACCGTACGAGTATAAACCTTTTATTCTTATATCCCAGTCAAGTGAGAGTCATGATTTTAGTCAAACTCACATGACTTGACCATATGCTTAGCTCATAATGAGTCGAGGTCATTTTATGCTTTGGCCAAAGACTATTAACCTCACTCAATCATGACTGCATAGGATATTTAGCTCATTCACTTATGAGAGAATAAATCTCATTTTGCTAATCAGTTAACAATGCTACTTGCCCATCAAGTCGCACTTCGAGGTCGATCCCACCAAAGGGTGATTTGGATCTAACTACTCTAATGACAGACTTGATGTCATCTTCAACTCGATTCCTCAGGTCTAAGGTTCACGCGTACCTATCACAACTTATCAGTTTCATCATTGACTGTCAGTGAGTGAATACCCATGTGATGAAACTGATGCGAGCCGTGTTCAAACATATTAGTCCAACTTATATGTCTATGACATAAGTTCCCACTATCATTCCCATAGTGTTTGACTGGCACTTTCTCTGTCAAAACTTATGTCATGCAAGTCCTTCTTCTGTATTGATGTCCAGTCAAATACTTTCTTAGACTTGCGAACCCTATTTAGAGAATAAGGATCAAACCCTTCTAGTGTCATTCTTCCTATCCCATAGGGAGTAGAAGGTGTGCCTTATTTTCAAGGATTTTACGTTGTTTATTAACACCTTACAAATGCCTATAAGAAAGCAACAAGATAATGCCTTATATATATTATAAAAAGATATTGTTTAGTTACAAGTTAATGCCATATAAATCTATCCTCTTTATAGCATTTGAGGACATATACTCTAACACTTCTGGAATCGAAATATTAGTTATGACTGGGGACTCTTCTGGAATTATTTTATCCTCAATTAAACAGTCTTGATTCTTAGCTCTCTTTTTATTTTTCGAGGATGACTATCTTTGGAACTGATAGGTCTACCACACTTCAGGGGTGCAGTAGACTCATTACTTTGACCTTCAGGGACAACAATTCTTATTGGAGCATTAACAGCTGGTTCATGTGATTTAGTCACTTCCTTTAGGTCAGGAAACGCGTCTGGCTGTTGGTTAGCTAAAATTTGCAAGTGAATTATCTTTTGAACTTCCAGTTCACTTTGTTTTGTTTGAGGATCAAGATGAGATAAAGATAATTCATTCCAATTAATTTTCTTTTTCAGCTGCTTATTTTCTCCCCGTAATGTTGGGAAATTTGATTCATCAAAATGACAATCAGCAAACTGAGTCATGAATAAGTCTCCAGTCAACGACTCTTGATACTTTATTATAGATGGAGACTCAAATCCAACATATATTCCCAACTTCCTTTGAGGACCCATCTTAGTGCGTTGTGGTGGAGTAATTGGAACATATACCGCACATCCAAAAATTCTTAGATGGGAAATATTTAGTTCCTGACCAAAAACTAATTATAATGGGGAGTACTTATGGTAACTTGTTGGCCTTATGCGAACAAGTACTGCTGCATACAAAATAGCATGTCCCTAACAAGAAATAGGAAGTTTTGATCTCATGAGTAAAGGTTTTGCAATTAACTGCAGATGTTTGATAAATGATTCTGCTAGACCGTTTGTGTATGAACATGTGCTACAGGATGTTCAACATCAATTCCAATAGACATACAATAGTCATTAAACCTTTTGGAAGTAAATTCACCAGCATTATCAAGGCGTATCTTCTTAATTGGATAATTAGGAAAATGTGCTAGTAACCTAATCAATTGAGCAATCTCGCAAATGCCAAGTTGCAAGTTGATAACAAAGATACGTGTGACCATCTTGTTGATACGTCAATTAAAATCATAATATATCTAAATGGTCCACACGACTGGTGTATTAGTCACAAACATCGCCTTGAATACGTTCCAAAAATGTAAGAGACTCACTTCCCACTTTTGTTGTTGATGTTCGAATAATCAACTTTCCTTGTGAACAAGCAGCACATGAGAAATCATTCGATTGAAAAATTTGTTGGCTCATCAATGGATGACCACATGAATTCTCAATTATCTTTCGCATCTTAATTGATTCGGGATGGCCCAACCGGTCATGCCAAACAACAAACTATTTTGATTTGCAAACTCCTGATTTACGATAACATGTGTTTCAATAGTAGATATATAAGTGTAGTACAAACCGGAGGAAAATGCAGGCAACTTTTTCAATATACATTTGTTACCATATATTGTATTAGTGATGTAAAGATACTCAATATTGCCATCATTTGTTGTCTCAATATGATATCCATTTCGGCGGATGTCTTTGAAGCTTAGTAAATTTCTTTAAGACTTGACAGAATATAATGCTTCATTAATATAAAATTGCGTTCCTTCATGTAGTAATATATTAGCTCTACCGGAGCCTTCAATTAACTTTGTAACACCCTATATAGTACTAATATTGGCTTCTTGCATTACTAAATAAGAGAAGTATTTTTTATTCTTGAGGATGATGTGAGTTGTTACACTATCCGCAAGACAAATATCTTTATTATTGATGTTGCTGCTGATCGAGTAAATATTCATTCTTTATTAAAACATAAAAAGAAATAAATCAATATCAGAAAATATTATTTAATATAAGCAATTTTAAAAATAAATTCTTTTATTGATCTTAAAGAAATTAACACACTTAAATATTCATTTAAAAATCACTAAAATAAGATTTAAGAAATCTATTTGTGAACACTCCAATCTCCAATCAAGTGATCAATTTTTTTATCAGGATCAGCAAAGAAATCTAAATTTGTTTCTATCTTCTTTCTTTTACCTTTCAGCGATTCTTGGTAAAGGTCAACAAGATGCTTTGGTGTATGATAGGTACATGACCAATGACTTTTACCACCACAATGATAACATAAATTCTCCACAGATTTGCTATTTTGCCCACCTTCATTTTTCTCTGCAATAATTTTCCACTTCTGGTGGAAAGATGTGTTCTTAAAATAACTACCACGATGTCCATGGCCATATCCACGTCCACGAACTCGATTCTGTTCATGATTAAAATGATTATGTATTGCTACATTCACTTCAAGGAATGAAGCAGAACTATTATGTGTTGCTACATTCACTTCAGGGAATGAAGCAGAACCAATTGGACGAGGCTCGTGATTTTTGATTTTATCTTGATTAGATGTTTTGTTTCTTTCTTTGGATGTGTCTTCAAGACCATTTGCATCTAAATGAATTTTAACATCTAACACCAAAGATAAATATTTCTTCCGCGTAAAGTCAAGAGCTACAAAGTCAAATTATCATTATAATAATATCATCAAAATATAAGATAAGTTCGATAGTAATCAATCAATTACATAAAATATTATGTCTAAATAAGACATATCTGAGTATGCACAAAGAAATATCAAGTAGAAGTTGATAGACCGATTGAACATGTATTTATATAGCGCTAGTTGGTATATGTAAATTATATCACACCTTTATCCATTTATTTCAATTTCTACACCATCTGTGTATTCCATATGTGCCACTAACTATAAAAGCTAATTTTCTAATGATTATCAGTATGATGACAATGGATGAAAATAATAAAATAAGATAATGGTCTTACCTAGTACTCACCTAGTTCTCAAAGGTACGATGTGGTGTGAAATACATTTTTTAAGCGACGTAATATGAGACCCTCCTTTTAAGCTGCGCAATATGATTCTTCGGTTTGAATTGCTTGCTTAAAACAATTAACTCTTTGAAACGGATCGTGCTGAGAACGTGTTATGAAAATAACCCCGAAATATTATAAAGTAGAGAAACAATAGAATGAGAGAATTCTTTATTTTATTTTTTGTGTTTCTACAATACAATGACATAGCCTATTTATAGGCACAAAATAAGAACCTCAAAGGTTGATTACATAAAGAGGGAATATAAATTACAATTAATTATATTGATGATGAGAGGTGAGAAGTCGTGGAGATGAAAGGTCTTGAAGTTGTATGGACATCCACATAATATCATATATTTATAACACATTTGAGCATTTTTTTAAAGAAAATGATTTTTTCTTTGTTTTCGGCTCATTTTTCTCCCTTTGCCCTGTATTTTTTTTTTTTTTGGAAAATCAAAAGATAGAATACACGAAAAGTGCACAAGTGTATAGTCTTGCCACAACCAAACTAGACAACAAATCTAGTACCAAAAGTGAATAACGATCCTACCATTTTAGCTGACTATGCTCTTAGGGAAAAAGTCTAAGATTAGAGTTCTATAACCCGTGCAATGTATCATACAATAAGACGACTATACTATCTATTTAACGAGCTTTCTATCTATGATCTCTAACAAGTTGGTTTTAAGTCATTAGGTGATAAGGCACCCCACATGATATAATCGCTCGGGTAATATAGGTCTCAGAACAATACCTAGGCCAATATAGTCATATCCATATTTTCACCAATCACGTAGACAACTAATCTGGTAGTTATACACGTACATCACTATGAAACTACCACCGTACAACTCAGAAAAAAACTCAAAAAACTTACTAATTAACTTCTATCTAGCAGCAACCATGTTGGCTAAATCAGTAGCCCAAGCAATTTTTCAAAGCATTTTTAGTTTTCGACTTGAACTTATAAATAGTAAATTTTCATGTAAACTTTGTAACCTCATAAGAATGAGATCATTTCGATGACCGTCTGCCCATTTCACTCTTCTCGAGAGCGGAATGGAAAATTTTAATTAAAAAATATATAAATTGCATTCCGCTCTGCTATATAGCGGAATGCAATTAATTTAGTAAAAAAAATTATTTATTTCTCTTTCGATTATAGCGGAATCAGTCAGATTCTATGTAGACCATGAAACAAATTATTATTACATATATATAAGCCCCCTTTTTATTTAGTCGGGATTAATTTTAACAGCTAGATATAAGTAGTATGGGATGAGGTGTCTACAATAATTTCGGCCTTCATATACATTATATCATCACTCTAAAGCTAGTAATGCAATCATTATAGGTATAGAACCCGCAAAATTGTGTCACGTCAGGGCAAAAGATGTAATTGAAAAGTTGTTTGAACAACATAAAATGTTCCTGTTGTTTTTCATGTTTCAGGAAAATTCAGTCCAATATTGAGGAAAACCTCATAAAGACATCATTATATGCTCAGTCCTACTACCTTCAAATTAACGAGTAAGGCGAACAAGCAAGAAAGAAATTCCCAAAGATTTCGCTATAATTAAGAGCGGATTGTGCTACTTTTTGAAGGCTACTAAAATTTATATTATTTTGATAATTATTATTTTCTTCGTCCCAAAAAGAATATCCCCTTTGACCTCATCCCCTATGCAAATTAATAAATATTTATTGTTTATATATTGCAATCAAGCTTTCCTAAATGGCATTGCACACTACTAACTAATCCTAAATTAAAGCATAATATACATAGATATTTAGTGTAAATTGGGAGGTTATGTATTGCCAAATTCCATACCTGCCTTTTTTGGTTACGGCAATTTAGGACTATTTATGTTCTATTACCCAAATAAATTAATGAGATCATATATTTAAAAGGAATTAATACTAAAACATTAAATATATAGTCAAGAGCATAATAGACACTTAATTGATAAATACTTACTTAAAAAAGTATGGGACAATCTTTTTGGGACAATCTTTTTGGGACAAATGAAAGTAAAATAGTGAATATTCTCTTTAGGACACAGAGAATATTTTATTTTATTTTTTGTATTATTTATTTAATTTTCCCAATCATGGAACTCCTTTCTCTGCGTTATCATCCTTTAAGCCAAACAAACCTTAGTTGGATTGGCCTATAGACAACTTGCATTAAGTTTCCATGGTGGACTGTCTACAAAATAATACCACCCAATTTAGCACATGCAAAACTCAAATTTTGATGGGCCCACCCTACTATTCAAACCCTTCACCAGTTGTGCCCTGTTCCTAAGCCTGGGGGAGGTCTCACCTTTCAGCTATAATCATCTCCTACTAATATCATACAATCATAACAAAATTCTAATTCCACTTGACTCAGTCGAGTCGAGTCTTGTTAAGCCTAATTTCTTTTGATATGTATAATTAATATATATGATGTGTACTGTTTAGGGATATTACGGTAATTAACATACCCCCGGCTCGAGCCGGGATGCCACCCGTGGATTAAGTCCGCGGTTAATATATTAGTCAAGCTCAAAGGGTTAACGGCCCATTAGGAATTATGGCCCGTTACATTATTAAGACCACAAAACTAATTAGGTTATTTTAATAATCTAAGGGCTAAGTAATGGGTATATTAATAAGTCTAGTGAGCTACTGCTAATTACGACTCCACGACACATAGCCCATTATCGGCGCCACATAAATACCTTAGAGGAGCTAGTAAATGATCATTATCTACTCTCTCAGAAAAAATCCAATAGCTAGGATTGAGAGTAATTTCAATATAGAACTACGAATTGACTTGATCTCATATTTATCGGGTACGTATGCCGCTTACTTAAAGTGGGTGTAGTATATAAGTTCATCAACACCCAACCTAATTTGTCGTGAGTCGGATCGAATTCTTTACTCCACTTGGTAATTTACGTGATAATTTCTGACTGACGAATTTTATCATCATCAATATAATTGATTGATCACTTGTTTTGAAGTCTGAATCAATGGCATAATATCTGAGAGCAACAATATAATAAGGGCTAAATGCAAAATGCCCCCCTAAACTATCCCTAATATCGCATATACCCCCTTAAACTTTAAAAGTACCAAAATGGTCTCTCATGAAAATTCATGAGTTATCCAAATGCTCCCATCCAAACACAACCTTGCAATACTAAGCAGTATATTAACTGAGCCGATGATTCCTTCATTTTTTCTTAAATGAATTTATCAATTTAAGTCTTCAAATAACAAATCATTTGAATCTTGTAATCTATTAATTCAAGAATTATTATAATTATTTAAATATTCTTTAATTAAATCTTATCAACTAACAAATCATTTAAATCTTGTAATCTATAAATTTATAATTTATAAATTAACAAAATATTTAATTTAAATTAATAAAATTAACTAATTATCAATTAACAAATTGTAGATTTAAACTACGAAGATTTGCGTTTTCTAATTGTATCATATTCAGTTATAAGTTATTTAATTGTATCAACCAACAAATCCTATTTAAATCTATTTGTATTTACTTACAAATCATATAAGTTCAATGAAAAAAGAATGAACCAAGTTTATTTGGTGCTTAAATATCGTAAGATTGTGTTTGGGTTGAAGTATTTGGAATTGCTTAAAAATTTCCACGAGAGATTATTTTGGTACCTTTTAAAGGTATATGCGACAGTAAGAATAGTTCAAGGGGCATTTTGTATTTATCCCATATAATAATGGATGACATCTTAAATGTCTTCATCTTGGAAATCCATTTATCCTCTTAATTACAAAATTAATCCATGTACAATGATTAATTGGAGGTGAGTCAGCGCTTATCACATAAGCCTCACACACAAAAATATACACATCAAAGTTGCGTATCTAATTAAATTACAAACATATATATATATATATATATATATATATAACACAGAGATGAATGGCACACTTATAAATCACCTCTCCAGCATCTAATTTAATATATACCAACTCTCTCTCTCAAGTAGCCTAAGCTGGTGGTAGTTATTAACTTGATTTCAGGTCCAATTCCTTTTCTCAATCCTCAACGCCCCTATACATTATATAAATACATCTATCTTTCCTTTTCTTTTTCTTAAGTATACATATATATATATATATATATCGTGCTGTCTTTCTTTTCTTCTCTTTGTTTGTATGTGTCTTAATTTGCACCAAATTCTCTCTCTCTCTCTCTCTCTCTCTCTCTCTCTCTCTCTATATATATATATATATATATATATTCTACTATTTTAAATTATTTTCTTGATGAGTAGTACTCATCTTAGTTCAAAGGTTACACATATAAATGCATGTTCAACACACATAGACACACTTTTGTTTGTGTAATCACAAGGTTGATCAAGCACAGACACAGAAGCAGACGTAAACTTATCTAGCTAGGCTCTTGTTGTAGATCATGATCATATATATATATATATATATATATGCATGTATGTATCATATATGCATGAGATATTGTTCCCTTTCAAGTTTAATTTCAACTATACCTACACCGTTTTCATGTCAGATGAGATTGGATCTGTACATATATGTTCCTTTAAATGTGGTCTAATTCTTTTCTTGTCTAATTAATTCTTCTATTACTTCCCTTTCTTTTTCTTTTCTTTCAGTTTATATAGGTCATCTTGAAATTGGAGCATAATTTTGGGATTCATATAATTGCTATAATTTTTTAATTGTATGCAAATTTCGTCTACGTGATCATAGCAATGCATATATATATATATATATATATATATATATATATATATATATTGACATGCTAAGTATGATCTCATATAAAAGTTCTTTTTGGTCTCATTATAATCACTACTAGAAAACATTGAAATAGCAACGTAAATCAGCAAGGATGCTTAATACGTTGGTGATTCTCAACGATTTTAGCAAGGTAAATGGGTTTCGTGGCATCCATTTTCGAAAACTAAACCTAGCAGCGAATTTTTTCGTTGCTGACTTCATGAACGAATATTTTCCTTGCAAATTTTCGTAGCTGACTTTGATCAAAAATTTTAGTTTTGGAGGGAACTTTCCCGCCAAAAAATTCGTTGCAGCGTTCCTAGCTAATTATTTCATTAAAAATATATTTTTTTATTATTAGCAACGAAACTTTTCCTTGCAGAATGCAAATCGAAAATCAAAAAGTCATAGCATCAAAGAATTTCGATGCTAATAGTTTATAACAATTTAAAAATTATTTAATATTTTTTTTTGAAGATATAACAATATATTTGTTATATTATTGAAGTTACAAGTACAAAAAATGTTATTACGCTATATATTATAATATTTACTAAATTATACTTATCTATAATTAGTATTATTTATTTATTTACACTTACATGAGAATTATGAATTTGTTATATAATCAATTATATTAACATTGATCATTAGATTAAATTTCATTGTTATAGCTAATTATTGATTTTATATTAAGATTAAAGTACTAATGGATTATATATATATATATTATTAACAAGTATACTATATGATTATTAAATTGATATTCTTCATGATAAATGGACACCTATGCCCTAAACCCTAAACTCAAAGCCCTAAACCCTAAACTTTAAACTAAATATAGATAAATAATTTTTGAAACTTTAGACATATTAAAAGATACTTAACATTGTGAATTAAATTAATGGTACAAATCTTGTTGTTTGGATGATATATTATGATGCACAAATACTCCTAAATATTATGTTGTACAGTATCGTATCCATATCGTACCCATATCCGCTATGCATACTTCCGAATACCGTATCGTACCCCTATTCTAAATTTTAATTAATTTGATATATATTATCCAATGACTTATAATGTACGTACAATATGGTCTTAAATTTCCCTCGAAACTTCGAAATTTAAACCGAAATTTCGGGTTTTCAGGGGTCCCGAAGCGAAATCTCACTTTCAATCCAATTTTGCAAAATATCTTCTGAAATTTCGATCGAAACCTGAAATTTCCCAAAATTTAAAAATAATATTAAACTCTTTTGTTAAATATCCATCGAAATTTAGCCTGAAACCCAAAATTTCCCAAAATTTTGAATAATAATAATTTTTTATACATTTTAAAATTTTATTATTTAAAAATAGTATATCAAGTTGTCCACATCTACCAATCATTCACCCCAACTACACACATGATTTTTTATAAAACTTTTGGCACACTTTATTTTAATTAAGTTCTTATAAGATTTGATTATTATTTTAATTTCAAGTCATATTTATTTCATATTTTTTATAACATATTTTGATCATACAATTTAATAAGATTCATTGGACATATATTATATATAGAATATTATTAATGTAAAAGTTGCATAAGAATGATAATTCAAGGTACTAAAAGTTTGATTGTAAATTTTCAATTTTTTTTATAAATATTCATGATTTCTTTAACATCGAAACCAAAATTTCGAACATTCTCAAAATTTTCGTAAATTTACTATCTATACCGAAATCGAAATTTAAGACCTTGCGTACAACACATATTTTGTCTCAACCTAATAAATTTAATATGAGTTTATGGACGAAAAAAATTTGAATTCAAATTAAATTTATTAGGTCGAATTTAATATAAAATTAAATTTTATCTTGATTTTGAATAGATACATGAAAAGTAAATTATATTTAAAGACTTCATTTATATTCATATTAATTTGATTAAATATGAAAAGTAATTTTCTTCCCAAACTTTCTTTTCTTGCAATTAAGGTGCAAAAATTTCATCTTTAGCCTTTTTGTTTTTTCCTGCAATTGCATATCTGGATTCTCTTCCATTAATTTCATCTCTTGCTCCAATTTCTGCAACTCTCTCAACTTCCCATCTCCTTCCTCTTTTCCCATTTCCTGGACATTCTTGATTAGGGTTTGAAGGCTCATGAGTTTTCTATGAGGCCATCTCCTAATTCCCAATTCCCTGCACCTTTCCTTCAAAAGGGTTACCCCTACATTTAATTCTTTTGCTGCTTGTTTTATTGGCATGTAAAAATACTGTGAAATCGTTTTCCTCGACAACGTTTTCATTACTTCCCTTGAATTTTTATCTATTTTCTTCCCTTCATCCACATGTAAATTCTCATCAAATGTCACCACTGTCGCGTTATTGGTAGAGTTATCAAATAGCAACTGCTGCTGGTTTAGTTGATCTTCAAATCCTGTTTTCACTTCATTCCCAGAGTTGCCCCACAATAGTTCTGAAATTAAACAAAAAAAGAAAATGGAAATGGAACTATATATTGTATATATTGAAAATAGTATTATTTTTAAAAAAGTTCAGATTTAATTACCTGGAATGTTAAAAGCAGGGTTATGTGGCGGACTGAAAGATGAATAAAAAGGGTCATTTACTATCATCTCCATCAAAGGAATAGCATCAAATAAAGTTTCACAAATGGAAAATTCGGGTTGGAAATTCCATATCAAATAATAATCCACTGTTTTGCCCAGTTTCCATCGTAGTTTGATGATGAAAATGAAAATAATTTTTGATTTTCCAATAGGGGTGGTCAGTGGAGGCAAAAAATGGGATTATATATATCTATATATATATGGAAGAGAAGACATTTCTGGTTTTACTCAGCAGACATTTTTTACTCAGCCGCCGTGTCCTTTAATGTCAAGAGTCGTGTGACTGTGCTCACTTTAATGTCAAGAGACTTCGTTTCCTTTAATGTCAAGAGACGTCGTGTCCTTTAATGTCAAAAGGTCCTGTGTTTTTTTAACTTTAAAAAGATATATCTATCATTAAATAATGTCTAATAATTAAAGTTAGTATAACTAAAGTTAGTGAGGATCAGAGTATAGTTAAAGTTAATTAAAGTTAGTGAGGATCAAAAGACATGTGACTGTGCTCGCTTTAATGTCAAGAGATATTTTTCACTCAGTCGTCATGTCCTTTAATGTGCTTATGTTTAATAATAATTCTTTGTACCCTAAAGTTGTTTTCTTATCTCGATGAAAGATCTTGGGCAGATCTTGAAATTACATATCCTCGATAAAGGTTAATTAAAGTTGTCAATTGGGTTCATCGTTTCATTGCATTGTTTTTCTCTTTTTTCACTATTTTTTTACCTAATAAGTTAAGGTTAATTAAAGTTAAAGATAAAAGTTAATTAAAGTTAACCTTTACCTTTAACTACAAATGCTCAAAATATATTTATATCTTTTATCAAAGAGTCAAGATAAAAGAGGGATATATTATTTGGGACTTGGCAAATTTCACAAAAAATCTACAAACCAACTCTGCCAAGCTCCGACCAGATCCGCCTCTGCTGCTCAAGCTCCGCTATGGAACGAGGTAGAATTTCTAATAATGGACTTAGTTTTCTTTGTGAGGATATAATTTTTCATGTTATGGGAAGGTTATCAAGGGATGCATGCATTGTCGAGGCTAGGGGTGGGCGTTCGGTTCGGTTTGTCGGGTTCGGGGTAATCGGGTTCGGGTTATTCGGGTTCGGGTTTGGAAATTGTGCTACCCGAAACCGAACCGAATTAGTCGGTTTAATCGGGTTCGGGGTTTATTCGGGTTCGGGTTAATCGGGTTCGGGGTTCGGGGGGCCGAACATAATTTTATGGGTTCAAAATTCAAATTTTTTGGAACAAATTTTTGGGCCTCTAAAAATAGGGACCCAAAAACTTTTTAATGAATTATTTGGGCCTCTATTTTTAGAGGCCCAAATGGCTGAAAAACAAAGGCAAAATGCCTCTGTTTATGCCTCCCTGCAAAAGGGCTGAAAAACAGAGGCAAAATGCCTCTGTTTATGCCTCCCTGCAAAAGGGCTGAAAAACAGAGGTTTATGCCTTTGTTTATGCTTCTCCGTAAACCATCTCTCTTGACCAAACTAATATCATAATTCATAGCCATTGGAGAGTTTACCAAGATTTTCACAACAACTTCATCAAATCAGATTGGGGAAAATCGAAATATTAACAAAAAATAGGACAAACCTCCAGCTCCGGTGAGACAGTGTGTGGCGGTGGTCGGCGACTGGTGGCTGCGGACTGCCGTGGTGAGTGGACTGGTGAGGCAGAGAGGTCACTAGGTAAGTGAGGTGTTGAGGCAGAGTTGAGAGAGGCGTGAGAGTGAGAGGCAAAAATGAGAAACCTTATTTGAGTCTTGACAAATTATTTTTTTATTTTTTTTAATTCTAATTCGGGTTAATCGGGCCCCGAATTCCCCGAAAAAAATGAAAACTCAAAACCGACCCCGAATCGAATTGTGGAGTTCGGGTTCGGTATAAACCCGAACCTGAAAATTCCCCGAATAAGCCAAACCGAATAAGCCGAACCCGATCGGGTCGGTTCGGGGTCCGAACAACCCGAACCGAACGCCCACCCCTAGTGGAGGCAGCCCGGTTGGGTCTTTTATCAAAATATTTTCAACATTGTTGGTATTCCATCCCTACTCTTTTATTCGATATTAACCGTTTCGAACAAAGGGGTTATCATGGTTTAGATTTTATTCATTTTGTTAATCGCACTATACTTGAACATAATGAAAGTGTGGTTGAAACCTTGAGCTTTGAGTTACCAATGGGGGCCGAGGCATTGCATTGGATAAGGCAAGAGTGGGTGGCGTTTGGAATAGATCATTCTGTGCGTATACTGAAATTAGTCGGCCGGTTGTCCACTTCACTCCCTAATGGCCTATTTTTGTCACATACTCTTGTTCAGTTAAAATTATATCTACCGAACTACATTGTTAGGTGGGAAGATGGATATAATTTACGAAATTTAAAAAGACTCATATTGAAGCACATCGTGCTGTATGATAACACATTTTCTTCCCGCCTTGGAAAATGGTGTCCCGAGTTGAATGATTTGCAGTTATTCAACTGTGATTTTAGAGGACTAACAGAATTTGAGGTATATTTGCCTTCTGTAAAAATATTCAAGATGGCATTCAATCGGGCCCAAGGAAATGTGAATATAAAAGTACACTTCTCCAATGTAGATATTCTTGTTATTTTATTGAAATAAGACGAACAGGCTCCGGGTCATTTACAAGTATTGGAGCCGTTAGCTCGTTCTTTACACTGGATAGTACACCGTCATCGACACTACATCGGATCAAATTGCTCGACATACCGACTACTTCGAGAGGTTGTAAAAATGACGAAAGAATTGCTGTCCAGCGAACGAGCATGTGTCCCAGTTGATTTTGTTAGGTATATCTATCTATCATTGTTTGAATATGTGCAAATGCTTTTAAAAAGTTTTTTTGACTTTTTTTTTTGAATTGTTTGTTTAGAGGTTGGCGCATGCGGAGTATCTACATCGCATTATGGTGAGTACTTTTTTGTTAATATGCACCGCCTAGAGATCAGGTGTTCGAAGTTGCTTGACAATCTTGCTGTCACATTGGTGCTCATAAGTAGATGTACAGGCTTGAATGAGCTTAAAGTCGATTTGGTGGTAATATTTTAAGTTTTATGGTTTGTCAAGAGATTAGTTATTACATGGTTTATTAAACACGTTCTATGTTTGAGTTTCTAAAATAAAATTGTAATTGACTTAACATGTGTAGGGTGCACCATGGAAAAATACGGGCATTAGTGTATCCAACTACGTAAAGGACTGGAAGTTGCAAGCAATGGGATTGGAGGCATTGAATGAGGTCACGATCTTCAACTTCTCGGGTTCTGATTGCGAGCTAAGCTACATTCTGTACGTGTTGTCGCAAGCAACTGAGTTGGATATACTAAATATCTACTGTGTTAATCAATTTTTTTATGATCCAATTGGTGTGTATAAGAGAGCATCAATTAGAGTGTATGAAGCTACTGCATCAAACAATGTGCAAATTCGTTTCATAAAAGGGGCTTACCTTAGAATAAGAGGAGAATGAAAATTGCACCGAGTCAACTTTGTTGTCAAATGTGTTGAAATATTATTTATACTATATATATTCGTTTGTATTTTTCATGTATGTTTGTTTTTTCATGTATGTATTTAATTTTCATCTTCAATCAAAGATGGAATATAAATTTTCTATTATCTTAATTTTGAATAGAAATTGAAGACTAGAAGTAATTCAAGTTAATTAAAAAATATAATTCATATTTATTTTAATTAGATTGAATTAACAATGACTAAAATTTAAAACAAAACTAAAATGCTACTTCAAAGAATCGAACCAGAGACCACCCACTTAAACTCTAAGCTCCTTACCACCACACTAAGGCACCTATTGTAACTTACAAAAGCCTAAAATACTTTTATATCTTTATCCAAGAGTTAAGACAAAAGAGGGATATATTATTTGGGACTTAGCAAATTTCACAAAAAAATCTGCAACCTGCTGCTCACCAGATCCGCCGCCTCTGCTGCTCACCGTACCAGTTCCATGGCAATGTCGCGGAACGGTCGCGGACGTTCCACAATTTTTTAGCTTAAATTGCTCCAAAATTATATAAAAAAAAATCCTAGAAAAATTTATAATTAGTAAATTTACAATTAGATTCAAAATTAGACTCACAATCTCCACATAAAATTCTTAGTCTATATTTAAGTAGTTTTCAATCTAATACTAAATTAAAGCTATTTACTTTCATTGACTATTCTTTTAAATCATTTTCCTTTATTTTCTTTTTAGTTTTAAGTTTTTTTTATTTTATTCCTTTTCCTTTTTGCCTTTTAACTTTGGCCGTCTCTTTCTTCATATTTTATTCCTTTTCCTTTTCTCGTTTTAACTCTTTCACCTACCTTTTTTCCTCCCCTTTTCACCTACCTTCATTTCCAATTCAAATGCGGCAGAGACAGGAATTGTGTGGAGAAATTAGATTGACAACCTTGAATTGGTCTGGAAGGCAAGGCACATGGTTGAACAATATTTTACAACTTTTTTCTCAACTGCTAGCAACTATCACTGGCCGCATACACAGACTGAAGTTTCCTTCTTCCGTTCCGGCCATTCCATGGCCGGGATATCGCCTGAACGGCCGAGTCTCAACGTAATCTCGCCCGTCTCGCCGTTTTTCAACCGTTCCACCGCGTTCCAGGTACAAAAATGAAATGTCTTGGAATTGTGGAACGCCGGGGGCCGTTCCCATGCTGGAACGGCCGTTCCGGCCGCTTTCGCGGCGTTCCGGCGAACCATGCTCTTGACAGGTATTTATAAAACTTCAAAAATCTGATTTTTCGTTCAGAAAGTGTGTTACTGTTGTTACCCAATTTACGCCTTGTAAATTACGTCTTTTGCTCCAGATCTCAACATAAGAATTGTAGCCCTTTCTGTTAGCTTTAATTTGCCTAAAGAATCAACTCAATTCGATTTCTAATGAATCAGTTATGCCCAAAATACTGGAGGCTGGACGGTCAAGTACGAAAATCTCCGAAAACATGTGACTTTGCTGATTATTCCTTCCTTCCAATTTTATAGCGAGAAGAAAATAGTTGGCAATGGCTCGGAGAAATGATCCTAATCCATTCGACGAGGAGGAACCCAAAGTCAAATATATATAATACTATATATGTATAAGTACGAAAATTAGTCTTACTGAAAAATATGGTGTTCTGCTGATGATACTCATGTAGTAGTGTTTGAACATGGCATAAAAGCAAAATGGTCCAAGAATTAGAAATTATCTAATGCATTTTGTAATGTATACATTTGATTTGGAAATCTAGAGTTAGTTACTTTTATTTAGTTTGAATTGTTTGATTTTGTCAAAATAAGTAGCCAGGCATATATAGTCATTTATGATTAAAGTGGGAAACATGACAAGAACTAGTGTTCTCCATTAGAGTCTCATTGACCGGACAAGTTACATGAAGGTAAACTTATGTGCTATTGTGTTTTTGTGCGTTTTGATCACATGCTTATTGATTTTAATAAGTGAGTTGTTTTTCAACATCAGCATGATGAAATAATCATATGATAAATTAGTCAAAGTTAAAGAATTTATCTTTTATTGAAACATTGGTAAACTATTTGCAGGAGCGAGAAAGATTAGGGAGTAAGCTGAGAAGCCCATAATCTACTTTCACAACATCAACTGCTATGCTTGGCTTAACTTTCTCTTTTAGCCACTCTTCTTTGATTTTCCATGTCATATCTCTTATTCCAATCGCTGGCCCAATGTTTGTGCTAAGAACTTCCTAGCAGGTATAAAAATCTTGATTCATTTGTTATAGTTATTAATATGAATTATATTGGAAATTCTTTTGGTTATATACTTTTCTGTATATATAATAGGTGAAGCTCCACTTGCCATGGCTTAAATGAAGAAGAAACTAATAGAATTCGATGCTATTTTGCCTATAGAGCTTGGTTTACTATTGGGAATTATGAAATGTTTCTATATCTATATAAAGTCATCGCTTGTAGGACTTAGATCATTTTTTCATATACAGATTGAGATGTATATGAAGAAACTAAAGAAGATGTATGCATATTCAGTTTCAGAAGATAAAAAGTTAAGCAGAAAGAGAAAAAGACGAGATAAGGGTTCGTAAGCAACACAACTTGTGTCTTGATGATATTGCTAGCTCTCCTATCTTTATCTTTCCCTTGCAGCAAGTTCAAGAAAATCCTAAATGTTATTATCTATTCGTGCGTGTGTGTGTGTATATATATATATATATAATGATTTCCCTTTGAAATTATAATTCATTTGAATGTTATTATTGAATTTCAGGACAATGTAGCTCCTTCCGATAATCATAACTCAGTGGAGCACGTCCTTGGTTTCTCACAAGTCTTTAGTGCTGCAAATTTTGAGGTATGCTAACTCTTGTTCATGACTCTGGTGCGTTAACATCTTTTGTTTAATGGCAATTTTAAGCTTAGTTCAAATCAAGGGATCCCATCTAAGTTTTATTTCTGAAAGTATTGGAGCATGTTGCAGATTTGGTGTTAACAATTGGACGTTCTTACGTATGGGTTTGCATTTTTTTGTAGTATATACAGTTGAGATTTACTCTTTTTTCTATTTCAGGTTACTGATGAAGTTGGAAGATCTTGAAGGGATGATCATATTCTTGAAATAGTTGTAAATGGAACTATAGTTGAATCTTCAATTTGGACATAGTATTTTAAATAATAAAGGTACATAAATTGTAAGGTATTTGTTTCGAAAATGAATGTTTTTGTTGATTTAAATTAATTGGTTTCATAGATTTTTAAATAGATGTTTGATTTTTGATATTCGGTGATGATCATATTAAGTGCATTGATTGGAATTAATTTAGAATTCGATGTTAATTTGATTGTATTGTAATTATTTGTAATGAATCAAGATTAATAAAATTAATAAATGAAATATGAAAAATATTGAGGGATTTAGAGACGGATTCAAAGACAGATGTTTAGCTACAAATAAAAAATAATCAAATTTTTCCGTGGCTGAAGCCTTGTTTTCTTGTAGTGTAGCAACGAAATTAGCAATATAAAATTTAGTTGCGAATAAACAATAATCAAATTTAGCAGCGAAAATATTCCTAACTAAATAATATTATTTAAATATTTCGTAATATTTTAGCATCGAATTTTGCAACGTAATAGTTTCGCAGGTGAAATTCGATATTATATTAGCATCGAAAAACGTCCTAGCTGATATCATCATGGAAATAATTTCGCAGCTGATCAGCAACGTAATCGTGCGTTGGTGCATTTCGATGCTGACACAGCAACGTAAATCAGCAACGAGTCCAAATTAGGGGCGAGCGATATAGCTACGCCGACCATTTCGATGCTGGCTGCGTTGCTAACACAAATTAGCATCGAAAAATGACATTTAGCTAGGTAATCTCCTCGATGCTATATCAATGTTTTCTTGTAGTGAATTTCCCGTAGTTCATTACAACAAAAAATAATATAACTGATAAAATTTGAAGTGACAATGTTAAAGTTGTCAATAAATTTATAAATATATATATATATATATATATAATAAGTGATGATAATAATTTTTGTTTTGTCATGATAAAGATTTTCAATGATAAAAATTTCTTTAAAGTTGTCAATATTGACAATTAGTGACAATACAATTAGAGTGACAATTATAATTGTTGTCATCAAGTTGTTACTAAAGGTGTGTCACTAATTGTCAATAGTGACAATAATTTTCTTGTCACTAATTATCAAGAGTGACAACTTCTATATACATCTTGTCATTAGTAAACATGTAAAACCTATTCTTGTGACAAAACAAAAATTATTATCAATAAAAATTTACAATTAGTGACAACTTTAACATTATCATTTGACATTTTGTCTTAATATCATTTTTCTCCTTTTTAGTGCGACTTAAACTTGATTTTGTCCCAGCAGTATCAAAATATCATGTGCTTATAACTCTATACGTTGTTGTTTTTTTGCAGGTCAAACACTACAAGAAGTTATATATAGGTGGCTGAGAACAATTAGAAGAAATAGATATAGATAGATATAGTAGCAAAAGAGCTGGTATACTAAATAAAAACAAAATAGAAATTGGGATTGTTGTCGCTGTTGGAGGTATCATCAATGCCTATAGTGCAGGTCCTGATAATATGTATGTTGGGGGCTTTCATGGCTACTGATTATTTCAACCTTCTCCCACCTCATGCCAGATACTCTCTCAACAAAGTAATTATTTATTTATTAACCTATATATATATCTATTGTTTTTATTAATTTAACACCTTAATTATTTATTATATATATTATGTTATATTAATTCTTCTGATTTAATTAGATTGTTTTTGTGGCCTTCACTCCTGCATTGCTATTTTCAAGTCTAGCAAAGACTGTTCGCTTTGAAGAAGTTATCTCATGGTATGTATGTATACGTACGTACTTTTCATTTTATTCCGTTTATCTCATGGTATACGTGTTTTTTCATATATTCCATTTTCATTTCATATATTAATTAAGCTCCACAACTATTCTAAATTGATATAAAACTATCAAATTTCAAGTAATTATAAATATATATATATATATATATTATATAAAAAAGGTGGGGTTATATTCTATCATTATATAACATACTCCATTAAAATAAGTAAAAGAGTGCGTAGCTAGGTGTTGGCATGTTGCTGGCCACTCGATCACTTCATCTCCTTTTACCTATCTTTACATATGGCCGTCTGTGTGCTTCAACAGAATAAAAAATTCTTTACATACTGAATCAAAGTGTTGCGTCTCTTCATCTTATACTCTAATTTGATCTAACCCCAGTACAATTACATATATACCTTCAAATCCATATATTCTGATAACAGTACGTAGGTTTACTTATTAAAAAACACTATCACCAACACCTTGAACAATCGTGATGGTTGAAAAATACGCGTATTTTCCCGAAATTATTTGGGGTTGATACGCAGAACAGGAGTATTATTATAGATTACGTACGTACGCAAAATATTTACCAACAGAAGTACTACTGTATATAATCTTATAGTACAATTTACTACGTTGTCTTATTTTATTAAAATATTTCTTTTAAAATTAACCAAAACGATGGACTAATTAGTGAATACAATAGAGTTATAAATTATAATTAGATGGCAGTAATTTGAAGGCGTATTGAATGTGATTGTTATTAATGAGAAATAAATTTATAGTTAATTAGGTGGTTCATGCCTGTTAACATTGGGATAACATTTGTGGTTGGAGGGAGCCTTGGATGGATTGCAGTTAAATTACTTAAACCAAAACCACATCTACAAGACCTCATCATTGCTATGTGTGCAACAGGTATATATATTATAATAGCTAAATTAATTTTGCTCCATTTTTGTAGTATTTGTTTTGGTTGGAAAGTTAGCTTATTTATTGAAAAAGGAAAAATTACGTCCACACCCCCTGTACTTAGGCCTAATTATAAATACACTCCCAATTTTTTTTAATTACTCAGACCCCTCTGTACGTAGTTTGCAGAACCTTACATGAGAAATTTACCCTAACGGAATCGCCAAAAAGTCGAAAATGCCCTTGATTAAACCCCTTAAAAATAAAAGAAAAAAAAATTAGAAAATAAAAAAATGGAAAATGAAAAAAAGAGAATAGAAAAAGGAAAAATAGAAAGAAAAAAAAAAGGAAAAAGAAAACAGATACATGGAGATCGTCTTCTTTACAGCACCGTCGCTTCCCACCGCCGTTGCTTCTCACCACACAACATGGACGTCTTCTCCATGATCTTCTTCTTCACCCATTTCAACTGAATCTATTCGATTTCAATCGAATTGATTCGATCTCGGGCATTGAGGAGGCGCAATGAAGATGCTCGAATCACGTTCAGACACCTGGTTCATGTTTCTTTCTTGTTTTCAATTTTTCAAATTAAGAAATTTTATTTTCAATTTTGAAAATACCAAAATTTTATTTTGTGAAAATTAAATGTAACACTCTGTAGATTATTCAAAAATTTTAAATATGTTTATTATAAATATTTTTCAGATATATCTAATATTTACTTAATATTTTTTATACTTTGAAAATATTTTTCATATATTTTGTAACAATTTAAAATATATACTAAATATTTTTTTATACTTTTTAGATATTTTTTAACATTTACTAAATAATTTTTATACTTTCAAGATATTTTCTAATATTTTTATAATGATTTTCAATATTTACTTAATATTTTTTGTATTTTTTCAGATATTTTCTTACATTTACTAAATATTTTCTATATTTTTCAATTTTTTTTAATTCATCAATTATTTTTATATTTTGAAGATATTTTTAATAAGTTGTGATAATGAAATATTTTTTATAATTTTTGGATTTTTTTAATATTTATATAGTAATATCTAATATTTCGAACATTTATATAATATTTTTTGTATTTCTTTTCTTTTCCTTTTTTAAAATTTTAATTTTTGATTAAAAAAATTCAATAATATTAATTATAAGTGCATTCTAGTCAGATCACAAAAATTTTAACGAAACCCTAATGTAATCTTTACGGAAGCTGACGAATGTAAATGTTTGTAAACTACAAGGGGTGAGTAATTAAAAAAAATCGGGTTATATTCGTGGGCCTAAGTATAGGCGGTGTGGATGTAATTTTCCCTATTAAAGATATATTGATAATTTATTATGGGGGAATAAAATAGGAAACTTGGGAAACATTTTGTTGATAATAATTCCAGCAATCTGTGAAGAGGATGGGAATCCTTTTGGAGACAAGACTATTAATTTGCAGCACAACCGGACTCTCCTATGTTTCTTTCTCAATGGCGGTAAGCTCTATCTCAATTTTAAATGCATTGTGAGAAGGTGGGACGTTAATCATCAAAATTGTGATTAATTAATTTATTTTATATATATATATATATATATATATAGGGTCAAGATCTAATACATACCCTATATTAGATAAGATATAAGACCCAATCTATACCATTGGATCCATTAAATCCAACAGTCCAAAAAGGAAGCAAAAACAGGTGGGAAAATTGATTTCAATTGGATCAGGGGTATAATAGTCAAATGACGTCATTATACAGCATCTACATACCAAAAAAAAGACACAGAATCTCCCTAAAATCTCTCAAATTGAAACAAACAAAATCTCCCCTACAATCTCTCAACTTACTGTGTCGATTAGCTATTGATTGGGGTTCTCCTTTCTCCAGATTTAAAGTGTGTTTTGCTCTTGTTCTCTCTCATTACGTTTTCTCAGCGCCTCTCAATAGATTCTAGTTTTCTCATTTTTCGTCTTTCCGTCGCCATCTCAGCGCCGGTGTTGCTACAACACTGATAGTGCTATCATCTTTCTTATCTAGTGTTAAATCTTAGCTTTGGATTGTAATAGTATTTTGGGTTTAATCTTTTACAGCATTATTTTTAGTTTAATGTGTAAATCTCTTTTGTCTTTTTCAATAAACATGTTGGTTTTTGTTGATTTGGTATGCATATTTGTGTAATAGATGTTGTATATTTTTAAATTAGTTGGTGTATTGTAACTATATGATGTATAAACACACATTGTATAATGAGTTATATGTTACTGTATACTGTGTTATAAAATACTGTATAACGGTTTATAAGATTGTAACTGTATGATGTATACACACACACTGTATAATCGGTTATAAGATATTGTGTAATGTGTTATAATATACTGTATAGTGGTTTATAAGATACTGTATAATGGTTTGAAATCGCTAATTGTATGTCACTAATCACACACTATATATTACCATTGTATTTATTGTATAGTTGTTTATTAGCTATTGTATAATGGATTAATTAGCTATTGTATATGTTTAGGGAAAATTGCAATTTTGGTCCCATAACTTAGCCCTTGTGCGATTTTGGTCCCAGTATTATTGACTTTAGCAATATACGTCCCATAACTCCCAAAAATGTGCGATTTTGGTCCCAAGATACGAATACATCATGTATTTATACGGAATTGGCGCGTGCATTTCACATTTTTGGAGTTATGGGTCCAAAAACGCACATTTTTGTGATCCCGCGTGAGCCGCACGCGCCAATTCCGTATAAATACATGATGTATTCGTATCTTGGGACCAAAATCGCACATTTTTGGGAGTTATGGGACGTGTATTGCTAAAGTCAATAATACTGGGACCAAAATCGCACAAGGGCTAAGTTATGGGACCAAAATTGCAATTTTCCCTATATGTTTATTAGCTATTGTCATAAAACAAATGTTATACAGTAACTAACGCTTCATTATACAGTGAATAACACTTCATTATACAATGTAAATGTATGCAGCAGATCATATAACAGATTCATTATACATTATAAAAATAACACTACATTATACAATGAATAACACTTCATTATGCAGTAGAGCATTAAACTATATAATACAAAACACTCAATTGTACAGTAGACAATATGACATTTTGTTATACACTGAATAACACTTCATTATACAGTTAATAACATTTCAGTATACTGTGAAATATTACTTCATTATACAGTAACCAATATGTCCCAATCACCACAGACTCTGTCGCGCCCCAAAATTGGGTCATAAAAGACCCAACTTGAATACATAAGTCTATCGTAGCTGTAGTTCCAATTCCAAACATGGACCCAATTTTTATCAATGTATCTTAGGGTCCTACTCCTGAAACTATCATCCGCATCACGAAGTAACTTAATATCCTTGAATAAAACTACAGTTTTTACCTCTTGGATCGTCTATGTCTATTCCTGCTATCCTCCAACTAGTCTCACTGCTCAACTCACCTACAGCTGGAAGGAAGGAATGAAATAAAATACGTAAGCAAAGGCTTAGTGAGTGCCAGTGCTTGTGTGCAAGTTTCTCAAAATAGTTTTTAGACCCAAATGATAAATTAGTGAGGGAAAAACAATAATAGTTTTTGTTGATTTTCAAAGGATCATTGAAATCCTAAATAAGAAAAGCAATTTGTGATCATAGTAACAATTAAGCAATAGCTAGTATGAGACAAAGGTCTTAGTATATGCACGATGAAGTTTTGTCAAATATCGTTGAAAACATGCTTGGAAAAAATTACGTTCATGATAAAGCTGGAACGATTGGTGGCATGATATTTAAGTTTCAAAACATGCATTTTAAAAAGCATGTAGTTCAATGCAAGTATCACGTACAAGACATGTTTAAGTAACACGTACAACACATGTTTATATAACACGTACAAGACACGCTTAAGCAGTAGGGGGCCATGTTAGCAATACCATCGCGTCCGATGATTTACCCACAGCACTTTGGGTCCCGCTGCTTCTTCCTTATCACCCCTGAACACGCGGCTTTAAAGCCATCACCTTATACCTCCCCACGCAGGCTCGCGATGCCCGATTGGTCATATCCGGAGTATGCCACACGATAAATGACCCATGCACCCTCAGAGCACTCCGTCCTAGGTGCATGGATCTGGACGTGAATAGCGGGAACTGTTTAAGACCGCAAGCCCATGCTTGATCGGCCGAACCCTGCCCTATCCATCGCCCGACCTTGGGCCCAACACAACCACGTCAGATGCAACACGTCACAAGAACACCATCACGGCAAATGATCACGATACAAGACCAATGATGGAGTAATTTCACAAAAATCATAAAACCGATGTTTATTTCGAAATCATTCTTGTATAAATTATGCATCTGAAATAAGTATGCAATCACGTATGTCACGAATGATGCAATGAAGCATTTTAGTTCACGATGAAATATTTAATCGAACAAATAGTTTTTCAGAATTTCCTTAAAAGAATGTTTTCCTCGAATTCATTTTCACAAAACATGCCTGAAAAATTACTTTTGCAAGATACGTGTTTGAAAACATTCATGCAGGTAATAGTTGGTGCCAAGAATTGGTGAATGTAAAATGAGTCCTGAATTTGATTTGAAAGTGTTGAAACTCATTATCATGTCAAGTATTCAAAGCATGTTGAAAGTACATAGATATATATATATATATATGACGTATTCCTTCCAGTTTTGAAAGACATATAACTATAATTTTGAGAGACAACTCACAGTACTCTTCCAAGCTACTAGGATCGTTGCCGAGTGAATCTCCAACACTACCTGCTTTGGCCAAATATCAAATTAGAATCTTATTCTACCACTCGATTCTAATAACCTGCCGAACCTAATCTATTTGATCCTATAAACTATGATTATGCATAAAGTATACACTATTTTCCCATAATTTGGCTATAACAAAATTAATTTTAAAGATTCACAAAAAGTTCAAGAAAACAATTTTGCGCGGTTGTAATTTGAAAATTGTTAAAATTCATAGAGGAAGAATTTACCTCTAAAACTTCCAGAACTACCCAACACTTGTTGAAAAAAGATTGGGTAAAATTTTCAAAAGCAATGAACATTTCCAAGTGGGTGTTTTAACCACCAAACCTAAGCCAAACTAAATCAGATTTTGATCCAGACAAGCTGCATTTCAAAATTTGTATAAAATCCTTTGTTTATCAAAAAAATCCCAAATTTTGTATGACATGTTCACAAGACACTGAAAATGGTTCTATAAAATTTTGGAAGCCAAATAAAATATTTAGATACAAAATCTTCAGCTCAAAACAACACTTATCTGTAAATGAGTAATTCTCTGGCAGCAGTTGTCTACCAATTTTTATAAATTTCATCAAAGCTTCAAAAATCTCAAACTTTTACGGAAACATACAAAACATGTATAGATACCTACAGAAATTTTTTTAAATTATAATTAAAGTTTTAAATATGAAATTGTAAGCTCAACAAGTGGCTTTTTCGAAACATGATATAATTCTGGCAGTTCTTTTGAATAATTTAATAGAAATTCTACAAGCCTCCAAAATTTACGAAATTTTCCCAATATGTTGCTAACAGATCCAAGTTAATTGAAAAATATTTTGACTCCAAAATTCGGTCATTTGGCCTTTCAAATACAACCTAGAACCCGTACGCAGAAACTGAAATGGAGTTCAACTTCATTTCATGACAAAACAACAATGCATGTCCTAAATGACTTTCAAAAACAAGTTAGATTCGACATGCAATCACTTATATATGTTTCAAATACAAATAGAGTGATGGGTCTATAACAATTTATCCAAATCCTTTCCTCATACACACAATCAACCAAATTCTCAGCCCTACCTTCCAATTCACCTCATGCATGTCCCAATTGAGCCTCCAATTGATCAATTCAAGATTTAATTCCACAATAATTCTAGTAAACCAAGAATAAACACATTTTAACAGAGATGAGGGTGTCTTACCTAAGTATTTGGTTGATGAGAAAACACCAAGAGAACAAATTTCTAATGGTGCTGCCAGTTTTCAGGTCCTGAAACTGGGTCACGATTTTAGGCGAATCTGAAACTTTATGTAGCAGATACGAAAATTCCGAACACATGGTGTTCTTCCTTGTCCTCTCAGGGAGAGTTTGAGCTAAAAATATTCCAATTTGGGCATCATTTGATCCCTCAAAACTTGAAAATACAAACCTTGCCAGAGCAGGATTTCTTGCGGAAATTGCTTGGACAATTATGGTTTCTATGTTGTGGTTTACACTCTCTCTTTCCATGAATCTCTTGAATGATTTGGGAGCTTAAAAGAGGAGATAATGGGGAAGAATTCTGTTATTTGGAGCAAGAAGAAGTGAACTGTAGAGTGGAAAATTAAGAAGCTAGATAGGTATATATATAGGATGTGATAAGGGCTTGGTGACAATTTTTCTATTTGTCTCATATCCCTTGTCATGTTCTATTTTATTTCATAACCCCTATATCAATAGGAGTTAAAATTTAGCCCCTCCATGGATATATATTGATATTAGGACAATCCACGTGTTCAAAATAATCTCTTGGCATATTTGTACTAATGGTAATACATATTAAACCTAGCTATTTTCAATAGGTTATACTACTAATCATTGCATTAGTTAAGAAAAACCCCGATGTCACAGACTCTTCTTAGCTTAGCTAAGTTTAGATAAATGCCAAATTATTAGCTATGTTTTCATCAATCCAACTTTCAGAGTGAAGGATTTTTGAGTCATGTAATTGAATTATATTCTATTTGGGGAATAATCTGTGGTCATTTAGAATTTTTCGTTATGGCACATAAGAATCTGCTTTCTGATGCGCATGTGCCATAGTCCATAATTATGGTTGTGTGTGGCCTTGCTTATTCAATCTTTCATGGTGCTTGTCTACAGGAGTATTTCCAAACACAAATGACTATCAAAAAGTCATTGTAAGTGGGAATAATTAGAATTGGAGAGACAGGTGATGATTGATTAGTACAATGGCTTCTTTTTCTTGCTTCATTAAGAAGGATTGTTTGTTTTAAAAATAGATAGAAGAAATCATTCATAGGGTATTACAAAGAGGGGTAACCACCCTTGAAGAATTCCCATCTGTGAACGGATCGAATTCTAATTGGAAAGAAAAAATGAATTGAAGAAAAGAATCTGTTATGGCACAATAAGTGGAATTTGATTTTGATCCTGCCTGATATTTGCATAAGTTTGTTACGCTCATTGACGAAAATGCCCCTACCATCATTAAATTAAAGATTAAAACCGAAATAATGGCTTTAATTGTGGATCTTGGGATCAAATGGTTTAAATGGTCTAGATTGGGTCTTATATCTTACCTAAAGTATAGGGATGTATTTGATTCATACCCTATATATATATATATATATATATATATATATATATATTCAAGCGATTAAATATTTTGTCTTATCGTAATAATATTCTTCACAAATTTAATGGTATTGAAAATTGTGTATAAATTGTGATCAATTTTTTTTTTGATAATTAAAGTGTTATTGCTTGAAAATTAGTGACAATATGACTCTATAACTATATATAAATTTTCCCTCTATATGCTTAATTAATTCTCAATAGTAACAATTCAAGAACAACTTCTGTCACTTTAAGTTTGTGGAAATTATTATAATCGCAAAACAGAAACCTTTAGTCACCGCGCGCTTGATATATGTCTTTAAACAACTTTGATATTCTAACACATAATTGTAGTTTTTCACTAATATTTCCTTGTCCTGTAGAAAAAGTGATCTGTACTTGCTATATGTTTTATTTGATTAAAATTAAAAAATACTTAGAAAGTGATTATTTGATGAATTACAATAGCTTGGTTCGTTCTACATATGGACATATACTTACCACTTAATACGAGAGCCGGAACAAAATATAAAGCAATGTTAGCAGCAGAAGAAGTCACGGATAACTCAAAGGAGGCAAACAAGGATTTAGAGGTCAATGAGAAAACTCTTCTTCTTAATGGAGACGAACATGTTATAAACAATTATCGGCGAAAAACGGAGTGGTGGATTCAGATAATGGATATTTTACATCAAATAGGAGAGGAGTTGAGGGCACCTCCAGTCCATGCTGCTGTGAGTTCATTATTTTATTGTGTTTCTTTATACTCAAATATTCATAGTCTTAATTCCAGCTTTATCTACAATATCATTGAATTATATATTGACACTATATATATATATATATATATATATATGTTTCTTTCAGATCATTGGGTTCATTTTTGGCGCAGTTGCATGGCTTCGGAACCTTATTATTGGTGATAATGCTCCATTTAGAGTGATCGATCAATGATTCTATCAAATTACTAGGGTACGTAGGTTAAACATCCTCGCATCTCTTTACACTGCCTTTAGGTTGTTTGGCTGATACAACATATCCGATCATATTCATCTGATCAAATGATAATTGTATTTTAGATCAATTGATTTTTAATTACCGAAGCATTTAAGAGTCATGTCCATTACATGCATGCATATATGTTGGCCCTGAAACATATAGCATATTACTTCAATCAGGGATAAGACAAGAATTCGAAGTCTCTGGGACCATATATATATATATATATATATATATATATATATATATATATATATAGGGTATGGATCAAATACATCCCTAGTCTTTAGGTAAGATATAAGACCCAATCTAGACCATTTAAACCATTTGATCCCAAGGTCATAATTAAAGTCATTATTTCAATTTTAATCTTTAATTTAATGATGATAAGGGTATTTTAGTCAATAGGTCTAACAAACCCATGTAAATAACATGAAAGATCAAAATCAAATCCCTTAAATCCATCTTCCCTTTTTAATACGCAAACCCCGTCACCTCCCAGGTCCACTGGTTATTACTCCCCCTCTGCTTCTTCCTCGCCGCCGCGTTGCCGCCGCCGTCATCCATCTCCAGCGAACTCGACGCTCCCTCTCCGTCGTTCTCTTCTCTCTCGCTCCTCTTCCCGCTCAAGCTTGAGACAGTACTGTTCGGCGACGAAACCAACACTTCGTCGTCACAATCGATAACCATTACAGCTCGATTCATGTCGATTCCTCTGAATAACGATCTCGCATCCGCATTACAATCTGTAATTTCAAAAATTCCTTTTCAATCACTGAGAGTGAAAAAGTTTAATTTCATTGTGAAATAAACGAATTTGAAATTTTCATGCAAGTCGCCATTTTTTTTTAAGGTAATTTTGTGCATTAGCTTCATTTCACCAGTAATCTAAAGCATGCACTGGATCTTGTTTTAGAAATGAAATTAATTGAAAAAAAATTCACATGAAATATACCAGCAGATTGTATATCTATATGCTGTTGCATAAAATACCATTATACAGTAAATTATATACCATTATACAGTATATTATATTACATTATACAGTTCATATAATGGGGTTATACAGTGTGGAACTGCATTTTCTTTTTTTTTTTCCAGGAGTTGCTTGTAACTGCATCAACGGCACTGATGCTTCACGTTCTAGCATCATACTACAGATGATTCAAAGTTAATGAATTCGCTTTCATTTGCCATTCAACAGACTAACAAATTGTGTTAAGAGTTGAGAAAATAAATAGTTGATGTATATGGGTTCAAATTTTGGGAGTTGGCCATGATAGCCTGCATTTAATTTGTGAGTTGAGATTCCACTTGTTAAATGTTTTTGTGTTCACATCTAGATGTTTAAAGATTCAACTTCTCATTCCACATCAGCAAAAAACTTATTAACCAAAAAAAAAAGAAAAAGAAGTTAATAACAAATTGACGACTACTAGATATACCAAGGGAGGAGGTAAATGAATTTTTTAAAGCAAAAGGTGCAACTGTTACCTGTACAGTACAGTAAATTATATACAACTATACAGTATATTATATTAATTTGGTTTTTAATACAATAGCTAATAAACATTATACAATAGCTAATTAATCCATTATACAATAGCTAATAAACAAATATACAGTAAATACAATGATGATATACAGTGTGTGATTAGTGAAATATAATTAGTGATTTCAAACCAATATACAGTATCTTATAAACCACTATATAGTATATTATAACATATTATACAGTATCTTATAACCAATTATATAGTATGTGTTTATACATCATACATTTACAATCTTATAATTTGATTGTAATTATAATCGACACAGCAAATCATTTTCAATGTTAATCAATACCTTTGTTTTTCGCAGCAATACATTATAAAGGGTTATATATTTACAATGTATAATTTGATCCAATCGACACAACAATAGATTTACAATGTATAATTTTTTTTCGCAGCAATAGATTGAGCCAATCGACATAGCAAATTCTCCTTTCTCAATTCAAGCTTCAAATTCACCGTCGTCGGACAACAAACAATTTCTCTCTTCTGCCGTCAGTTGCGAGCGGGGCAGGGGGCTGTAGTGGAGCTTCAATGCGATTAACAACATGTTTACCTTTCTCCGCCCTCAACATCCATTGTGGCTTTGAGATTACGCCTGTTCCAAAAAATCCTTCTTTAATTTCTATGGTACTCTTTTCCCGTAGTGAAGCGTCAAACCAGTTAAGCCACGCCGGGACTGATCGTTGGACTGTTAACTGCCCCTTGTAATTCACTCTATTAACATACAACATCTGCTTCAACAGGAAACCAAAAAAATGCCACAAAATAATATACAATGTATTAGAACATATTATACATTAACACCTTAATCATTATACAATTGTTTATAACACATTATACATTATATATATAAACTAAATATACAATAGATGATACACTGTAAAATTCAATTTTTTTTAGTGTGGATGTATAAATCACACAGCTAGGATACAGTAAAAAATCAAAAACTATACATAGTATATTACCACATTTTTTTGAACACAAATAAAATTAGAATAGGTAATGTACACTTACAATAAGAAAAAAAAGAGGTCCCGTATACATACGAGAGGCCGGATCCTCTTTCCATGAACCTTTCGTGTAGGCCAAACTGTCAATATACAGTATGAATAATGCATATCATTAAATTACAGTATAATAACTAATTATACAATATATGAAAAGCTATTATACAGTAAATTGTAATGTATTATACAGTAGTTGTAAACTGATTATTCAGTAAAATTAAACTCAATAATCTAAGAATAACAGCAATACTTTTGCACAGATATGGATGTAAAATCAACAAACGACACATTATTTGCATAGAAAATCAACAAAAACATAATATGGGTTCCTAATATTCATCGTATAATTCGGCAAGTAATCAAAAAATGAAGTTTTTGACAACAAAATCAACAAAATACATAATAGTATCATCCATATCTTCGAACAATAAACGACAATGGTCTGTATAATTCATACCTGGTAAGCTCGATCGTTTTTTCGGCCTCATTGTATACCAACAAAAAAATTCGGTTGAGAGAGAAATATAGGGTTCGTCGAGTGTGTAATCACAATATGGAGTGAGATTTGGTAACTATTGGCAGATTTTAACACGATTATAGGGTGGATTACAGTTGAAAATTAGTGGGTTTAAAAATGGGAGAGATTTGGGGGAGATAATGGAGTGAATTTAGGAACAGCGTTGTTGTATAACCGCTTCTAATTTACCTTTTTACCCCTCAGCCAGTTAGATTGTCATTTCCTGCGTCCTTTCAGTATTAAATTTGGACTGTTGGATTTAATGGATTCAATGGTGTATATTGGGTCTTATATCTTATCTAAGAGAAGGTATGTACTCGATCTTGACCCTATATATATATATATATATATATATATATTAATTATTGTGACTCATAAGGAATGATAATTTAGAAATTTGAAGAATGACAAAGTTTCACGTCCCATTTAATTTACAAAATGTACCCATTTGAGGGGCAGCTACCAGGTCTGCCACCCATGTTGGGCAAAACTAATATTTTTCAATTTTGTAGGGAAGGAACCATTCCTTGCATCACCCTTATACTAGGAGGCAACCTAACACAAGGTATGTTTCTCTTTTCTTTCTTCGAAAAACAACAATGTACATATATAACACACTATAATAATTAAGGCGAAGAAGAATGGAGAAAAGATATATATAGTAATTTAATAGATGAAATTATGATGCAGGGGTAATTGGGAAGGCAAGATTGAGTTCAAAACTGCAGTGATATGTGTGAGATACATATTGCTTCCTGGAATTGGGATTGGTGTTGTAAAAGCAGCTTCACAATTAGGGTTTCTTCCGTCTGATCCCCTTTACCATTTTGTGCTGATGATTCAATTCAGTGTTCCTCCAGCAATGAATATTGGTACAATGACACAATTATTTGATGTGGCACAAGAAGAGTGTTCAATCCTATTTATTTGGGCATACTTGGTTGCAGCCATTGCTCTCACCGGATGGTCAACTCTTTTCATGTTAGTATAATTTGTGTTTTATGAGTTTACTAGTTTCTTTTTTGTTCATTGTTACATAATGAATGTAGGTGGTCTCTTTACAGAAAGATTGTTGTTGTGTTCTTAATGTATTGATCATGGTAAATACTGTATACCAAACTGGTACTTTCTTAGTTATAGATGCTCACAAACTATTTGTTTTAGTTGATTGAAAAACATGACAAATTTGTTTGTTTAGCTATTTTATAAAGTAAATGTTATTGAAAAACTATCAAGCTGCACAAGTTCAAATTGTACTTCTACAAAAACCTCACTTGACAATTCAATCTTATATTAATACAAAGTCATAAAAGCGCAACTACATCCCAAGCACTAGCCTCAAATATGCTATAGAAATTTGAATACACTTTTAAGGAGATCATAAAAGTAATTTCACCTCCATCTCAAACTTTACAATTCATCATTCTTGAAGAGAAAATAAGAGGACAAACATTAGGGATTATCATCGATTTATTCTTTTAATTGACATTCTAATCTATCATTTTTTACTGTGTTTCTCTGCCTATTGACACAAGCCAACGAAACCTAACTTTCATTATGAAGTTTATACCCCAAGATTAGAAGTCTCTGATTCTACTTTTACCAATACACAAGTCTTTCTCTACTTTTTATAGTAATTGTAAATTGATTGTACTAATCTTGAGTTAATTACAGATTATTAATAGGTAAACATATTACATAATGATTTATATTAATGTAATTCCCATCTAACTGATGCACTCAACAAAAGTATTTAAACACAAAAATTTATGTGTTGATTGACATCAACCCTCAAATCCTCCAATCCAGTAGGAATTTTTCAAAAAAAGAAAAAAATAACAAGATTTACTGTTTCAATAAATATCATCTGTTCATGACAATTCTATATCAGCATCACCTAACCAACACAAAAGAAGAAAGAAATGGAAGATACATCGACAAACAGTCACCTGTGTAATAATGTATATAACTAACAAATAAACCCACAAAATCAAGGAATATTGCGGATTCAGGCACACGTTCAGATAAGGGTAAACTGGAGTTTGGGCCGGTTTGGCTGTGGCTCTACGACCTCCATGTGAATCCTCAGAGTCTGCAGAACACCATAAGAGACCTCACTATCATCAATCTTTTTTATCTTTTGTTGCACCTCGTCAATCATCCATTCTCCCCCTCCTTTCTGTCCTCTCGGCATCAAGTGCACGGGTCCTTCAATTCCGTATCTGTAAAGTAAGTCAGAAAATCAATGTGATGAGCATAGGAGTAACATTTTCTTTTCAAGTATTAGCGTTCACCATGGAGTAAAATTTCTATATGTTTTCATTGAAACCATGGGAACGTTTCTATTTTATGTTGTTAGAAGCTAACTTTCTAATTTTAAGCTGATAAACCAAAATATAATGTAGTTTTGAAATTCTTTAATTTCATACAGCTCTCTCTTTGTTTTTTGTTTTCCTATGGAACCCTTTAGGTCCATACGAAACCTTTCACCTTTCCTATTTTTTCACAAAGTTTTCATTTACAGTACCTACATATAAATTGTTGGTATCACATATTATAAAGACTCAAATTTTAGTAATTATTTCTATTTACGTCAATTTGATTGCACTTTTCTAATAATTTAAAACCTATGATCAATTTACGATTAATATAATTGGCAGAAACCAGTTTCATTGTCCAAGATTCCTTGTCCAAGATGGCCAAGGAGGAACCAACTTCTTTGAATTACATTCTGTTTATAGCACATGAAACACGCAGAATGACCTTATCTAAAACAATTATGACATGAAAAATGCATGAGACGAATATAGGATGTTACATATATAAGTACACAGAGGTTAAAGTAATCTCACTTTGGAACAAAAACAATGAAGCCGTTCGATCTTATCTTCAGAATTCTGGCCTCAGTATCTGTGGGCCTGTATGTGTGTGAACATATACACATGAGAAAGTGACATAGAGAAGGAAGAACGAATAATAAATGGTTCACTTGTTACCTTTTCCTGAAATAAATAAGCGTATGAAGCTCAACTGAGGCCCGGCTAGCCATCTGAGCATTCTTGTGGCGATAATTTAGATCTGCATAGAAAACATATATGAGACAAAACTAGTTGCAAAAAATTTATGCGCCAATGGGTTTTTCAGCATATTGAAAAAATAGATTACATTAACCAAATAAGATCAAATGCAAGCACAAGGATTTCGTCGCTCCAAATTGATCCAGAAAACATGAACAAGGAGATTATTACAACACATCAATACACCTGAACACTATAATTACAAGCAAAATTAAAAATTTCAAAACCAGTGAAAAAATTCCTTACTATCAGCAATACTGGTAAGCCGAGGTCTATCTTGGAATACATCTGGGAGCCTGTATATTCCCAAGGATGCAGCAAGCAAACGGTGAACAATGACATCTACAAGAAACATTGAGTTCCAAAATTACATAGTTAATATCGAAGCACAACTGAAGGATAAATGATCAAGTCTTTAACATAGATACCTGCATATCTTCTTATGGGAGATGTGAAATGTGTATACACGGGTGCTGCAAGACCATAGTGACTGAACTCTGGAGGGCTTAGATCTCCACTACAAAAGTAAACTGCCTGAAAATACATACATCACAGATACTTAGAAAATCAGAAGTTTCTGGCACACTTTAATCATGATAGGACAATATGCATATCTGACTAATTTTAAATTAAGTACCTGTGTCATGCATCTTGTGGCCAGAATGCGGATAAGCTTATTAAAGTATGGATCAGTGCCCTGACAGCAAAAGAAAAAGAGAGACAGATTTGTTGGTGGGAGGACGTCAGAAGAAGAGTTATATGGATAGAAATAAAGCAATGCACATATACAATTGCCAGAGAGAATAGTAGCTATTAAGAAGTAAATAGACAATCAATTCATCACAAGTACATAAAAAACTTAATTTCATTAAGAACTTTTACCAACTAATGAGTCCCAGGCTTGAAGGCCATATAAAGGGAATTCATCTTTCACAAATCAATACATAATAAATAGTAACAGCAGTAGCCAGACACAGAGGCAAAAGGGATATATTGATTATAGGTCCCATAATAAATGCTGAAACCTATCTGATAGCCATGTTTATCTATCATAGCAGAGTACAGAGATGAGATAGTAGTTCTCATTTATCTACTTCAGACTAGCTCTATAACAGTAATGTGGCCCATATACAGAGCCAATCAGAACTGCAGCATCCACAATCCAAAATTTTGAAGTTATGTAAACATGCTCTATAGCTTGAATTGCACAACATTCAGGCAACATACCAAGGAAACTATAAACGTATAAGAGGCTTGTGTAAGGTCATATGGTCATTCATGATAAATGATAATACAACGGACTGAAATTTCCATGCACACAGAGATCATCATTCCATGCTGTAGTAGTTTCTATTACCACCTAAACGTACTAGAAAATCAAATATCTGCAAAGACTCTAGAATAGAATGTATGTCATCAAATAAAATGCCATCTAGAGAAACTTAAATTGTCTAGCATGTGGAGAAGACGACTCCATGCTGCAGTTGGTTTTACCACCAGAAAATATCTATTTTAAAAAATCAATCACCTGGCACAACTGTTCAAGCTAAAGGCTCTGCCAATGGGATGCATGTACGTAATGATATGGGCTACAAGAGTTTTCAAGCAAGGAAAGAAAAAAGAATCACAAGAATTTGTTAAACACCAAAATACTAAAATATTACTGATATTTTTTCCTTTGTTGCATTTATAACTAGTAAACAACTGGAGAATTGTCATACTCGAGCTCATAAGTGGCTAACTTACCACAGCACGATCAAGTGAATCAGCCAGTGCTTTCGAGGATGTCACATCCAAACTAAGACCAACCGCAGCAGCTGTTTGAATTAAAGGCTCAAGCATCTCTTTAGTTGGGGTAGGATGCCGTCTGGAGATAAAATAAATCATCAGAAGATAAATGAAGAAGAGAAAAATTCAATTAGTAGACTAAAACTATTATGCACTAAGCATCATCTTCTGTAGGCTAAGACAACTTAAAGATTTACACTCTGTCTGATTCAAGGATTTTGGTGAAGAAAAGAAAACGATAGGGAAAGAAAAAGAAAATCACAGAAATCCAAAATTTTAATGTTTGTTTGATTGTCACGAGAAAAGTAAGGAAAATTTCAAGGACAATGAAAACAAAAGAAAGAAATAACTATGGAACTAAACTATTAACGATTTCAAATGTTTCCTACAAAAATAATTTGCAAATGATATTAGAAAATAGGAAAATTACACAGTTACCCACAACTATAATAAGTAATTACACAAACTTACCCTTTTATAATTGAAATTACAAATACTGAACCCACTAACATTGCAAAATTACATTTACCGCTATTGTGAACCGAGTTTACGAACAAAGAAAGAAGAAGGAGAAGATGGTCGAGCAGCAAGGTGGGAAAGAAGAAGCAACTTAAGTTTAACATTTATTTACTGTTGTATTTTAATTAGGCTTATTATTTAAGTTCTGTAATTTGAATTAATTAGGAAGGGAAGTTAGAGGAAGTTTGTATTTACAGTTATTTCCTTGTATTGGCAGACGTGAGTTAAGTAGGCAAGAATAGAGTTTGTAAAACATTATCTATATTTTCTGGAATTGAAACGAGCGTGTTGCTTGGGCAAGAACTTGTTCTTGAGAAATCTTCTTTATTCAAAATAAGTACTAACAATTTGGTCCGACTCCGACCTGCCGGATCCCTACCCCACAATCATGACAAACACACGATCTGCTACCGACAAGGATTGGAGAAATTAGAGGAACAATTCAGCGTGATGACTGAGAACCAGCGATTGGTGCACAATCAGTTGAAGAAAATTATGGCTGTGTTAAACAGGTTGACCACGACAGCGCCACCGCCGCCTACTAACTCACCGGCGGTCTCTGTCACGCCGGAAATAGGCATCACTGATGACAGCGTTGCAGCAGCAACAGGAGCGTTTACAGTGGCACAACCACATACGATATCCATTCCGACTTTTGATGGATCTGACCCGATTGGCTGGCTTGCCCGAGCCGAGCAACAGTTTGAAACCCGATCAGAAAGTCCAATTGGCCATGGTTTCCATGGAAGGGCCCGCACTTCACTGGTTTAGATGATTGCGCCACCGTAAACCGAACTCAAATTGGGCGGATTTTTCACAAGCACTAATGGTTCGTTTTGACGAACGCTATATGGGCAGCCCATATGAACGACTTTCGGAGGCTACACAGATGGGTAAAGTGGACGATTATGTAAACCATTTCATCCAAATCGCGAATCAAGTACCGGGGATCTCTGATGACCTATTTCATGCATGGGTTATATGAAAACATTCGAAGCAAAATACGATTGTTGCGCCCAGCTGATATGCATATGGCCCGAGATGTTGAGGCGGATCTTCACCTACAAACAGGAGACCGCACGGACAGTGGGAATTCGTCTTTTCGTGGCACAAATTTTACACCACGAAATTTAAATTACAGTAGGGCGCCTCTTTCATTCATGAGTGATAGGAGGTCACGCAACTAGGATCGTGAGACAGGGATTAACAACCGAAATCAGCCCACTCGGTCAACGGGTTCGAATCAATCCACTGCCCGTACTCAATTCCGTCGTCTCACCCAACAAGAATTCGCAGACTTGCGGGCCAAAGGACTCTGTTTCCGTTGCAAGCAGCCATTCCATCCCTTGCACGAATATCCAAAGAAAGAATTACGAGCACTCTTGATTGAAGAAGGGGATCCTCCCGGGGCTGAATTATCGAGGAGGAAGAGCTGGGCGAGTCAAATGAACCAATAATTATGGAAGATGAAGAAAAAGCTGATCATGCGGCGCTACCACTTTACACAATGGCTAGGCTATCGGGACCTCGAACAATGCGGTTGAATGGGAAGGTACATAGTACTCATCGACAATGGTGCGAATCACAAGTTTGTATCTCGCACACTTGTAACCGGGCTGAAACTGTTATCGTCGACTACGGGAAAATTCGGTGTGCAATTAGGAGATGGACGGTGACAGGAATCTGATGGAGTTTGCAAAAAATTGAATATTCAATTCAAACCGTGTACGATCAGAGCGGATTGTTATGTGTTTAGAGACTTTAGGGGATGTTCACATCAATTGACAAAAGATGACGATGGCATTTGAGGATGGTGACAAGCTAGTGCCACTCCAAGGAGACCCTGCCTTGAGTCGAACACATGTGGGACTTAAATCCTTATTGAAGACACAAGTTTATGAATCTTGGGCTATTATTCGGCATGAAATGAGCTGCGCAGCAACAGATTTCAGCATCAATGCAATTGAGGCAGATAGGCAGGTTGAAAAATTATTGGAAGAATTTTCAGATGTGTTTGGAGAAATCGAGGGGCTGCCACCCAGCCATCCAACCGACCATCACATTGAAATGAAACCGGGATCTAAACCTGTATCGGTACGTCCATATCGTTATGGGCATACACAAAAGGATGAAATCGAAAGTCTTGTGAAGGATATGTTGTTAGCTGGAACTATACAACCCAGCTCTAGCCCGTTCTCAAGTCTCGTGTTATTAGTGAAAAAAAAAGACAGTAGTTCACGATTCTGTGTCGATTATCGAGAGTTGAATAAATGACTATTCCGGATAAATATCCTATTCCGGTCATACAAGAGATGTTGGATGAATTATCGGGATCCGTAATATTTTCAAAGATTGACCTTCGTTCGGGTTATCATCAGATCCGCATCGCTTCGCCGGATGTGCCAAAGACAGTGTTTCGCACACATAGTGGGCATTACGAATTTTTGGTGATGCCGTTTGGATTGACAAACGCGGCGGCCACGTTTCAATCCACGATGAATGACTTGTTCAGGCCCTATTTGTGAAAATTTGTATTGGTATTTTTCGATGACATTTTGATATATAGCAAATCAGTTTCGGCACATGTGGAGCACTTAAGAGTATTGTTATGGGCATTCTACGAGAAAATCAGTTTAAGGCGAATCGAAAAAAATGTGCTTTCGGTTGTTCACATGTAGAATACTTGGGTCATGTAATATCCGCCGAAAATGTGGCGATGGACCCATCTAAAGTCGAGGCAATCATGGCTTGGCCAAAGCCGAAATCAGTTCGGGACGTAAGAGGATTTTTGGGCCTCACGGGTTATTATTGGCGCTTGTACGGAATTATGGACTTATTGCTAGACCTTTGACACAATTACTTAAGAAAGACGTCATGGGTAAGTTTGAATGGTCTGAAGCTGCTCAAAAGGCATTTATAGATTTGAAATCGACTTTGACAGCCGCCCTAGTATTAGCAATGCCGGATTTTTCGCAGCCTTTTCTAATTGAATGTGATTCGTCGTGAACGGGCATTGGTGCGGTCCTCATGCAATCTGGACGACCAGTAGCTTATTTTAGCAAGGCATTGTCAGATAACACGATTATAAAATCAGCCTACGAGCGGGAGTTGATGGGCTTAGTCTTTGCCGTTCAACATTGGCGGCCCTACTTGACCGGGAGGTGATTCACGGTATGTACTGAGCACCATAACCTTAAACATCTTTTATCTCAATGAATTGTTACCCGTCACAACAAATTTGGGTGGCCAAACTTTTGGGTTATGATTTCGAAATTGTGTATAAGTCGGGTCTGGCAAATTCGGCAGCCGACGCTTTGTCCCAACAAGGAGAATTGATGGTGTTAAACGGACCAATATGGACTGAATTATCACATGTGACTGAAGAACAAAGCCGTGACACCTTTACGTCGGTTGTTATCACAGATTTGAAGCAGAATAGTGCTAGTCGTCCCGGTTTCAAGTTAATTGGTGGGCGATTGTTCTTTAAAGGGCGATTAGTTTTGGTTTCTCATTCGGCATTGATTCCCCATTTGTTGTATGGGGGGCATGCGGAAGCATTTTGAACTTATCAGCGCTTTGCAGTGAGTTTATATTGGCGGGATATGTTTAAACGAATCAGGGAGTATGTGGCAAATTGTATTATCTGTCAAAAATGCAAATATGAAGCAGCCTCCCCAGCCGGCTTGCTTCAACCACTACCGATTCCGAAGGCGATTTGGGTGGATGTTTCAATGGACTTCATTACGGGTCTACAAAAATCGCAGGGGTTCACATATATTATGGTTGTGGTGGATCGGCTCCCTAAGTACAGGCATTTTATGGCACTTAAATTTCCCTTCACGGCATGTACTGTGGCAGACTTATTTTGCAAAGAAATAGTTAGGTTGCTCGGGGTGCCTCGTTCGATAGTTAGTGACAGGGACCCCGTGTTCGTGAGTTCTTTTTGGAGGAAGCTATTCAAGTTGCAAGGTACTAAATTAAAATTGAGCTCGGCTTATCACCCGAAAACCGATGGGCAGACTGAGGTGTTGTCGCACATTGGAGACTTATTTGCGTTGCTTTATATCAGAACAACCGAGCAAATGGGTGGGATGGTTAGCATGGGCGGAGTACTCGTACAACACTTCCTTTCAAACTGCGGCGAAATCCACCCCATTCGAAATTGTTTAAGGGCGAATACCCCCTTCGCTACACATATTTCTACCCGAGGAATGCAAGGTTGATGCGGTGGCTACAATTCTAGTGGAACGAGATGTAATACTGAAACAATTGAAACATAATCTGATTCGGGCCCAACAGTTGATGATTAAATATGTAAATAAACATCATCGGGATGTGGAATTTCAAGTAGGGGACAAAGTCTTTCTCAAGATTTGGGCGCATCATTAGACTTCTTTAGCTGAGAGAGCCCATACGAAACTGGAACCAAGGCACTACGGTCCCTTTGAAGTCGAGGGAAGAGTGGGACAAACAGCTTATCGTTTGCGCCTACCAAACACGAGCCGGATCCACCCGGTGTTTCATGTGTCGCAACTGAAGAAGCTGGTGGGGAATCATCCCGTGGAAGGTGAGGTTCCACCGAATTTGGCCATAACAGACACTAGCATTTTCGAGCCTGAATTAATTTTGGATTGGCGCGAATTGAAAGACGGTAATAAGGTGGCAAGACAAGCATTAGTAAAGTGGCTAGAAAAGGCGCGCGACGAGGCTTCTTGGATTGATGAACTGGAACTTGTGCAACAATTTCCTTATTTTAGCCTTGGGGACAAGGCTAATTTTAAGGGGCGACGAGTTGTTGTTAACCGAGTTTACGAACGAAGAAAGAAGGAGAAGATGGTCGAGCAGCAAGGTGGAAAAGAAGAAGCAACTTAAGTTTAATATTTATTTACTGTTGTATTTTAATTAGGCAAATTAATTAAGTTCTGTAATTTGAATTAATTAGGAGGGAAGTTAGAGGAAGTTTGTATTTACAGTTATTTCCTTGCATTGCAGACGTGAATTAAGTAGGCAAGAATAGAGTTTGTAAAACATGATCTATATTTTCTGGAATTGAATCAAGCGTGTTGCTTGGGCAAGAACTTGTTCTTGAGAAATCTTCGTTATTCAAAATAAGTACTAACAACCACCCTGAGATCAGTTTATTAATGATGTCATCATATGAACTTCCAAAAATACCCCCGTCCAAATTTTATACATTTTTATGACAGAAAATTATACGAAGACCCCCTCGCATAATGTGTAATTACCCAAATACTCCCTCACCCTTTTGAAATTACATAAAGACCCCCTCATGTAAGACATTTCTTACAATTACACTCCTGTGTATTTGCAGATTCTTACAATTAACCCCTAAAAACCTTACAAATACCCCTAGAGGGAGGTATTGGTAATTTAAAAAAAGTAAGGTATTTTGGTAATTACACTTTTATGAAACGATTTTTGAGAAGGAAGGGAAAAAAAAAACAGATTTGATTTAGTTAATTATTTATTTCCTTATTTTGAGTTATTGCTTAATTAGGTTTCCTTGTTGGGCTAGAAGTTTATTTCCTTGCTTATTTAGTTACTTGTTGATTAAGTTTTCTAGTTGCTTAGGGGTCAAGTTACTTCATTTCGTAGTACGAGTCTTTAGTTATGTAAGGCGTTAGGGGTTACGTTTTTCATTATTCAGTTTTGAATCAATAAAGAATCGGCTTTTAGATTGGAGCAAGATTTATTCTTGTTGGATTTTCGAGCTATCGAAATTATTTCTTTTATCGTTTTTCTGTTTCTATCATATACATTATGGGGGGGTGGGTATTTGTGTAATTATGAGGGGTATTTTCGTCTCTTCAGACGAAAATATAGTTCTAGATTTTTTTTTCTTTTTTTAATATTCAAGTATGGGGCAAAAATGACATTTAATACTATTTGACCATTGAACGAGGGGGGGGGAGGCGCTTTGGGTAAATGTAATTTGCAATGTTAGTGAGTTAGGTATTTGTAATTTCACTTATAAGATGGTAGTTTTGTGTGAGAAAAAGGAATTTTCTCAGTAATAGATTTTTTCATTGTTTTCTTTTCCTTTTTATTTTCCCTAGTACCAAACAAGGGAAAATGATTTTCCTTGTGTTTTCTTTTCTTTGCCCTAGCAATTTTTTTGAATCCAACTGAGTGTCAGAATCTTCCTGAAGTCAAAATTCATTCACCTCTTCCTATACCCGGTTCAGTCAGTAGCTCTAGTAATACCTTAGAAGTGAAGTGAGAGGAAAATTTTCCAGAATCCTTTTAGCTACTGATATATTAGCAGCGAGCATAAACTCCTCGATCATCTGGTTTGCTTCTCGAATTTGATACATACCTGCACATAAATGTAAAAATAATTGCAATAAAAAAAAGAATTGAAGACAGATCAAATAGGGTGCAAGATGATGTCCAATGAATGCAAAAGAAACTACATCACACATGAAATGGGCTCTTTACCCAACATGATGTTCAAGCTTCAGGAATTTTAGTGCATGCTCTAGTCAATTGTCATTATACAATGAAAACATTGTGTCAATTTACTGGTTGATTAACAATATAACATGGTAAATCAACATGAGATCACAAGTCCTTTTAGAAAAAATTTAGGTGGGAAAAAATGGCAGAGACATGATAATAATAATTACAAAGATTTTCTTCACCAGTCTTCCCAGATCGTGTCGTCTAATGTCGTAAAAGTTTAGGAAATATTTGTTTATCACTGCACTAAACTAACTAAAAAGGAGCTGAAGCAGTTTTTCTCACTGTATAATTAGCACATCAATTTTCATGTAGGAAAAAAAAAATATGTATATATATATCATATATTTAGCTTTTTACCAAACATTGCCAAGGAGAAGCGAAAAAGAACAACATACCAATATCAAGAGGATCATGAGTTTCAGTATCAATCTGAAATTTCACTTCAGCAGAAGCAAGAGTTAAGGCTCCTCTTTCAATGCGTTTTTGCCTCATTATCTACAAAATTTCAGGGGTAAATTTATATAGCTTTATTAAAAAACGAGCTATTGAGTATATTAACTCTTGACAGTTACCTTTGCTAACACATTCATATTCCGCAAATCTGTCGTTAATGGGTCCATCAAGCGACTGTAAAATGAACAGAATTAGAAAAAAGTATGAGATATGGAAAACATAATATTTTGATGAGTTCATAGAAAGATCAGTCAAATAACCACCCAGGATAAAAAATAAAGAAAGAAAGAAGGAAGACATAAATCAAAGCCACAGCTTTAGTGTGCATCAAAAATAAAACAGCAAATTAGAAAAGCTATGGTTTCACATATAGCTAAGGTTACACATACATACAAAGTCCAATCCTCAAATTTCTTTTCAAATACGCAAAGAGACATAGCTTGAGCCATGTAACCTTTGGACTTCTGAGTGGAAAGATCCTTCTCAGGAGACCAAACAACTCACTTTCAAAAATAAAAGGAAACTCAAGACAAAGATGGAAAAGAAATTATCGAGGAGCACTGAAATATTCAAATTACAGCATGTAAAAGACATACTATGCAGGCATGCATCTAATTCGTTCAATCTAAAGAAACTTTAAACTTCTGTAGTTTCATGCATAAAATGCAATGTATATTGTTTGGTTTGGAATCACACAAATGTTCATAAGAAAGAGACTGCAGATGCATATTCGAGTAAGGAACAAACATGACCTGTGACCAAATACCGCAGTTGCAAGAAAAGCTCAATAAACAGTCATAAAATGGCAAGTTGATCAAAAGATATTACAAAAGCATGACAACAAGCAGTTTAAAATAAGAAAAGAGAAATGTATAAAAGGTAAACGGATAAAATACGACCAAATAGAACCTAAAAGCGGCTAGTGTAGTTCAGAAGTGCTAAATAAAAGAATCTATTAGAAGAGAAAATGTTAGATATGGCTACCTATCATCCATCCTTGCCTGAGCCTCAACGTAAGATAATGCTGCACAAGATTTTATAATGGCCTTTGTGTACCTCGTAGAGATAATTTCTGCTTCAGGAGTCATTTCCTAAATTGCAAACATGTAGGAAAGCAGAATCAATAGCGGCCTGTGGGTTTAATAAATATGAAAAAACAGATATAAAATTACATGTAACGAGAAGGAAGAGGAGAAGGTTAAAAGTGTACAACTAATTTGCCAAAAAATTAACAGGTATTATCTGGTACATTAAGCTATCGATATAATATGCACAAAACTATTTATAAAAAGTACCCATCAGACTAACCCTAATGATACATACAAATTACGCAACAATTGACAGTTGGCCCCCTCCTTGGAAGGTTGATACTTAAAATAAGTGTACAACTAATTTGCCAATAAATTAACAGGTATTTCATGGACACTTGTTCTTCCAGAATACTAACAAATCTTACGCACACAGTTCATGAAATGCATTAAACATGTCAGCAAGTATCGTGAAATAAGTCCAAATTAGCCATTAAAATCCAGTTGCTATAAGACAAAAGATGTACCCAAATAACAGAAAATGTTAATCTCTCCACATCTGCACGCAGGGAACAAACATCTGCAAAGTATAGATAAGATTGCATTAGTATAGGTTGATCCTTTTGGCCAAATATTCCATCAATGCAAGATCGAGAAGAAACTATAAATAACCCATTAAGTAAACAAATAGATCACCTTCTGTCAGAGGTTTTGGAAGCATGTCAATGCGCCTCTCCACAAGGTAGACAGAGGTACCCCTTTGTGAGGCCTCATCATCCAAGGGGGTTCCAGGGTGAACAAAATTTGTGACATCAGCAATATCTAATACATGCCATTAAAGATAACAATGAAACAGATATCATGCATTACTCCCATTAACTAAGGGAATAAAAGCCTCTTACTACATTGTATCTTAATAATTAGTTCAGGTCATCTAAAGCATACAAGAGAGAACAATATTTTGTATATTTGTATCTACGATAGATTTACTCAAAGTCCAGGATGGACAGTCTTTAAACTATCTGAGATGGTACAACCAAAAAAATAGCCAATGTCCCTAGGATTTCTATATGCTGTAATGCCATGACAATTAGCCATCTAATAAAACTTAAGTCATGAATTTAACATTCACATAATTTAATAGCTAAAAACATCTCCAATATGCCTATATCAGTTTGACCTTAAAAAAGACGCTCACTGTTTTAAAAATACTAGATAAGGGCTCTACTTAAAAATTGTCTGAACATAACATAGAAAAAAATTTGGGTTTCAGACATTTTTTTCTAATTTATAAGAATAGAGAAATAGAAGCGGCTAGAAATCATCCTTCCTGGTCTTTTCAAATTAAATATCCTGATTTTGTGCTAGAACTAGAACTTAGTCAATCATTGAAAATATAAGCATGGAATTCTGAATTGCTTTTGAAGCTATGAGAACGAGAAAGTACATGATGTATCTAGCCAGTTCATAGATTATCTACAATAAACTTTTGCAAATCTAGGTCATAACAAAAAAATAGAGTGGGCCAAAAAATAGACTGGTACTACCAAGAAGAACCTTTATTACAGCCAGAACTTACCCAATCTGCATGAATTAAAATTTATAGTGGATCTTATTTTTGGTTAGAGAACACTTATACACGGGGTAATTACTTATTCAAGAAAAACTTAACACAAAGTATACTCATCTTCACCCCATTTTGTCTCCCAAAAGACAGAGATGATAAGATGAGAACCGGAAGCCATAAATACATATGTATCTAGGATCTTAATAATATTAGATTTCTTAGTTGTTCAAGGGACAATCCATGTCATGGATAATTCATTTGGAAATACATTAATGTTGAAACACTAGTACACAAGGTCTTATGCTTTTGCAAGGTTACTACTCCTCTAATATCTTAAAGATGCACATTGCCATGAAATAGTTGTAAGGATCTTCATTAAGGTCTTCTCTTGAATTCCTAAGAATGAGAATTGAAGAATTTATGAAGGTCCAACCAAAAATCTCTTGTCAGAGATTTTTTATAAACAGCCAATGTAAATTTGACCAGATTTCTGAATAAGATGAGGTTCATCAGTTAGTTTAGCATGACACTTAAAAATTATTTCAGAAACTAGTTAATAATTGTGCCGCTACATTTTATTGACATCTGACAAACTCCATTTCATGATCTTCAAAGACGAATCACATAAATCATTACAAGAAAAAAAGAGAGGGGGTGCATATTTGTGGCATTTCCACTGAAAAATGATGCTTTAGGAGAATAGTGTCCTTTCTCCAATAAACAGTAGAAAGACTAAGGAGTAAAATGTTCCTATGTGAGAACATCTCAAAGGACGACCAAAGACAAACAAGAGACCAAACCTTTTATAGTGTTAATAAGAAACTAAATAACAAGATAATGAGAGGATACGAACTCCCACTTCAAAATTTCCACTTGGAAGAAGTGTACAATGTAATGCATCATCAATATCCTTGCATCCTGCAGAAATGTAAAATCCAAATAAAGCACCATCAACTTTATGTGACGGTAGAACTTTGAGGTGCCTCAAGTATGAAAAGGAGAATCAGACATAACAATATTGATAAAGATAAGCAAAATATTTCTACATATCAATTAAATCACCTGGAGGATCCACACTGAAGACACGTAGCTGACGCAGATCCTGTCTAGTGGGATTCGCTATATCTTGAGCCGTCACAGACCAAGGCAACGGTGGCAAACATGCCAAAACTTGAGATGAGAATGGTCTTGCATCAATATCATTCTCTATCAGCACCACCTGCAAAGAAAATGTATGCAGTCACACATGCTGATCCTGTAAATTGTATAACTTTTATCCAGATGAGTGTCCCATTTTGTTTTTAGATGAAACTTTAGGTTAGAATAGAAAAGTGAGCATTCGTTTTTTGGGCTTCCTTGTTTTTCATTAATATTTATATTTTATAATAGGTTATTTCTTTAATAGTGGGGCTCTGATACAAGTCGACTGAAGTTTATGCCTATTACGACAATATTATGATTTGATATCTCTCTTTCAACACCTTTAGCCATTCTCCTTTCCCTTCATTTTGGTTCTTTGATATTTCAATAGATACGGGTAAGATAATTACGAAAAAGTTTATTAGCTATATATTTCAGCTCATTTACTTCAGAGTTCAGACGAATTCTGAAGTGAAATTGTTACTATTGTTATATTAACACAAAGCTAAATTTTCCGGTGGATTTTTCTAAGATTTGCTATTGCATGTGCAGAAAGCTTCTATTAACCCACTAGATGGATTTAAATGTCTTTTCAATCCGCGGTTGGATAACATTCAGAAGATAATGCAAACCTATTCAAATTTGTTTACATGTTTTACTTGCTGGAGGAACCTATTGTCTGCAAAAGATGTTAAACCGGAAGTATTTTCAAAGGTCGCTCAGGTTAAAGGTAGCAGAAAATGAGAGAATATTGGAATCTAATATACAACTTTTTTAAGTAAAGTAATAACTTGGAGCATTTCTATAAAGCAACTGAGAGCATTCGACGGTAGACAGAGGAAGTATACAATCAGTGAAGTAATTATTCAACCAAGGCAAGCTTAAAGGTTATCAGTACAAGATTTCAATAGTCTAAGTCATGTGGAGATGCACAAGGTATGAAAAATAACTTAATGGAAGTTACTGTCACTCCCTCTTTTCTTGACATTTTAGAAGTGGCAAGAAAACAAGTTTCTACAACGTACCTCGCTTTCCGTATCTCTATCACCTATCTCGCCAATTGTTCTTACATAATGTCCAGAAGGATATCGAGATAAGCGATCCCAGGAATCAACAGCAACAATGATTCTTTTGTCTAATAAATTTCCAAGCTGTCGAGTTTGTACCCGAATCTTAGGAATCCTTCGATCTTTGGAGACAAATAGAGCATGTGCAACACCACCCTCACCCGCAGGCATAGGCATTGGGTCCAAAGACCCACAATAACTGCATAAAAGATTAAAAAAAATTAAAAATTAACATAAGAAAACAGATAAAGTATCATAGGCAAATAAGTAACCATATGTTCCCCACACTTCCAACACTTCTTGCAATTTCATCTCTATGGAGGGAACTTCTGTTTTTGGCTCAATCCTAAATTGAGTTGCCTAGATGGATTTTATTTGTTTACCGAGTTCAAGAACGAAAGAGAGGAAGATTTTCTTGCCCTCAGTAAAAGCTCTCTATTTAACCACCTGAGCAAAGTTTCTCCAAACTATTCATACTTCCATTGAGCATTAGGGGACACCACACACAAGTTGGGGTTTTTAGGGTTTTCAAGATTTGTACTCCTTTCTTGTATAGTTTAAGCTTGAAATGTGGAATATTCAACGAATGAAAGATTTTTAGGGCACCAGAATTCTTCCATTTTCTGCCCTTGATAATGTGGAATATTCAACGAATGGATTAAATGCAGGGTAAGCTTTCTAAGCTGATCGATATAAAGTATAAACTAGTTTCTTTAGTTACTTCAGTTGCTCTTGGCTCTCTCTCTCTCTTCTGCTCATATAAGAGTACATGGGCTGTTTTTGTATTTTTCTGCTGAGTACATGGTTGATTTGTCACGCTGGACTGGCGACAATTTTGAACTTAGAACAGGAATATATTATTTTTAGTGAATTGCAGCAGAACAAGCATTTACACCTTTCAGAAAAAAGAAAGACATTACTCTTATACAAGGAACCACTTCTTGAACTTTTTCAAGTTCAATGACCTGTACTGAGGAAGAGTGCAACCAAGATGTCTAAGTTTACAAAATACAAGGTGCATATAGTGTCAGGGATTCAAAATGCTAAAGCCAAACGAAGTCAGATGCTTTGATCATTACTGATCCATAAACACAGATACTTTGATCATTTACTGATACATAATCAGAAGCAGCTGATAAGATTGAAGCTAGATCTTAACCTTTTAACGTTACGATCTAACGTGCTACAAATAGTCGCATATTTTCATTGTTTATTAACAATATGTTTATGATGTCTTAACCTCACAATAAGCACGCTGACGCCACAGAACGAACATTGCCCCCCAACCCCCAGGTCCCTCAACTAATTCAGAAATTAAGACCAACCACCATTTCAGAATACATTTTTTTCTGATTATACTATTTTTCTTTCTCTTTGATCAAAAGACTGCCCTATCGAATGTGACCCATTTTCTCCTTTTGTAATGGAGTATATTTTAATCTCAAGATGCCCCAGCACATAATCATGTCCATTACAACATCCAGCCTGTAACAGCAAGTCTGATGTGTCTCTAAGCGTATTCTTATCTGTCAGAGTCAGAGGTCAGACACAGACGCTCAGGTCTTTTCAAGTGAAGTGCTTTAACACTTCAGCTATCATTTAGTAATACCAATTCTAGGATTGATGTGCATAAACCCCACTCAATGGTTATTGATCAAAAGCAATTAAGCCAATAGTCCATGCTTCAAAAGACTGGAGAAAACAGTAGTTTCATGAAGAGAGAAAGTTAGTAATGATCCAATCATTTCACTTACGAGTGCCAGTTCCGTTTTATAATGCCAACAACACGTCCAGATGGACGAGCAGGCATGGCATTCTTGTTCTCAGCTGAAACCTGTGTAAGATTTGTAACTCTAGGAGCATCATCAGCACTGCCTGGAGCTAAATGAACGTCATCTTCCTCCTCATCCTCTGGTACAATGTGAAAAAGGATTCAAATATAATGCAAAGGGAGAGTCCAAACAGGTAACATATACATACATATATATATATATATATATATAATGAGAGAGAGAGAGAGAGAGAGAGCAAGCTGAAAACACTTTGGACAAAAGCATCTCTAATGGGTATACCATCATATCTACAGACAGACACACACACAACTATTATGTGTTTATATATACAGATAAAGATATGCAAACAAGCAGAGACATACATATGGTATAAAATAGTAAGCTTAGATAAGTTATGGTAGATCCAGTAACATACCCATTAAACTATTTGGTCATTGACCATGTGCAGCAAAATGATCAACTAATAATGCAAGACTCTCTAACCCAAAGTGGTATCTTGTCCTTACAAAAATGGCATGGCAGATGAAAATCAAACAAAGAGGTGTCTTTAATAACATGGCATCTAAAACTCCAATAGACTCTTCACAGAAAGGTATCTACTGAAGTGTCCAAGTCCCTGGCAGATTATACTGATAAACTACCACTGATGTAAAATATTCAAGAGATCATAGGTATGGTGTCTTATTCACAGGTACCTAATCTTTCATACACATCTTATGAATCCCATGGCATGTAGAGCTTAAGAGACAAGATGAGCAGCTCTTATGAAAAGGACATTTTCAAGAAGATCAAAGTCCATATCTTACACCAAAGACGAAAAATAATTGGCGAATGCATGTTATATCCATGGAATTAAAAGAAAAATGACCACCAAACCTCAACTTGAATATGTGCTTAAAATAATGCTGGAGCTTCTGCTTTTTTCAAACTTGATCTAGGAAAGGGCTATCATCAAATCCTGTGTGCCCTTGAGATCAACAATAAAAATAATAATCTTTAAAACTAAGAATTGGCTGCACGAATGGCTTGTAATGCCCATTGGTTTTTCTATAAGCATATGTGGGAGTCACGACCTCAACTTTCCAACCTCTGAATAGTCAGTTCTCATTGAGGACACCCCTATGTATAACAAGAACGATGGAAAAAGCATTCATCACTCTAGCATGTATTGCACCATGCAACTTTTCAAATTGATTTAAAGGAGAGTTGCCTCATGAGTACAAGTGTAGTGTATACAATTTCTCTGCCAAAAGAGTTGAAGCCGGTCTAGACAATGTACAGGCTAATTAGAAAGGCTCCTCCTGAACTACTACATGAAGTATGGAGTTTCCACTGATTGGCTGCATTCTATAAAGCAACTGATTTAAAGTGTTTCAGACTCTCATGGCTCCCATAATTAATTGAGTCAACTATAAGATGGCTCAATTCACATGAACCAATACTGAAACTAGAGTTTGCAAAAAGTTAGGGCAAGAATGATTGAAGTTCCTGTTCTGCAATCAAAACTTTCAAAGATATTTGAGATTGAATTCGATGTTTCACCTTATAAATTGGAGAAGTAATTAGTCAAGTAGAATACCCTATAGCCTATTTTAGTGAGAAACTAAATGAAGCAAAACAAACAATCCAAGGCATCCCAATTGGCATCATTATTTAGTTTTACAGAGTTTGATGTTGTATTCTGACCATGAATGTTAGAACTTAATTTTATTAAAACGATATACCAACAAGAATAAATTCTAGCCCCTACAAACCGAAGTTTGCCCCAAGCTTAAAGCTCGATTCCACAATAAAATCCTGAATGAATAAAATAAACCCTAAAGACTCCTATTTATACTACTACTCAAACCCTAAAGAAAACTTGCCACCAAAAAAACATACTAACAATCAGACTCTACTAATTAATTAACTCAAACATAAAATAAAACTAAACAGCCTTAACAACACGTCTAATCTGCTCCTTCTTCTTTTGCTCATAAATCCGCTTCATAACAATTCCACCCCCCTTAAAAACAACTTTGTTAGGCTGAACTTAGGAAATTGTTGCCTATGCTTGTAAGGCCTTCCCGAATAAGGAACATCGAATCGCATCATGTATGGCACCTGCTGAGCTTTTTCATGCTCCGGTTTAGCTTCCAATTTCACTGGTTCTTGACCACTTAATTATTAAACTTGGTTTTGGACATTGCTCCAGCATCAATCTGATGGTCCAAATTTGCTTTCTTTGGATAATTGGCATCACTCATAGTTTCTTTAGTCTCAGTATGATTGATACCATTACTCTCAGTTGACTTTGGTGATATCATGGCGGGATCATTTTCTTGAAAATTAATCTTTTCTATACCACCCTTAGCCACCGACTGGTCTTCTAAGATGTTTTCATTACTACACCCGATCGTATCACTGTTCTCTCGGCACAAGGAAGCTACAACTTCAATATAATTATCTGCAGAAGCATCCATAGTTTTTACTGCTTTTGTTAAACAGGGTCTAAGCTTGTCTGCACAGTTTTGAATCACTCTCTCAGTCAACTTCTTTGCAATTGGCATGACAGCCTCATTGCTCCTTTTCAAGGTAGCTAAGATTGGATTAAGATACATGTGAGAATATATCTTCACTTTCTTCTAAAACAAGAGTCATAATTGTCTCCATAGATGCAAAGATGACTTCTGTATGATAAACTCCAATAGCTTGGATAAAGTGTTGGAACATCTCAATAATCATCTGGTCACATTCTAAATCCAACATGATGACACAAGACCTGACTTTGGTCATGATTTCAAGTATGGTGACCCTTTTTCCATGGGATCTGGATGTGTTCGACAAATCCTGGAAGGATGATACAATCAACTGGAATACATTCTTCATCTTTTCATCATCATATGGAGCATACGGTGCAGTAGTTCTCGTCATCTCACTGATGCAAGAAGCTATGCCTAATTTTACATCATTGTCTGAATGCTTCACCAGCTCTTCTGCAACCAGTGCCTTCTTTAGTGGAGAAAGAGCAGTTTGCATGGATTTGGCAGGTGACTGCTCCACTGTTGATAAGAGTTCCTCAATTGATCGAGAAGAGACAGGAGTTCATCAATAGAAGAGGGAGGCCAAAGGAATCTGTTGCCAGCTGCATTAAGACGTTCTTCCCGTTCTTTATGGGAAAGTGGCGTCATTATTATCTCGAATTCACTCGTTGATCCGGCAGGTCGGACCAAATTGTTAGAACTTAATTTTATTAAAACGATAAACCAACAAGAATAAATTCTTGCTCCTACAAACCGAAGTTTCCCCCAAGATTAAAGCTCGATTCCACAATAAAATTCAGAATGAATAAAATAAACCCTAAAGACTCCTATTTAAACTACTACTCAAACCCTAAAGAAAACTTGCCACCAAAGAAACCTACTAACAATCAGACTCTACTATTTAATTAACTCAAAACATAAAATAAAATTAAACAGCCTTAATAACACGTCTAATCTGCTCCTTCTTCTTTTGCTCATAAATCCGCTTCACAACAATTAGGATCTAGCAGACAGGTATTCTAACATAAGAAATGAATCTAGTGATCAATTTACTTTGCAGCAATAATACATACTCTTAAGCAAAGATAACATAAGCATAAACACTTTAAAGACTACAAACCATCATTTGCTATTACGAGAGATTTTTCTTCTTGCCACTGATCCTGAGGCAAAAGTTCCACAGCCACTATATCACCATCAAAAGCCCTATTCATGTTTGCACGCCCATATAGAATAATTTCATCCCCAATGCTTTCACTGCCAACATATGCTTCAAACGGATTGAAACGATTAACCCGAAGTTTCCCTTGGTGGTAAATTCCACGATGTAAGCCAGAAGTAATTTCTGAAATGGGCTTATGCTACATGAGAAACAGACAGCAAAAAATATTATATAAAAGGCAATACTGTATGCATGGAGGAGACCATAAACCAATTAGTGCACATCCATAAAGGGAAAATTATATTAGCCTGAATACCTCAGGATAGATCGTTTTTCTCTTTGAGGGCCTCAGATCTTCGACATCTTCCATCGTAACATCCTCAGATGGAGGCTGAACAATCAGGTCGAGTAATGCTGGTTGACCAAGCGACTTGACATATGACTCAACTGCAGAGGTAATCAAACTCTATTACAAGATATATCAAGATGAATATTCAACAAAAGGCTTTTTGATGAGTTAGCAAAACAAAATTCTGCAAGAATAAGTAGCATTTGAGACAACCCAGTGGCAGCGACATCCAAAAAGCACCTTGATTCTCAAGTTGACTATTATTATCACATTATGCGGGAGCCCTCTAAGGATGATGTAGAATCAACAAGCAATTCAAGAATCAGCATATACCTGTCTCCGCAAGAATCCCATCCTTAAGAGCTTTCTTCTTGTTGTCTCTATCATTTGTAATAAGCAAGACGCGCACTGCACCTCCGAGATGATTCTGATACCATTGGGTCGCCACGCGAATAGCTGAACAACATATTCAGTTGTAAAAAGTGGAAAATCTACAACTACAAGTCATGAACCTAAGAATAACATCAGTTTATAAGCACAGAATATTCTTTTAGTGTGCAAAAAAATATGGCTCCTACATTTAGTTCAAACTAATATTGATTTCTTGACTTACCAGTTGGCTTAAGTTGATCAAGAGCAAAATTACAGAAGAATCAGTGAGAGTGTGTAAAAAATTTATCACAGTGCCTTCTTTCTTTAGTATCCAGCATGAAGTGCCTTCTCCAATGGACTTTGGGAGGTATCCAAGCATTGATCTATAGCAAAATATTTACACTCCTCTCCATACATCATATCCTCTTTCGACCAATAAATTTTTTCTTTCATCTCAGAAACAGTTAAAAGTTGATGTAACTATGCAGGGTTGTGAACCTAACCAAAATATCTTTTTTCATTGTAAAAGAATGTGAAGCATGAATTCTCATGTTCATACAAGTTACACTTAGCAATTAAGTTGAAGTTTTACCAATCTTACATAAACGGGTAAAGCAGTAGAGTCAATAGGTGGGAAGTTCAAATTTTTTAGATCTTATCAATATTCAGTTAGTACTTTCACATTTATCAGAACCTTGGTTCAATCATAACTTCATAAGACAGTTTTCAATAAAAAATAAACAAAATATCCACTTCATGTGAATAGATAGATAGATAGATACTAATTCAAACACCATGAAGGGTTAAAGAATAAGATACGACAATTCATACTTCATTATGCATATGAGAAGTTGAATGACCTCAGCATTTGCCCTCTTTATTTTATCTTTGGGGTTTCATGATTATATTTTAAAAGATGCTGCAAAGCGTGCAAATAACTTAATCATCCAGACTCGGATCATGTCCATGTTGATCGGGCTATACAGATTTCATGGTATACTATCGAATAAAACATGCTGATAAAAAGGAAAATTTTAGATAGGGTATTTTCAAACTTCAGCAAACTATTCCACTTTCTCGAAACTGAAAAGAAATTTCTTAATTAGACATGAGGTTTGATGTTTTATCACCATTTAGATTATACATGAGAAATAATCGCCAGAAGTTTTCAAAATTCTATTTAATAGCATTTTCTGAAATAAGATGATGGAGTAGCATCTAAGAGACTTGTTATGAATGCTGCCTTTCAATTTTCTTTTCCTTACAGAGCTTCTGTCCCGGTTTTCTGTCAACTTTCTGTTTAGCTTTAGCCCAACGACAATCTTCATTTCCCATTTTGTTCGTAAATACCAAGCTAAGTGCCTTATTATAGTTTTGGTTTATTTCTAGGTGTAAGACAGCTATTCAGATTTCTCAGATATGTCAAGGCTTCTAATCCCATGGAAGCTTGGGTGTCCAATAGGCTATCTTGATTAATTTTCTTTAAATGTCCTGTCATACAATCACGGAATCACCAATATATTGAACAGACTAACAAAATATTTCTTTTGATCTTCCATTGATTTAACATGAAAAAAAAACTGATCGGCATCAAATGGAGAAAGAAAAAAGCAAAAAAAAAAAAAACTTTTTACCTGCTTATTGAATATCAAATCATTAACTTGTGACTAAATTTCGACACTTTTGGCACCACTGAATTGACAAACTCAAATTTGTTGAGTCAATAGTTTGAGATCGATAACAAATTAAACTACCAAAAAGAGCACCCAAAACGATGATGATAAATCTATACTATTTATGAGTGAGAGAGGTTTAGATTAACTACCTTGGTATGATTGTAATAGATTGATAAAACTAACCCATCTAGAACAATAATGCCAAGGTAGTTTTAGGACTTTATCTTGTCTCCACTTCTCTTTCTGAACGTTTAGTACTTCAACTCTCTTTCTCTCTTCACTTTTTATTCTTTTTCTTTTTTCTACAATTATATCATTTATCACTTTTTCTTTTACTTATCATAAATTCAAATAAATAAACTAAACCACGTAAAAATCAATAATATCATACAAAAAACGTAAATAATATTTTACTTGTATAACTTAAAAATTCAAGCATGCACATCGAGTGTGCCAAAACCGCTTATAAGCCAGAAATACATAGATAGGTGTCTCTCTTGCTCTGTTTTGTTCAAAGGGAAAATCCAACTTTCAAGGAAAATCCAACTTTCAAGGAAAACTTTTCTCAGTATTTCATGCGTTTGCTGATGCTAATACTTCTCAGATAACCTTAAAGCTAGGGCTTCAAAGGGTCCGGTTGAGGCTCGACTAATTTGACCATAATTTGATTAGCTAAAAGCCAAAAAACCCTACCTGGAGTCCAAATATATTCCACAATATAAAGTTTCCTTTATCCTAACATTTCAATTAAGTATTCACATACAAAAACTAAAATTGACGTGTTCGCAGGCTCTTCATTACTATGCTAACTCAACATGGTCCTTTCTGTGTGATCATTATAGAAACAGCACTAAGAGCATTCAAAGTCATGTAAGTGAGAAGAAACTAGAAATCATACATATGAAAGAAACTAAAGAAAAGAATAACATGAGTTATAAACGATTGCAGAAGAAGGTTGAATAAATGCAGAAAACATATATGAACAATGTAGGTGCGGTGAACAGACTTGGTCTTGGATAAAAAAGTTCGATATTTCTAGTCCCGTGCTTTTATTAGAATTTCAGTGGATGAAATCCTTTCCTCCCATTTCCTGGAACCAAACAAAACCATAGAGATAATGTAAACAACATACCTCTGTCATTTCTATCATTTGGAGATTCACCGTTCTCAATCTTCACATATGTTTCCCTATATGTAAAATAAAAAATAAATAAATATTATACCCGCCTATATATGTTCATCCTGATCTTCTTGCTGCTACAAGAACAATAATTCAAAAGCATAATGCCATCAATGCAAAGAGTAAAAATTAGCCAAGAATTAATTAAGCAAATTTCCACATGCTAAGATAAGTTATGGAATACAAAAGGAGATCATGCAAAAATCAAGATTTAGCTTATCATGTCTAACCCCCGTGTTGTGGACGGGCTACATAGGATCTTGCATCCAGTATGGACATGTCATTTAATTCGGTAATTTTCATCACCTCATTTTTCTGTCTCCTTTTATGTCTGTTCTTACCAAAATTCTGAAGTGAGCTAATCCTCTTAACCACTCTAACACTCCCAATCACAGTTTACTTCGTGCAAAACAGAAAACTAGAACCCTTCGACCAATGTATTTATTAATTACTAACCAAAACTACTGATTAACACAGCTACTTCCGGTCAAAAATGAGCTTTAATCAAACTGAAAGGAAAGTTGGAAGCGAAGCAAAAACCACATTGATGATAATAGCACAAGTCCCAATGCGTGCAATCAACTGAACTAAGCAAAATCAAAAATTCTGATACGAGCATACTTGTGATATTCATTCGAGAAGACAAAAAATCTCCTTTGCGTGTTGCTGCATAGCGCCCTAAGTCTATTATATACAGAGAGATTTTTGTTCTTCACCTCCTCCAACACTACTGATAGCACCACCACATCATCGATGGCCGGATTCTCGAGCAAATCAATCTAAGAAAAAGTTGTAATAACAAAACAACCGTGTAAGCAAAATTAAAATGTTTTTGCATAACTGGCAACAAGAAATAAAAAAAGAAAAGAAGGAAATATAGAAAATAAAAGAAAAAATTGACCTGATTGAGAACAACATTGGTATCAACAACGAGGATAGTGGAGGCAGTGGAACTGAGGCGCGCGGCAGCAACGTCGCAAACTTTGCAAAAAGGGACACCACAGTATATATCATCTCTCAAATAGTGTTCTCTCACAACCTGTAGACCAAATGCCTGGTGGTTAAACCCTAGTTTCAAAACAAGCTATGGCAGATATGTGTGTGTGTGTGTGTGTGTGTGTGTGTATATATATATATATATATATATATCTCACAACTACAGTTCAGAAGAAAGAATAACATCACACGCTCAAAGACCTTGACTACTTTTCCTTGCTTCGTTTTCTTAACGAATGACTTGCTCTGCAACATCCTACTTATTCCTTAAGCTTCTTTCTTCCTTTCTTTCTTTCTGTGAGTATCTTTATTTATTTATATCAGAAAGAGAGCAGAGGGGATGTGCGGTGGACGTGGGGGTCTTATGGTGGCGAAAAGCAGCCGGTTCTGGGGCGGGGCAGGTTTGGTTATGCCTTTACTATGCTTTTCTTTTCCGTTTTGGCGATCGATGACACGTACTTCCAAACGCGTTCATACCCTGATACAGCGCTTAATGAAAAACGCTACTTATTGCGTTTTCTTGCGTTTGTCATTGGAATTTGTATTTTCCGTCTTAGCATATATTATATAGGGTATCCTTTTTCTTGTTTTTTTTGGTTTTGGGTCAAAAGGTAACTCGAAATATCAATCGTATCTCTAGGCCATTTTGACACTTAAAAGATCATTCTCGTATAATTTTCACATAGTTACATGCAAAATATATATCTCGTTTTTGCTTTGGGAAACTTACTCATAAATCTCAAAACACTAACCCAAGACTTGTTACTTGTTAGTCTAAGGGTGTCAGTTTCCACTAGAGGTGGCAAATAGTTGGGTTATATTGGGTTTGGGTTTGGGTTTGATTTAGGTTGGGTCCAAATTGGATCGGTTCCAAGATGTGTCTCAATACTTGGGTCTAATATGGGTTTGATTTGGGTTGGCTTAAGTTGGGTTTCTAGTGGATCCTATACAAGGATCCACAATGGACCCAATATGAACCCAATGGAACCAAATTTTACTACTATGCCAAAAACCCAATAGTCCAACCTAGCATCTTTATGGATGTGTTTTTGGGTGAATTGGTCAATATCTTTGTCCAACAATGAAAGTCAGCGTGCATATCCATTGCACAAATATTATTTTTCAATAGTCTAAATCCAAACAAATATCCATTCATATCTCATGGATGTGTTTATGGCTCTGGAAAATATCATTTTCCAGCAGTATACCCTGCGAAGCAAGTTTATTATTCATATTTAATTAATTTTTTTTTTATCACAGACCCTGTATCAATTCTATTTTCTGTATTTAATATTCATATTACTAAAGTTAGCACCCATAATTAAAATTGATCTTGAATTTTCTTTGTTTAATATCCAAATTACTCAAATTATCACTCATAATTAAATATGAACCGGGGCTACAAACAACAAGAAGATGCTTCTTACAAATTACAATTAACAATAGTTCATACTATTAAAAAAATAACAATAGTTCATACTCCATACAAATAACAAGAAAATGCTTCTTAATCCTTACAAATTAGTGAATTACAATTAACAATACTCCATACTCTAACAAGTCCCAAACCACTTTTTAAGAATTAATACGATGAAGTATCTACTTTTGAATTGAAGTACCGCCAAGCTCGAAAATCAACTTCTCGATGTCTGTTGAGAGTTGCCCCTCTTCTTCTTCACTATCAGAATCATAAGCTGCAATAGGAAATGAGAAAACTATAATGTAAGTCAAATAAGTTAAACCAAAAAGCAACTCAAATATTAGAGATAATATGAGAAAATTGGACCTTCGAGCCAATCTCGACTACACAAAATTGTTTCCGCATTCTCTGGTAGAATTGAACTACGAAACTTATCGATAATTCTACCACCATGGCGAAATGCAGATTTTGATGCAACTGTGGTGATAGGAATAGTCAAAATGTCACAAGCCATTAATGCAAGTTTGGGATAGCACTATTCCCTTTCCAATAATCGAGCACATCAAGATTCGAAAATTGTTTTCTATCAAGTGGAGACTCATTTAAGTATAACTCCAATTGTGATTGACTTCTAGCATCTGCATCTTGACTTAAATATGTATCAAACTCCTGCAAAAAAGTGTAACACATAAATTTCTTTACATCAAAATTAAAAGAACAAATAATGCAATTTTCAAAGGAATATTACTCACATCCATCACCTCTTCCATATCATCATCATACTCAATATTTGAACTCGAAATTGAAGATCGTTCATGCATTGAAGGGGATGCATGCAAATACTCCCCAAACAATAATTGCATTTGTTCTCTTAAAAGACAACTTTTCTCAGTAGCTGTCAAAGGTTCCATTTTTCGATAGCAAAATTTGACAAATGAAAGCTTATATCGGGGATCAAGAATGATAGCAAATGTCAATACAATACTATAAGATTCCCAATATTTGTCCAATTTTGGTTTCATGTTTGTTGCCACTTTTCTTATGCCAAGGTCGGTATTTGTCATCTTCTTTTGTATGAGAATTTGTATACCCTAACATTGCTAAAATAGAGATTTGCAGTTGGGTATTGACTTTATGAGAAAAACTCAGTCATATCGTGAAAAGGTCTCAAAAACTTCAAGATTTTGCAATTGACCCCACTTTTCAAGAGATGGACACCATTTATAATTAGAGTCAACAAACCTCAATTGACAAAATGCATGTAGATACAAGATTGCACTATCAAGTATCAAATAAGTAGAGTTCCACATAATAGGCATGTCTTGTTTCAACTTTTTGCTCGTTTTAAGACCCAGCTGCTTCACACACTCGAAAAATCTTATCATTCTCGCTTTTGACCCTCTTACATACTTCACACTTGTTGGGAAACTAAAAGAAAGTAGTGAAAATGGTATAACAAAAAGAAAATTTGGATTTCCCAATCAAAGGATCAATCTGGATTTAATGCATATAATAAAAAGGAAGTTAGATTCACTCTACCCGTTGTAGAAAAGTGGTTGTATTGTTGGGAATCCTGTAGGGCATGTGCAGCGGAAACGAAAAACAGATCCAGATCCCAAACCAAGATCAATTCGTGGCTTTCGTCGATTTTAATCATGAAAAAGATGAATACGAAAAACTTACCTTTTCGCGTATTCAACTTTGATCCTCGCAAATCTTCAATCTTCTCCAACGGTTCAATTGTACCATCTCTAGATCATCACGTAAGAATTGACTCCGAAAAATCTCCATCTCCAATCTCCATGGCGGCTAGGTGAGATCGAGTGGATTGTGAAGAGAGAAGAAGAAAACGTTTTCTCCTCTGCTTTGTATTTTTGGTGGAGGATTTCAGTTATGTGAATTGTTACAACTATATAATCTGGCTTGTGTTGGAGGATTAAATAAATTGGGATCCTTCAACTTAAGCCCACCGAATCACACACACACGCCCATATAGGCCATTGGACAATCAATTGGGCTATGTTGACCCAGTCAACTTAGTCCAATTAATTTAATCAATTAATATATAATCCAATTAAATATATATTGATTAAATCAATATTAATTATTTAATCAAATAATTAATTATTATTCTAGTCTAAATAATTAATTAACCTAGTCAATTAAATATTCAAACTAATTAATTTAATTTACCATTGTTTAATCCAATTAAACAACTAATTAAATTAATTTGTCCAATTAATTAATTCATCCTTCCCAAGGACAAATTACCAAAACACTCTCCAAATACAAGACTTGATTTTCCCGTCTATTCTTTTATAGCGCGACTCTCTAAATTCGTCTCAATTGGCAATGGGAGGATACCAAAGGATGTGGGTGACACATAGCCAGCACCGTGGCCCCACATCGTAGCCCAACTGAGTACAAAATGATTATATCATTACGAACCTCTAGATTATGATACCGTATGAGTATAAGCCCTTCACTGACGTATCCCGATCGAGTGAGAGTCATGGAATATGTCAAACTCACAAGACTCAATGCTATGCTTAACAATCATAGTAATATGAAATCACTAAACACGAGTTAGTTCATCAGCTCTGGCCAGAGACTTTCAATCTCATTTACCTATGACCGCATAGGATACTTCTCGTTTATTTTCGAGACAGTGAATTCCATCTTGGTAATCACCTCACACGCTACTTGCCCATTGGAACACATTTCGAGGTCGGCCCCACCAACGGGTGAATTGGGCCCAACTACTCTAGTGACAGAATCCAACGTCACAAGCACACTATGACCGTAACTCCTCAGGTCTAAGGCTCACGCATACCTTCATAATCAGTAATCCAATCATTGACAGTCACTGAGTAAAAACCCATGTGATTGGATTACTACGAGCCGTGTTCGAATACACTAATTTCATCAATGTATCTATGACACAAACTCCCACTATCCTATAGTGTTCGAATGGCACTCCTTTGTCAGAGTATGTGTCATACAAGTCTTATACGAATCTCAATGCCCAATCGAGATTCTCCGACTTGCGAACGATTTAAGTGATCAAGTATCAAACTCTTCCAGTGCCCATCTCCTCAAGGAGTGCGAAGGTTTGCCTTGACACACATGGACTAGTTGTTCATTAAGACTTATAGATGCCATCAAGAATTGTACGAACAACATAATATTGTCTTTATATTAATTAGAGGTTGTATAATATAAAATCGTGCCTCATATTCTAACTCCTCGTTGGCATCGAGGGCACATTCCCAACATGGATACTATCCCCAAAGCTCCTACAACATCGGTGGAATAATCGCCCTCTTGATTTCTGACCCAGAGTGATGAATATGCACCACCTCTAAATCACCACGCAGACATCTTAATGAGAAATCTTCCTCTTTTTCTCTTGATGAACACGGCTAGAAAGAGATCATAGAGTAGATGCCTGGCGCACCAGTTATTTGGGTGCTATTTTTGTGTAATAGACTTTATGAGACAATCTTTTCTAATAAATAAAGTTAATTTTATAACTGTCTTTATATGCTTAGAACGAAGTCTCTTAAATCACACATGACTATGGGACATCATCGTACATCTGGAATGACGATGATGGAATATGTCTCCAAGGTCGTGATTTTTCAAAGGTTCCAAGTCGATAAAGGGTCTGTTAAGATGAGGGATATTGACAAAGACCTGAAAAGACTCGCTTGTACACATGTGTTCTTTGAGAACGTGCCTCGTTCTATAAGCATAGATGTGTACGAAGGTTCTCATTGGGATACTGAGTGAACTGAACAACCCCGCCGGAGATTCCTAAAATGGTTTTCCTGATCGAATATGGAAGTTCCAAACAATCACGTAGGCGTAAGAGTAATCCTTATGGACCTGAGGTTCCATTGGTTACTTTGAGTATAGTCGATTATACTTTGACTTATCTCATGATTTCTTATCGAGTCGTCATATGGGATATCTTGGGTATAGTATGATTATGTGTTAAAGTACATGAGAGACCAAGATGGTGATTTAGTTAATCAGACATTTCCTATGTTTTGCTCAATGGATTGATTCAAGGAAACTTTGGCCAAAGTATGGCAATCCAAAGAAGCGAAGTGTTTCCCCATTTGGATTGCTCAATCTGACATTTCCAATGTTTTGCTCAATGGATTGATTCAAGGAAACTTTGGCCAAAGTATGGCAATCCAAAGAAGCGGAGTGTTTCCTCATTTGGATTGCGAGAATCGATATCATGCAATGAAGAAAACATAGAGATTGGATCGTAAGAGTTTTGACTAAAGCCATTGCTCGAGATACTAATCCGGGAAATTTGATAGAGGGATCTTGCTTACACGAGGATCATGCTTATGATAGGTTAAGTATCTTAATATCATTCGTGTCTAGGCCTTCGGGGCCCATTGCTAGACAGTAACCTCGATTTGTACGTACCATGTGTTGGGTTGGGTGATCTCCGGGGTGACTAACTCAGTGGAAGATTAAAATTTTTACACTAAATGATAGCATAAATATAAAACACTCCTGCACGGATCTAATCGGCTCGATTAATTCATAAACAAAATTAAATTGCGAAACAATTACCAACAACGAATTTTTTATTTCGGTTGGATCTTTTTCAACCCGCTACAAGTTCCACGAACTTGTTGCCTTTCGTATCTCCGAGTAGAGTGCTTCAATCACCGTAGCTCTAAAGAATAATCCACACCTCCTCGAATCTCCAATCGTCCTATTTTCGGTGCTAGCCAATAGAACGAATCTAAAACTTAACTATCTAGACTTTATGTGAAAAGGTGAGGAATATTTGATTTGAGTAATTAAGCTCAACACATGAGCAAAATTATGTTGGGGAAAAATAACCAAAAACAGTGAAAATGGAATTTTAAAATTTTATGTGGATTTTCCCATAACAGGATCAATCCTGGAATTTTATCAGATGTATATATGATAAAGTAAACAAAAATTTACCCATTGTAGCGAAGTGGTTGGAGAATCTCGCGAACTTGAATCCTTCAACTTCTTCGCGAATAACTACGGCTGTGATCTTGATGATCCGAGCAGTCCGAAAGTCATGCCTCTAAATTGTCTCGCTGGAAAAACTTGATGAGAAAAATTCTCCTTCTTCTTCTTGGTGGAGACCGACGGCTAGGGGAGAGAGAGAGAGAGAGGGAGGGAGAGGAAGTCTTTCTTGTGGCTCAAGAGTTAATTGTAACTTCTGACCTAGATATTAACTAATGTGATATATTTATATCACTTAAGTTAATACCTTGGGCTTAGTTAGCCCATCATTAGACGCCTATTTGGCCGTCCATAATGGCCTTGGTGTTCCACTTGGTGCACCACTTTGAGCTTAGTTTAATCCACTATTTAATTAATTAATTCAATCTAATTAAATAATAGATAGGATATTTAATTAATTTTATTTCTCCAAGAAATAACATATTAATTAAATTATAAATGAATTAACTTATTTCTTCAAATAACTATTTCCATTTAATTAATTTTAAGTATCCAATACTTAAAATATTGCCACAAGAAATATACCATATTTTCCATCGGTTTTTTCTTTTTAAGCGTGACTCTTTATGTTCATCTATATTTGACAATGAGAGAATTCCATTGAATATGGGTTCCACCTAGCCAATCAAGTGGTCCATATTTTTTACCCAAATAAGATGAAGTGATTGGATCATTTTTACCTTTCCTATTGTAAATACCGCGTGAATATAAACTCTTCGTTTCCTTATCCCGGTCAAGTGAGAGTCGTAGTTTTTGATCAAACTCACTAACTTGACACTAAGCTATATTTATAATAAGTTTAGATCAGTTAATGCTTTGGCCAAAGACTTTAAGATCTAACTTACTTATAAATGCATAGGATAATTCCTCGTTCACCTTAAAGAGAACGAATCTCATATTGGATATCAGTCAAGACTACTACTTGCTCATTAGGTCGCCGTTCGAGGTTGACCCCACCAAATGGTGAATTAGGTCTAACTATTCTAATGACAAATCTAATTTCACAAGTATACCTTCAATTCGATTCCTCAAGTCTAAAGTTCAGACACACCTATTACAATTTAATCAATTTTGTCATTGATTATCAAAAAGTGAAAACCCATGTAACAGAATCGATGCGAGTCATATCTGAGTGCCACTATCTCCATCAGTGCACCTATGATGTGAGTTCTTTACTACTTCTAGTGATTAACAGACACTTTTCTCTTCAAAACTCAGATCATACAAGTTTTCGTGATTTGCCCAGTTGAAAATCATTGGTTTGCAGACTATTTTAGTACACAAGTATCAAACTCCTCTAGTACCTTAGAGAATTAACTTTTGTATTCATAGACTTATAGATGCCCAGTTGGTCTTATTTTCTCTTACTTAATCACATATATATAGAGGTGGAATCCAAACCCTAAAAGAGTTTGTAGATAAGGAAATAACTTAATCTCCAAGATATAGTATTTTTCTTATCTTGGATTCTTCCATAATATATATTAAATAATAATATATATATTTATACATATACACTACACGCCTAGCATGTATATACATTGTATATATATATTATACTATTTTATTTGTATTTCCCATATATATATAATCCTCCAAGGAATTGAATTAGTTACCAAGTAACTTATCTTTCCTTGATTGCATAAGTCAACTAATGACTTACCTTTGATCAAGTAGTTGAGGAAGGAAAGGATTCCTCTTCCCTTCACCTCATCTCACACGCATTCTAGCAAGTCTTGGAGTCCAAATTTTAATCTCTTGATTTAACTCTTGACTCCAATTAATTAATTACAAAAAATCCAATTCTTTTAATTAATTTCCAATTATCCATATCATTTATTTAACTTGAGTCCAACCCAATTAAATAAACTACTTGAACTATAGAAAGTCCATTAATTAATTAATCCAGTAAGATTAATTAAACAATATTAATTAGTCCTCACTAATTAATTTATATTCCAAATTAGGAAAGTACCATACTTTTCCAATTTCCTCAATTTCTTCAAATTGATTAATTCACAATTTAAGGGGAAACTCTATGGAGTTTGTGTATGACCCTTAAGTTCGATTATGCACTAGTAGTAGGTACACTTTCCCAAAGTACTTGTGTACTTTTCAAATATGGAAATACAAGATTAAATACAATCGTATTTAATCAAGTCTTGAATTAGTCACCACACTAATTCAAGACACCTACAAATTGTGGTAACTATCTAGCAATGGGCCACAAAGGCCTAGACAAAATCGATTTAAGTAAAAATACGCCTTTAACAATCATGATCCTTGCATAAGTAAGATCAATCCGTCATTATCTCCCGATTGAGTCTAGGGTATATAGGTTTAGTCGAAACCCTAATAACTTAATAACTATGTTTCCCATTTACAGTAGAGTTGACTTTGGCCTTCTAAACGAGGAAAGTCGATTCCCCATTAGAAGTCTTACTTCGGCTGAAGATTCCCTTAGTCAACTTACATTGTAAACATAGGATATACATTGATACTTCTATTAGAGACAGATCCCATCTTGATTCTCATTTATCTCCATATATGATCAGATCACACCCAAAATACCCATATGGCGATCTTAACAAAGCATGAGCAGTCCAAAGCGTGATGGATCATATACAAGATATCCAATAAAATCTTAGGTCCATGAGGATTACTCTTAAACTACACGATCGTCGGAAGTTCTAGATTTGATTGGGATTCCTTTTAAGGAACTTCCACGGGGTTGTTCAGTTTTACCTATATCCAATAGGAACCCTCGTACATACATTGGTATTCACTGTGCCAGTACCTATGGAACGAGGTACACTCCCTAGAGTATGTATCATGCAAACAGGTCTTTTAGGTTTTGTCAATATCCCTGATCTCGACAAATCTATTCATGACTTGGAACATTGTTTAAGGATCACAGCCTCATGGACGTATTCAATCATCGCCATTCCCAATGCGCGATGACGTAGCATAGCTCTGTGTGACCCCAAGGGACTTCATTCTAACATATGCAAGATATAAAACAAGAATAAAGACTGCCATAATAAATCAACTTTATTTATAAGGAAAAGATTGTCTATAGAGTCTATCTATTACTGTTATAATATGAATTCCCCTTAAGGTTTGCATTAATAATCAAAGGTATATATAGAGGTTTACAAGAGACATAATATAAAAGGTAACTAACAATAAAGGTAAACCTAAACTAATAAGGAAAGTAATAATGCATCTAGAATAATAACTCTAACACTCCCCCGCAGTCGAAACGGCAGGCGAACGAACGTTGAGACTGGTACGAAAATCAAGAAAAAGAGACGTCGGCAAGCCTTTGGTGAAAATGTCAGCAAACTGGCGAGACGAAGGAACATGCAACACATGAACCTCACCCAAGGCAACCTTCTCACGTACAAAATGTAAATCTAATTCTACGTGTTTAGTTCGTTGGTGCTGTACGAGGTAGAAGAAAGATAAATAACACTAATATTATCACAGAAAACGAGAGTGGATTTGTGAAGAGGACATTGGAGTTCAAGAAGAAGATTACGAAGCCATGAGGTTTCAGCAACGGCGTTGGCGACACCTCGATATTCAGCCTCAGCACTAGAGCGAGAAACAGTATGTTGACGTTTAGAGGACCAAGAGAGAAGATTATCACCTAGAAAAACACAGTAGCCAGAGGTAGAGCGACGAGTATCTGGACAACCAGCCCAGTCAGCGTCGGAGTAAGCAATAAGCTGAGTGGAAGAAGAAGGACGAAGAGAAAGACCATGAGAGATGGTACCGCGAATGTAACGAAACACACGTTTAAGAGCAGACATGTGATGAATACGAGGATCATGCATGAACAAGCAAACTTGCTGAACAGCAAACGAAATGTCAGGTCGAGTGAAGGTGAGATATTGAAGAGCACCGACAAAGCTACGATAGAGAGTAGGATCAGAGAAAGGTGCAGAGGAAGAAGAAGAGAGCTTAGATTGAGAATCAGCAGGAGTAGTAGCAGGATTACACGTAAGCATGTTAGCCCGTTCGAGGATTTCGAGAGCAAACTTTTCTTGAGAAAGAAAAAGGCCGGATGAAGAACGAGTAACAGAAATGCCAAGAAAGTAGTGAAGGGGGCCAAGGTCAGTCATGGAAAACTCAGACGAGAGAAGACGTGTAATATGAGAAAGAAGAGAAGAGGAAGAGGCAGTGATGACGATATCATCGACATAAAGCAAGAGATAAGAAATGGAGGAACCCTGGCGAAAGATAAAGAGAGAAGCATCAGATTTACTACTAGTAAAACCTAGAGAAGAGAGATAAGATGCAAAACGATGATACCAAGCACGAGGAGCTTGCTTGAGACCATAGAGTGCATGTTTCAAGAGACAAACATGATCAGGAAATGAAGGTTCATGTAGCCCGAGGGTTGTTTCATGTAAACAGATTCAGAAAGATGACCATGAAGAAAGGCATTTTTGACATCGAGTTGATGGAGAGGCCAGGAAAGGGAAAGAACAAGACTAAGGACGGTACGAATGGTAGCGGGCTTGACAACGGGGCTAAAGGTGTCATCATAGTCAATACCGGGTTGTTGCGTGAAACCTTGAGCCACAAGACGAGCTTTGTATCGTTCGAGAGAACCATCGGAGCGGAATTTATGACGAAAAATCCACTTAGAGCCAACAAGGTTAACGTTAGAGGGAGGAGGATCAAGATCCCAAGTGCTATTGGAGTGAAGAGCAGAGAGCTCAACATCCATAGCAGCCTTCCAGAAAGGATCACGAAGAGCTTGAGTATAGGTGCGAGGAATAGGAGAAACGGTACAAGAATGGGATGCGGAAAGGTTTAAAAGAGTGCGTGGTTGAACGATACCGGATTTAGAACGAGTAATCATAGGATGAAGAGAAGAAGAAGGAGCAATCGGGTGGGGGGATGATGACGTGGCAGGTGATGGGGCTGCTGACGAGGCGGCAGACGCGGCAGGGGACGTGGCAGGTGGCGGGGCAAGAGATGTGGCGTCGGACGGGCAGAGGGTGGGGAGGATGACGTGCAAGCTGAGGTGGGAGTCGAGAAACTGAGAGAAGGGCCTAGGGTGGTATGACGTGGCAGCTTGACATAAGGGGAAAGATTGGGGGGATCATCGTCGGATGAGAGAAAAGGAGACGAAGGGGAAGAGACAGTGGGAGAAAAAGAGGGAAAAGGAAAAACGGATTCATCAAAAACAACATGTCGAGAAAGGATAATCTTATGGGAAGTGGGATCGAGACACCTATATCCTTTATGGTTAGATGGATAACCGAGGAATATACAAGCAGAGGAACGAGGGGAGAGTTTGTTAGGAGTGGTGGCAGAGAGGTTGGGATAACAAAGACAACCGAAAACACGAAGGTGGTCATACGTGGGGGCGACGTGATAGAGAAGTTCAAACGGAGTGTGATAGGAGAGGGTAGTGGTGGGAAGAATATTCAGGAGATGAACGGCCATATGTAACGCTTCTGCCCAAAAAGACGGAGGTAAAGAGGCTTGAAAAAGGAGGGTTCGAATAATATTGTTCACAGTTTGAATGGCTCTCTCGGCTTTCCCGTTTTGTTGTGAAGTGTGTGGACAACAAAAACGAAATTGGACACCATTGGTGTTAAAGAAATTGTGAAATGACTTATTATCAAATTCACCTCCATGGTCACATTGAAAAGATTTGATTTTAAAATTAAATTGAGTGAGAACGTAGGAGTAAAAATTACAAAAAATTTGATAAGCATCAGATTTATGACGTAAAGGAAAAATCCAAAGAAAGTGCGAATAATCATCCAAAAATAAAATATAGTATTTAAAACCACCAAAACTAGAAACCGGAGAGGTCCAAAGATCCGAGTGAACAAGATCAAACAAACCAGAACTAACAGAAGAAGAACTAAAAAAGGGTAATCGTTTATGTTTGCCTAGCTGACAGGCATGACAAAGCGAACGAGAATAGTTGTGATTACATGAAATAAAGTTTCTAGAATGAAGAAAGGTAAAAATAGCAGCTCCGGGGTGACCGAGACGACGATGCCAGATGGAGGGATCGAGTTTGGAGTGAGAGGTGGCGAGGGCGATGGAAGAGAGTCGCAAAGGATAGAGATCACCATCACTGTCACTTCGGAGAATAATGGAGCCCGTCCTAAGATCCTTTAAAGAAAAACCGACGGGGTCAAACTCAATAGAACAATTATTGTCACGAGTAAATTGACGAACAGAGATAAGATTTTTGACTAAGGAGGGAGAGACGAGGACATTATTAAGATTGAGAGAGTGATTAGGGGAGGAAAAAGAAGTAGAACCAACAGAAATAATAGGAAGAACAGCACCATTACCAACAGTAATAGAATTAGAAATACTATTAGGTACGATATTAAATAATTTACCTGGGTTTGGTGTCATGTGAGAGCTAGCTCCCGTGTCCAAATACCATTGATCGTCGGGTGGAGAAAGACGCATGGTCTGAAACAGTGAAGAAATATCTGTGGGCTGAGGAGTAGAGGAGCCGGCTGAAAAGGCCTGATGAGGGGCCCAAATAGGGGCAGGGCCGAGAAGGCCAGGCCCAGGCGAAGGAGCGCTGGAGCTGGGCTGTTGCTGCTGGGGCGCGGATATGGGCTGAAGATTGCTGGCCCAAGGCGCTGCTGGAGAAGGCTGCTGGACAGGGGCATGCGAGATGGGCTGATGGGAAGAAGCCCAATTCGCCTGCTGGGAACTTGCTGGAGCTGGGCCGCCTGCAAAGAAATTATTAGGGGGGGCGAATTGGCCCAAAATGCGCTGACCGTGGGGGCTATTTTGAACGAGCTGAAGAGAAAATCCGTTAGAAAAATTATGAGTTGGAGAAAAATTATTTTTGAACCCCTGTTGGTTAGATCCGTTATAGTGTCCACGACCACGACTTTGAAACCGGCCGGTACCCCTACCACGACTGCGACCATTATTATGATACGTGTTTCGGTTAGTGGTTTGGGAAGAGTTTTGAGAAAAGAGGACAGTGGACGAATTTGTAGATGGGGAATTAGAGGTGAAGCGAGTTTCACGAGCTTCATAGATTAAGAGAAGATTACGAATTTCGGAGAACGAGGGAAGGGGCGTTTTTGTAGTGACGACAGTGACAAGAGGAAGATAAGACTCGGGAAGGCCTTGTAAAAGTTGTCAGATTAAATCTTGTTCTTTAATTGGACTGTCAAGGTCGGCGAGATTATCGGCTAAAAATTTCATCTCTTGACAGTACTGAGAAATTGTGAGAGAGCCTTTTTGAAGGTTGCGAAAACGCTCATTAATTTGAAGAGAGCGGGAAGGTTTATTGTTTCGAAAGTTTTCTTCAATTGCAAGCCATAAGTCATGGGAGGTTGCATATTCCAAATCTAAATTTTTAAGAAGCTTGAGATCAATAGATGAGTAAAACCAACGTTTTATAGTGGAGTCAATAGAAAACCATTGTTCATCGTTATCATTTAAAGGCTTCGATTGAGCAGAAAGATGATTAAAAACAGAATAACTGCGGCATAAATCCATAAACATACCTCGCCAAAGTTTGTAATTAGAATCAGAATCGGTTAATTTAAAACCAAAAGATGTTTGAACATTACCGGCGGTAAGACAAGGGTGAAGGGGGGCGGATTTTGGGATTGAGATTTCGGTTTCGGTAGCGGAGGAGGAATCATCAACATTAGCCATGATGGGAGAAAAGAAAAATAAAATTAACCGAAGCACGTACCGAAAATTTAATGATCAAAACAAAATCGAGTAGAGATAACGGCAAGAATGGTACCTTGATGATGAAACACGAATCAATTTGTAGAAACCAACGTAGAAATAGAGAGACACGGGGCTTCACGAACTAAAAGGCTGATTTAACTAAATTATATCGCGTTGAGGGGAACAAAGGTATGAATTCCCCTTAAGGTTTGCATTAATAATCAAAGGTATATATAGATGTTTATAAGAGACATAATATAAAAGGTAACTAACAATAAAGGTAAACCTAAACTAATAAGGAAAGTAATAATGCATCTAGAATAATAACTCTAACAATTACAAGATTTGCACTCAAATAAATTAGCGCACCGGGCATCTACTCTATCACCATGATATTATGGTGAATAATACATGGTCGGATTAGGTCAAGGAAGATTTAATCTAGTACTTTCTAAATAAAGAAAGGTACAATGACACTTTTGGAAAGTGTACTTACGACTAGCACATGAACAAGCCTAAGGGGTCAGACACATTAAAAAAGCCTATAGAAAAAAGGAATTTTATCAATTCACACCTTCACTATAATAATTCAATAAAAAGTCAATAAAATAATTAATGATCTGATAAGAAATTTCACATAGAGATAATAAAATAAAATTTGTTCAAAAACCCAATCTGACAAAATTTCTTGTTTGCTACTCTAAATAAACCCACATAACGTTATATATGAAATTCACATAAAATACTAAAAATCCAAAGAAAGTATTTCACTAAAAGCTCATCAATAACTTTCCCATTATCTACATTTTCAAAGTGCATCAAATTCCCATTTTTCTAAGATAATAGGAAGGATCATACCTGCTGTGATGGTGGCTTAATGTCAAAGCTAGGACATTCACCATTGGTATTGGAGGTCGGAGGTCGGCGGTGCAGTGTGTGGCTGAGAGTGGGGACGGTGCACAAGAGTTCTGCACTTCTGCTCTTCTCGTCACTTTTCCGAGATATTTTTTGCCCATTTATAACTTTTTGTCTGATTTAACTTGGTTCACATTTGGACCCCACTTGGAAATAAATGGAACCAAGAAATAAATGGAACCAAGTTGGGCCCAGTGTGGAACCAAAATACGCCCAGTAGAAAACAAGGTTGGAACCAACCCAATAGAAAACTAATAAGACCCTACTTGGTCCAACCCAATACAAAATTTAAAGAACCAACCTAACCCAAAACTAGTTGGGTTGGGTTGGACCCATGATTTTGGAACCAAATTGCTACCACTAGTTTCGACTTTCATGTGGGAGGTCCTGAGTTTAATTCTAGGTTGTCAAAAAATGTAACTTTTCTCTCCTTATTTGGAGTCTTACAGGGTCTGTGTAGCCCATGATTAAAAACTATCGGTCCGGGTTTGTGGGGTCAGGGTATCTCCCTTCGTCTAAAATTAAAAAAACAAAAAAATCTCAATACACTAACGAACCTCTGTATTAGTCTCCACCCAAATATCTAAATTTTGACTCTCTTAAGGTTTATGATTTACTCCTTACCCACCTAAAAAGATAAATCGGGCAATTTTCCACCAGTGCTGTCAAAGCTTCGTGGAAGAGCTGTAACCACTTCACTACAACGGGTAAAGTGGTTGAATCCCTTCCTTTCATTATATGCATTAAATCCGGGTTGATCCATTACTTGGGAAACCTGAATTTGTTTTTGTTATACTATTTCCGTCGCTTTATTTAAAGTTTCCCAACATGGAGATCCGAAAATCAAATCGTGGAATTTTTCATAATCGGTTTTTAAGCTAAAACATCCCTTTCATATTTATGTTTATATTAATTCGATTAAACCAGCCATAATCTTGTTTCGGGGTGGTTCTTTAAATTTTTTTAAATTTCGCTGCGCTAAGCCACCCCAAGGATTAGCTAACCCAACATCATCACCAAATGTCAATTGAAACGAACCTAAAAAATCATATTTTGTGGAATCTAGATGGAATTAAGAGAATCTGTGTTGAGAGGTGTTTTGGGTATTTGATACCAAAATTAATTTATTGGATAAATTAATTAAGACAAATGAATTAATTAATTAGTAAATGATTTTATAAATTTATTTAAAATAAGAATTAATTAATTAGTTATTTTTTGAAGGAGAAAATTAATTAATTGGTTGATTTAATTAATTATTATTTAATTGGATTAGTAATTAAATTAGCCATGGCTTGATTGAGCCGAGTCGAGTTGGGAGTCCTAAGCTTTGTTTTGACTTATGATTTAAATAGCACTTTAGTCAAAACCTAGGTCATAATTCACTCTACATAAAAACAAGCCTCCAAACAGAATCTCATTCTCTCCCCCCCTCTCTACTACTCGCGTTCTATAGAAGAGGAAGAAGAAAAACTCTGTTAAGATTCATGCGTGGTGATTTAGAGGTGGTGACACTTTCACTACTCAGATCGAAATTTCAAGAAGGAGATTATTCCGCCAGTGCTGAAAGTTGTGTTCAATTCTCATCATTTCACTTCAACGGGTAAAGTGGCTAATTTTTATCTCTTTATTATACGTTATAAATCCTCGGTTGATTCTATTGGTGGGAAATGAAAAGAAAATGTTTAGATCATATATTCCGCCTAGTTTTTTGTAAGTTTTCTGTATATGTCTTTGGAGAGTTACAGACAAGATTTTCTCAATTTTACTCTACCTTGCATCTTTTTTGGGTTTCTCTTTTCTTCTCTTGTAACCTTCAATTGGGGCTTATTAATTGGAGTATAATGACATGTACATGCAAATTCTTTAGTTGTCTTAAAGAGTGTGTTTGTGGTAATATATGGTTCAAAAGATAGTGATTTGTATCTACCAAATTTTACTACTTTTTTGAAATTTCAACTTTTCTCATCAAAGTAAACCTGCAAGTTTGATATTTTCACATGAAGTGAAACTTGGCTTATGCTGAAATGTACACATTTCCAGCTTTTGCTCCAAATTTCGACCCGACCTGACCTAAGCCGAGTAGCTCGAGAAAGGAATTCGAGCCAAATTCAGACAACAAATGGCTTGGGTGAGTCGAGACTGAGAAGAATGTGAACCCAAACCAAAATTTTCGAGCCAAGTCTGACTGAAGATGGTCTTATTTGGTCTGCTTACATCCGAAACTAAGAAGAAAATGAAGGAGGAAAATGCCCAAAAAAATAAAAGAAAAAAGAAAATGAATGAGAAGTTTGAATAGGCCGAGTGCAGCAGATGTGGGTGACAAGTGAAAAAGAAATGGGCGTGGGAAGAAGAGAACAAAAACAACACCGCGGGGGGTGGTTGGCGACGAATAAGCGGAAAACAGCCATAGCAATCTTCTTCCGCCCAAGCTTAGAATCTTTGTTTCCTTCTCTTCTCATCTCATCTCCATCTCCATCTCCATCTCTATCTCTATCTCTATCTCTATTCTTTCTTTTGTTAATTAATTAATAATTTATGCAAATAAATATTTACACAATTCACAACTATCTAACTAAGTAACTAACCGGAGGAGGAGGAGGAGACATATCGATGAAATTGAAAGGGCGGACGTTGTTGATTCTCTTACTATTTTTAATCGGGGCATTTTCTGGGCCCACCCTCGCTTTTCTGCAGAATGGATACGGCGCCGTTTTCCAGGCTCGGGGGCGTCGGTCTTTGTTGTCGTCGTCAGATGCCACCAAGTAAGTTCTCTTCTTCTTCTGCTGCGTTCTTATGTGTTGTTAGAATCATTTATTCTATATATATATATATATATATTATTTGGTCCAGGATTAGGGTTTTGGATGGTTATAGTTTTGATGATTACGAGCAATCACAACTTTCTTGTTAGAATTCCAAGGCTTTATTTTATTATTATTAATAAACACAAGTTAGAGAAGTTTATGGAGTTAATTTACAGACAGTGATTGGGCTTCTGCTAATTTTTCACCACATTTTCTGCTTCTAACTGGTACAAATATTATCAAACTAAACTATTCCCACAGGCCGGAGAATCAGAACCCATGCAAAATTGCTGCACCATCTTTTTGGTTTTCGAAACTAGTATCCATACTGTACCTGAATATTCGCTTTCACACATTGGATTTTTGTTTTTGTCTGTCTTCCATCTGCTTGAATAATCACTCTTTTCATTCTTCTTCCTCTTCCTCTTCGCTGCAATCTTGTCAAATCAGGGCACCAGATACTGCATTAGTTGCTGCTTTGGACGGCACAATTCATCTATTGGAGGTTGGTTCTATGAAACCACTCTGGTCATTTTCGTCAGGACCACAAATTTACTCATCGTATCAGGCTCCTGTTACTGATAATGAGAATGTATCTGGGATAGGTAGCAGTTACTTCATTGATTGTGGGGATGATTGGGAGCTGTACGCACACAACAGCCTCGGCAAACTGGTATGTGTTTCATTACTTCATTGAATATGTACTCGTTAATTAGCTATTAGGAAAATCAAATCTTGGAAGTTGATAAAATTGATTTCCCAGAATCTTTTTTTTTTTGTTGTATGTCAATTGCCTCTTATTTGTTGTTCATCAATTGCATATCTTTTAGAAACTTATGAAGAGTCTCGAAGAGTACATCAGTTCTACGCCTCAAATTGCAGAAGATGGAGGAATTGTGCTTGGTTCCAAAAAGACCACCGCTTTCTTAGTTGATGCGAAGACTGGAAGAATCATCTGTACATATAGGATGTCTGATTCTCCAACCACAATGCAGAACAGTTGTAACGATTTTCCTCATAATAACACTGTCAAGGAATCTGACCTGAAGACAGATGAGCTACCGCTTTACATCACAAGGACAGATTACGAATTGACGTCATTTGTGCCAAATTCGAACAAAGTCCTATGGAACATGACTGTTGCTGAAATTGGGGCTGCTTTTCTTTGTCAAGACATTGAGATGTCAATTGGAGGTACTTTGAATAAGGATTCTTCTGAACCTGGTCTTCCTTATAATATGCCACTACCATGCCAGTCAAGAGCCCTTGTCTACCGTTTCCGTAATCATAATATGTTAGAAGCCTTATCCATGCCTAAAGGGTTGCCAAAGGCTCTTCATCAAGATATGATGCTTCCTGCATCCGGATCAGATGTTCTTCCATCACAGCCAAATGTTGAAAAAGTTCTGGAACTTCTTCCGTCATCACAGGGTAGTGATAAAATCCTCGATGCACATTACAAAAAAGCTCTTCCTTTGCAGACATTCAATGAAAATTATGGGATAACTCATATGCAATACTGGAAACTGATTTTCATTGATGGTTTTATAACAGTTCTTGGAAAACTTAGCACATATCTACTCTTTTTTGCGCTTTCATTTATTCTTCTCATTGTTGTGTACCTCTGTTATATATTATTATCTAGAATAAAAGTCAAGTCGACTACTGGCTCAAGTGCTATGAATGTACATTCAAAAAGGAAAAAATCCCGCAAATCTGGAAAGAGTGGAAATAAGCAGGATAAAGAAGAAAATGAGGTTAAACACACTCATCATGACAGTGATAATAATTTCTGGCTGAACCTCAACCAACCAATTTCAGTTGGACGCACTATTGGTAAATTATTTGTCTCCGACAAAGAGATTGCAAAAGGCAGTAACGGTACTATAGTTCTTGAAGGGATTTATGAAGGTCGTCCAGTTGCTGTTAAGCGCCTTGTGAGAGCCTATAATGATATTGCCTTTAAAGAAATTCAAAATCTTATTGTGTCTGACCGGCATCCAAATATTGTTAGATGGTATGGGATGGAGCAAGACCAAGATTTTGTCTATCTCGCGTTGGAGCGTTGTGCTTGCAACTTAAATGATCTTATTCTCATGGACTTAAATTCAGACGGTGTGAAAGGCTTTAGGCAGGATTTTGAGATGTGGAACTCAGATGGATATCCTTCGCTTTTGTTGTTGAAATTGATGAGGTTAATATTCTATATTCATTTTAGCTTGAAAAGAAAGAAACTTAATTTGAATAATGCAAGATCCTTTGACACGAAGCTTACTGTTTTACTTTTTTTCTTCCATTGTTTTTTCCTAATCTACATGTGGAGTCAGGGATGTAATATCTGGAATCGCACATCTACATGAATTAGGAATTGTTCACCGGGATCTGAAGCCTCAAAATGTTTTGATAATCAGAGAAGGATCTCTTTGTGCAAAACTTTCAGACATGGGTATTAGCAAACGCCTTGTTGGAGACATGTCTTCCTTGAGTAATCATGCTACAGGTAATAATCGCTAGTCAGTGACAAGATTACTTAGTAGCTCTCTCTTGTACATACAAGATTACTTAGTAGCTCTCTCTTGTACTGACAAGATTACTTAGTAGCTCTCTCTTGTTTGATAATTTAATTTTTTGCAGTGCAGTAAGTTGTTGTCTTTGTTAGTCCAAGTATAGGGCGACAAAGAGAAAATAAATACCTAATATGCCAATGTAGGTCATGGAAGGACCAGCGATGTAAAGATGTACGTCCGAGTGACGTATCTTTGCATTTCCATTGGAAGCCAGAAACTTTTATTTGAGAAGTCATTATTTGTTGGCTCTTTTGGCTGATTGATTTATTGCAGGGTCTGGAAGTTCGGGATGGCAAGCACCTGAACAACTTCTCCATGGGCGTCAAACGAGGGCAGTTGATTTGTTTAGTGTTGGTTGTGTTTTGTTTTTCTGCATTACTGGTGGTAGGCATCCCTTTGGTAACCGTCTTGAACGTGACGTCAACATTGTCAAAAGTAAAGTTGATCTCTTCCTGGTGGAACATATTCCAGAAGCTGTGGATCTATTCTTGCGATTATTAGATCCTAATGCTGAAATGAGGTAGAGAACATTATTGTGGCCACTTGACCACTAGTCACTAAGGGTAACAATTAATGGAAATTTTGAATGGTTAACTTATGATCCTGAAGATTTTCTTTCCACATTCAAGAATTCCTATTCTAAATAGAGTAAAAAGCTCATCACGTATAAGAAAATGTTTCAATTTTTGTTTTGTTTTATGGAACTAAAGGATTTGTTGTTTCTTACTGATGAAGACCACAATCATATGTTCGTTCTTTTTTATTTATTTATTTAATTAGGCTATTTACATTTTCCACCAAAAAGAAGTTACCTCAGAAGAGCAAAACACCTAAATGGATTCATGAATAAGCTGTCCTTCCTTTGATTTCTGCCCCCTGTTATATCTTTTTGAGCTATATCTAGTATAACTTTATTCAGAAAATTAATTAAATTTCAGCTTCCTGAATTTTGTTTTAATCTCTTCCCACTGGATGTTTGAATTCCAGGCCAAAGGCACTGGAGGTGCTTTACCATCCTTTGTTTTGGAGTGCTGAAATGCGGCTTTCCTTCCTCCGTGACACAAGTGACAGGGTGGAATTGGAAGACAGGGAGACTGATTCTGATCTCTTGAAAGCACTGGAAAGCATAGCCCCAGTGGCACTTGGTGCAAAATGGAATGAAAAGATGGAACCTTCTTTTCTTAATAACATTGGGCGTTATAGACGTTATAAGTTTGACAGTGTTCGTGACTTATTAAGAGTCATGCGTAACAAGTTGAATCACTACAGAGAGCTTCCCGCAGAAATTCAGGTACGAAATGTGTCATCACCATTGTATATACTCTCTTCAAATAAATTTCACTTGCATTCCTTTTTGGAACATCCTAAAATAAAGCTCCAGTTTCTTAATGAAAACATTTTTCTTCAAAATACACAGAAATAAACACTCTCATATCACTAACTCTTAAGCAAAGGTTAAACTCAGACCAAACCTGTCCGGCAGGCCGGCTTAACTGCGAACTGATTGGCAGGCTGGTCCTGTTACTCTCTAAAAGCCAATTTTTTAACCCGTTGCGGGCTGGCCAAATTAAACTAATGGTCCCGGGATGATGCACTGGTAGAAGACTTCATCCATCATTTTCCTATTCTTCTTTCGATAACATGAATGGTGGTGGTGGTTGAGTCGTTGAGGGGCTGGTGCACTGGTGGAAAAGAACGGAGCATCTAAAAGATGGACTGGTGAAGAAGGAAACAATTAAGGATGAAAACAGATAATTAAGAGAGGAGGCTTTTCCATTGAGGGGGAGAAAAGAATGAGGAGAAAGGAAGCTCTAATCTATACTAATATACTATTAATTGATTAGTTCCATCACTGAGTTTTGTTATGACACTTTACTATCACTAAAAATTTGTCACGTTGCAAAGGTGTTTTCTCAAATTCTCCTTAATCTATTCTCGTTTTCTCTCTCACATGTTCTTTTCTCATAACAGCTTTTTCTCGTTTGCTCTCCAATTTATTTCTTACTTACAATAATTTATATAAAATTATAAATAAAATAGTATACTAATAATAACTTGAAACAAATTTTACATTTAAATAACAATAATTAATTATTGTTATTTGTATGCCTAAATAGTTAAGTAGGTGCATTAACTTGTTCACAGAAATAAAGAAGTATTTAACGGGAGAAGAGATTGTTGGAAGAGAGAGAAGAATGAAAGTAGAAGTGGCGATGTTCTTTAAGAGAGAAAAGTAGTAGGGTTCAAAGTGTGTATATTGTAATTAAAAAATTTGACTAATATTTGAAATTTATTTGATATAATCTGACAAAAAGTTATTTTTTCTTAATAAATAATGCAAGAAGTTTTTTAGGAAAACAACATTGGATATATTTCTATTCTTACCATACACACAATTTATTTAAATCTTTATCCGAAAGATCACTTAGTAAACAAAAAAAAAACTTTATGTGTTTTCAGTGGAAAATGTTAAATATTAACAATATATATATATATATTTATATATATATATATATATTAATATATTATAATCTGAAAAAATCCTAGAAATTAGGAGTAGGAGAGGCGGCGGAGGAGATGAGCAGGAGCAATGGCGGAGAGGGGATCGGATGAGGATGCCAACGGCGGCCGAGGTCCAGGGAGGAGGAGCAATGATGCAGCGGGGTCCTAAGGAGGAGGAGGGAGAAACGTTGTGTAGGCTACATTTATGGATATTGGCTATTTGTTTATTTGAAGCCAAAGTGCACTTATTGTTTTGGTAGCTGTTATGGTTTTTGGTGGTGTTTAAACTGTTGCATATGGTGTTTAATTTCAGGACATAATTGGACCTGTACCAAAAGGATTTGATAGGTATTTCACGAGTCGGTTCCCCAAGTTATTGATTGAAGTGTACAAAGTGATGCTCAAACACTGCAGAACTGAGGAATTCTTCGCCAAGTACTTCAGCGGCAGCAGTGGACAATAGCTTCGAGACTTGTGGTGAATAGTGTACATATAATGTCTCTTGTAATACATATGTGTGTGTGTACTAGCAGATATACGTGCAACCATTGTATGTGATGTATTGGTTATAAGATAATTTAATCTTAAAAAGTAGATTAAATTAAGGAAATTATCGTATGTGAAAAAGTCATGATATGACCAAGGTTAATATTAAAAAGCTCTCCATATAACATAAAAGAATAATATTCTTGTGTTTTGCTCGTTTTAGATCTCTTGTCATTCTTGTTTTGTAATCGATTTTCATTAGCATTTTGCTCATGGTTAACATTATCTTTTTGACACAACATTGAAATAATTTTGTTACTGGAATCAATTGGTCCCTTAAGTTGTAATATGTTAAAATGAATATATATAAATATATGAATCTTGTTTAGAGGATAATTACTATGTCATGCTTTTCCTCCATTTGTATGTATAAGTGATTTGGAATTGAGGAGGTCACTAACTTAACTTAAAACAAACATTCAACTTGGGTTAAGGATTTTAACTATTAAAATAACAAAATCTATTATCAGTATTTTGCTTTAAGTGGTTGTACGAGAAAATAGGAAAAAGAAATACTTTCCCTAATTTTGATATCATGTTGGAAATTTTGATATAAAACTTAGAAGAGTAAAGTGGACTTTTTAAATTTTATATAAATCTCATAAGACAACATATCCAAATACATGTAAAAACATGTTATTAGACATTAAAGCCATAAGTAAGCACCTACAGACAATGAGTAGTAAGGCAATTTCTACCATTTGTTGGATTTTATACTGAAATTTTTATTATTTTTGTCCTGTAACTATGTGAAAACCTGATTAGTAAAAATTAATGTAAATCCTATTTTAAGCAACAAGCTCTGGTAGGAACAAGCCACTTTCATGTTGATTGCCTAGCAAATAAAATTGAATATCATAGATTCACTATAATAAAGTCATTGTGGGACAACAAGGGATTGAAACTCTAGAAGAACAATATGCGTCACAATCACTATTTCTCTACTCTTGAGACTTGAGAGTAGTCATGTCGAACTGAAATCTGTGACATCAGTGATTGAGCCTTTTGTGACTGATCAAGTGAAGATGGAGATGGAGCCTATCTTATATATATATATATATATATATATATATATATATAACACAAAAGTTACAGCTTGGCACCCCTCTGTTTCAAACAAGTGACGGGATATTCTTAGTGCCACTGGAACAACGATGAAATTGCTTAGACTTTAACTCGTAATCTAATTTCTAGATACGACAGTACGACATAAGTTATAAAGTTGAACATTTGTGATGTTATAATAAAGTTATTATATAATCCTATATATATACGTGCCCTTTGAAGTTTTGGTAAGACAGGAGAGCCACAAGCAGTACTTGAGTATAATAGTACGTGAATTTCAAAAGTCCTTGATTTGCTAATAACGGTACAGGCACATACTGTTGCAGGTACTAAATGATGTTTGTTAGTGACAACCAAATATTACATGTAACTTAGTTTTGGTAGAGAAATATATGTAATCTTGATATTCTAAAAGATAGGTTAATTAATTCACAGTATAAGGAGAAACGTGTATTAATGAATAAAGGTTAGCTTGAGCTACCAGCTTATAGCAATAGCCAATAGGGAATACACACTTAATTTTGAGTAAAATGCATGTTACACCCTGCAAAGTAAGGATTTTGGCAATTTCTACCTTCAAAAAATTAAACTAACAGTTTAATTTAGGTAAATGGCCATGGTACACCCTCAAAACCTAAGCCAATGGCAGGTTGCATCCCCTTTCAATATTTAGGTAAATGGCCATGGTTGACCGAGGGTAAATCTGCCAAACTCCTTTATACATGTAGTTGCGATCTTAGTTGTTAATTTAGGGGTTTAATTCATTTGCGATTGTAAAATTTTCAACAGGAAAAAAAAAAAAACTCACTGGTTTGAAGAAGCTCACTAACTCAATTGATCCCAAGGTTAAAACCCGACCCGAGTCCGCTCGACTCGAATTAAACTTGAGCACATATATATGTATATATTCATATAATAAAAATAGCATACTTAATATAAATATCACTCACGATTTCTACATTAAAATCCAAAATTATAAGGATTATATGAATAGTTCGAATGAAAAAAAAAGTCAATCTTACTATAGTCCTAAATATTTTCAAAAGAGAAATAATATAAAGAAATAATTTGGTGTTTCGACTTTCTGAAGTTAAACATAAAGGGATTATAATCAACTGATATATTTTAATTGTAATGATTTTGAAGTATTTTGAAATTGTTAGGTTATATTCTTATTTATATAACAAAACTAAAAATATTTAAAGTTCCAAATTCAAGAGACCCAAGCTTGGCTTGAAACTTATCAAGCTAAGCCCAAGCTTTGATTCAAAAGCTCTTTTAGTATCGAACCGAACTTGTGTCTAAGCTCCCTCCGCTTGATTGATAGTAGTTTTTGTTGTACTAGATGTATTTTTCTCAAAATTTTATTCTCTTTACACCCATAATTTCTCCTAGATAAGGCTATCTATTTTGGAGGAGAGAGAAAAAGAGAGGAGGGAGATTAATGTTTTCATTTGAAGCCAATAGAACTTCAAAGGTAGAAAATAAATTTGCCCTTGGTCAAGTGTGGCAGACAACTCTTTTGGCTGAAATATGGTAAGAGGGTGCAACTTTCCATTGACTAAGGATTTGAGGGTGCAAACTGTTAGTTTATTTATTTTTGAGAGTGAAAACTGCCAAAAACCCTACTTTATAGGGTGCAAAAGTGCATGTTACTCCTTAATTTTCTAGCCAAAATTGAAAAGACACTATCTTGGTAATATGAAGAAAAAGGGAAAATTACAATTTTGGTCCTATATATTTTTTGGGGAGAGGTGGGGTGGCAACTTTGGGACAATATCTTTTTCAACTTACAATCAAGTCTTTTATCCTTCTCTTTTGTGGCAATTTCAGTTCTTAGAGGTCCCCCAGGCCGAACAATTCAAGAAATTGGGGATTTTGCATCTAATTTGGGGGATTTTTGGATTGGAGGAAAATTGAAGGTTTTACTAATTTTGTGGGGAAATTGGGGCTTTTGCTAATATTATATATACAATTATATAAACACACAACAACTGTCAGTGTTAGTGCCCGACAAGCCAATAAGTTGCCAAATATTGTAACACTGTAAGACAGTCTTGTTTTTCTTTTATCATTAATAAAACGACATTCTTTATTATATATTATTTTGTCTATTAAATATGTAATAATGTCCTTTCGATCACATAGAGCTATGGGGCATGATTATGCGTTGGGAATGGTGTCATGGAATATGCTCGAACAGCTGTGATCCAAAATTCTGTTCAAAGTCATAGAATCAACCATTGAGATATGGATATCAATGATTCGTCAAGAACTTGCTTGTATGTAGCATTCCGTTTGTGGAGTATCTCGTTCCATGGATACTGGTCAAGGACCTATGCATGTATAATGGTCCACATCGCGGATAACTGGACTGAACTGCCCCACAGGGAATTCATATTGATGTCTATGTCGAATATGAAATCCTAAGGTCACGTAGACATTGTTAGGTCTCATATTTTACATATTTTCATTATGATTTACCTCACATTTATCTTTATTTTATGCCTTGTTGTTAGTCTTTTCCTTTATTTTTAGCCTAATTTATGTATTTTGATTTCTAAGTCGTTTCAATGCTTTTGTAGGCATAAAAACGATGATTTTGATGAGTTGAAGGAGTATTTATTACGAGAATAATGAAGGCTATCCAAGAGGATGTGAAGAAATACATTAGAAAGGCCAAACAAGAATGTTTCGTTGAAGAAAAATGAAGAGAAAAATTTCTACACAGGCAACTGCACAACTGTGCAGATATTCTGCACAGCTGTGCAGCTGCGGATTTTTATATTTTTTGTGGGCCGATTTTATGACTTGGATGAGCATAATTTATGTATCTAAGACTCCTTTTTAGTTAAAAAAAAGTGGCAAAAACATTTTATAGGCTAGAGTGAGGTGGGAGAATAATTCATTCTTAAAAAAAAAGTAGATCTTGAAGACTTCTAGAGAGAGTAAAGATCTTGAAGAGTTCTTGGAGAAGAGTTCTTAGAGAGAAAAGCTTCATCTTCTTAAGTTGTATTCTTCCAATCCTCCATTGTTGAACATGAGTAACTTTATGTTTATGCAATTTATTTCTTATTTTTCTTTAATTATGCATAGCTAAATTATTTTCTAGGGTTTAAGATGTAGTCTTGTGTATTGATTTGGATTATTGATGATTTATGGATGTGATTTCTTGTTTGGTTTATCTATTGATGAGTGTTTAATGCTTGTAATTGCTTGATCACCAATTGCATGATTTAAGATAAATTAAGAAGTACAGGGAGGTGAATTAGTTTATTAGTTCAGATTTAATAGACATGTGTAAATTGCTTAATAGGGATATTGGTAATTTTGCATGAGACTAGTTAAACAATATTCATAGAACTTAATGGATTCATCTAAATTAGTTTTTGATCACGGGAGTGACGTTAATTAATTTAGGTGGGTACTCATGAAGATCTCGGGAGAGTATTCATGTAATTAAGGAAATTGGGTCTTTAATTTAAACAAGAATGATAATCCATTGAAAGTCAATAATCCATAGAAATACCTTGATGAAATCTTAATCCCTAGTCTTTTCGTTAATTGATTATTTGTTTTAATTATATTTGTGTTAATTATTTATAATTAATTCTGTTTTTATAAAATTTCTGCTTTTAATTAGTTAAAATCTCAAATCTTTGATAATCGATAGTCTAAATAATAAAATAAACTTTGTTTGGTACTTGATAACCTTCCCTGTGGAGACGATCTTACTTTCACTATATTATTTGTTCGATTCCGTGTTGTTACGGACGGTTAACAAATTGGCGCCGTTGCCGGGGAAGGCAACAAATAGTCAATATCAATAAAAAGTTGATTTTTATTAGTTTAGACATTTTTCTTTATTAATTTATTTTTGTTTTGGATTTTTATTTGTTTGAACTTTGATACTTGATATTATTGTTTCAGAATGGTTGACGAGCAGAGAACTCTCCGAGATTATGCTACACCAACATATCAGAACTTAACCTCCAGCATAGCGGTACCAAATGTTCAGGCCAACACCTTTGAGTTGAAGCCGGCTATCATTCAAATGCTACAACACACTGCATTTGAGGGAGATATTGAGAGGGAGGATCCTCATTCCCATCTGGGGAATTTTCTGGAAATCTGCAGCACTTTCAAGATGAATGGCGTTACTGAAGATGCCATAAAACTACGTCTCTTTCCGTTCTCCCTGTCTAAAAGAGCTAAAGAGTGGTTGAAAAACCAGCCGGCAAATAAGTTCACCACTTGGGCTGATTTGTCGACTGCGTTTCTCACCAAGTATTTTCCCCCAGCCAAGACTGCCCAGTTAAGGAATGCAATCACAGGATTTATGCAAATTGATAGTGAAACCCTCTACCAAGCATGGGAAAGGTACAAAGAATTACTCAGAAAATGCCCACATCACGGTATTCCTAGTTGGATGCTTGTGCAGACTTTCTACAATGGTTTGTCACATAGTATCCGGATGAATATCGATGCAGCTGCAGGAGGGAGTTTTATGGCAAAGAATCCGGATGATGCATTGGCTCTTATGGACGAAATGGCATCCAACAGTTATCAGTGGGCAAGTGATAGTCGGGCTACAAAGAAAACACCAGGCATCCACAATGTAGATAGCATTACATTGCTCAATGCTAACATTGAAGCACTTGTCAAGCACATGGAGGGACTCAAGGGAAATGTTAGTGCAGTATCTCAACCTACTTTAGCTCGTGATATTTGTGGAGCACCTCACATGGCTACTGATTGCCCACTCATTGAGCAAGCTAATTACCTATCCAATCAGAATAAACAGCAAGGAAATCCATTTTTGAACACCTACAATTCGGGTTGGCGAAATCACCCGAACTTTTCTTGGGGAGGCCAAGGGAACCAAGGAGCTCAAGCAAAGCCTCCTAGACAACAATTTCCTCCAGGGTTCCAACAACATGGTCCTCAGAATTTTCAACAACCAAGTCAGCAAGGACCACCACCTCGAGAACCACAAGCTTGTGAATTAGCCATTGAAAAGCTCGCTAATGGAACAACAAAACGGTTTGAGAATCTGGAAGCAAAAATTGATCTGGTAGTGGGAGCAACGAAGAATCTGGAATTACAAGTTGGACAATTGGCAAGTTCTATGAATTCAAAGTCAAAAGGTACACTGCCTAGCCAAACAGAGGAGAATCCGAGAGGACAGTGTAATGCAGTGACTCTGATAAACGAAAATATAATTGAAGAATTTGAACCACATGCTGTACACAGAGATGCATTTGTGACGAAAGATAATTCAATCTTTGAATCTTCTGACAAGGTTGCGCTAGAAAAGGTTATCCCGAAGCCATATGTGAAACCATATGTTCCTCCAATTCCATTTCCCCAAAGGTTGCAACACAAGAGGTTGGACAAGCAGCAAGAGAAATTTCTTCAAACACTTAGACTGTTGAACCGCAACATTCCGTATACAGATGCTCGGGCTCAGATGCCTGTTTGTGAGAAGTTTCTCAAAGAGCTGTTGAGCAATAGAAAGAAATTAGAAGACGTGGAAACAATCTCCTTGAATGAAGAATGCAGTGCCATAATCCAACGAAACATTCCTCCAAAGCTAAAGGATCCAGGGAGTTTTTCACTTCCTTGCACTATTGAAAAATTCCACTTTGATAAAGCACTTTGTGATTTAGGAGCTAGTGTTAGTCTAATGCCTTATTCAATTTGTAGGAAATTAGGCTTTCAAAAGCTTAAAAGCACAAAGATGTCACTTCAATTGGCGGATGGGAGCATAAAACGCCCTATGGGAATATTAGAAGACGTTTTCGTGAAAGTGGACATGTTCTACATCCCATGTGACTTCATGGTGCTTGAGATGGATGAAAATTTGAAAACACCAATCATCCTTGGAAGACCGTTTCTCACAACTGCGGGAACCGTCATTGATGTGCGTGCTGGCAAGCTAGCGTTGAACATTGGAGAGGAGAAGGTGGAGTTCGACTTAAATAAAGTGATGAAATCTCCGCCTTTTGAAGAAAAATGTTATTCAGTGGATGTGATTGAAGAGGCCATCAAAGAAGAAATTGCTCAAGGTAAAAGAGATCCATTAGAGTCGTATCGCGAAATATCTTCTAGACCTAAGGTAAAAATTAAATCTCTTCCTCCATATCTCAGGTACGCTCTTCTTGGCAATAATGAATTTTTATCTGTTATCGTACATTCTACTCTATGTACACCTGAACTGGACCGATGGTTAAGTGATTTGGAATGGAAGAAAGATGGAATAGGTTGGAATATATCTGATATGAAAAGAATTAATCGTGCTTTGTATTTTTCAGGCGATGATATTCCTCGAGGGAAAGCAATTTCCCTCGCCAAAACTCAACAATAATTTTGTCTAAGTCGAGCTAATGACTTTAAACAAGCGCTTCTTGGGAGGCAACCCAAGAGTTTTCGTTATTTTTGTCATTGTCGTTTTCTTCTTATTTTGTTTTCAATATTTTATGTTTGAAGGTTTTATTTTATTTTATTTCATTTTTATTTTTCGGTGCTCAAATGCTTTATTAATGAAAGGTATTCTTATTGCAGGTCAATAACATGAAAAACGAGGTGCATGAGGCATTATACAATGTAAATCAGATGCACAATTGTGCCAATTTTCGCACCACTGTGCACAATTTTCGCACTTAGAAGAATTTTTAGGTGCACAGTTGTGCAATTTTTCAGCACAGTTGTGCAAAATTTTCGCACAAGATCAAACTCGCCGTGCACAATTGTGCAAAATTTTCGCACTTTTGCACCCTAAAATTTATTTATTATTTTTTTTTTGGAAAACAAAAAAAATACAAAAAAATTGAAAAGTGGGGTCAAAATCCCAAAAATCGTTTTACCCCCTCCAACAGCCGGAGCAAATCACAGATCCACGCCGCCGCCATCGCGTTTCAATGACGTCGCCACCTCCGGGCGACATCTCTTCACAGCGCCGTCTCGGATCCACAACCCAGATCCGCCGTCTGCTCACACGCGCCACTGCTCCCCGTTCAGTCTCATCTCCACCGCGTCGCAGTCGCACTCCATCGCCGCCATCGTCTCAACCTTCGCCGTCTCTCGATCCGTCTTCAAGCTCACAATCAACCTCCGCCACCATCACCCTACCGACTCCCGGGACATCACGCACATGCATAGGGGAGTATTTCTTTCACTGTTATTTCAATTACATTTTGTTTATGTTCTTGCATATCGGTTGCGATAAAATACATTGAGGACAATGTGTTGCTTTAAGTGTGGGGTGGATTGTTTGCAAATTGTGATTAGAGTTTATTGAATTGCTCAAGTGTGGGGTGTTTGTTGTTAAATTGGTGAAAGGATCGGACATATTACATGTTTTTTTTGTTGAGTATTGCGTGTATTGAATTGCTCAAGTGTGGGGTAATGTGGTTAAGTGGTGAAAGAATTGGGCATACGTCAATTTTTGCTGAGTTGTTGCTGAAAATTGGTTGACTTGTTCATAATATTTGTGTTCCCATATTTGAGCTCTTGACTAGATAAACATATGAATTTGATTTCTGTACATGGATACTCTTTTTATTGAGTTTGATCGCTGAGCCTGAAATTTGTAAAATTTCTATGCATCTTTACACACTACACACGAGTTTTAGTAAAGGGGATTGATCGGGGAGATAAAAGCAATTACATATTTCATTGATATTGGAGGAATGTTTAAGAGAAAAAGAAAAAAAAATTCGAGAAAATAGAAAAAGAAAAAAATAAGGAAAGAAAAGGTTGATTCAGTGGCTATTGAATGCTAGAATCACCCAGTTTTGTTTCTAGCCTTTGTCACTCGAGTGATTAAGTCCGTTGGGGTGTCTTGACACCTAGTGCCTTAAAACCAACTGGTTTGAGAGTCATTGGCCCAAAACTTGTTACCAGGGTGACATAGAAAGCTTGACTAGCGAAACATTGCACGGGTTGATCGATTGTGAATGAAGGAGAAAGAATAAAGATGAAATATGATAGATGTTGTGTTTTTGCTTGAAATATCTGAAATGTTCCCTTGCTAGAATTCATAAATCAAGCACGAATGGATGTATATGAAATTGAACTTGTTTGGGATTAGTGTGATGACTTGAGAGTAAAGATGTTCATATGTGGAAAAATAATGATTCTACGTGTTTATTGGTTTATGTGTGATGATTGTGGGGAGTCATAAATATTGTGACTAGTTGCTGATTTGATGAACGATGAGGCAGATAGACGAATGTCATGAATTTTGTGGGTATATTCTCTGCAAACCCTCACGAGACAAAACTCGTCCACTAGGGGTAACCTAGGGGTTTAACGGCTTGTTGCACGTGCTAAGTGCAATCGTGTTCCCTACGAAAGTGGTGTTATCTTTAGTTTTGTTTTTGTTTTTTGTTTTGTTTGGATTTACTCGAGGACGAGTAAAGGTTAAGTGTGGGGTGTTTGTTAGGTCTCATATTTTACATATTTTCATTATGATTTACCTCACATTTATCTTTATTTTATGCCTTGTTGTTAGTCTTTTCCTTTATTTTTAGCCTAATTTATGTATTTTGATTTCTAAGTCGTTTCAATGCTTTTGTAGGCATAAAAGCGATGATTTTGATGAGTTGAAGGAATATTTATTACGAGAATAATGAAGGCTATCCAAGAGGATGTGAAGAAATACATTAGAAAGGCCAAACGAGAATGTTTCGTTGAAGAAAAATGAAGAGAAAAATTTCTGCACAGGCAACTGCACAACTGTGCAGATATTCTGCACAGCTGTGCAGCTGCGGATTTTTATATTTTTTGTGGGCCGATTTTATGACTTGGATGAGCATAATTTATGTATCTAAAACTCCTTTTTAGTTAAAAAAAGTGGCAAAAACATTTTATAGGCTAGAGTGAGGTGGGAGAATAATTCATTCTTCAAAAAAAAAGTAGATCTTGAAGACTTCTAGAGAGAGAAAAGAGATCTTGAAGAGTTCTTGGAGAAGAGTTCTTGGAGAGAAAAACTTCATCTTCTCAAGTTGTATTCTTCCAATCCTCCATTGTTGAACATGAGTAACTTTATGTTTATGCAATTTATTTCTTGTTTTTCTTTAATTATGCATAGCTAAATTATTTTCTAGGGTTTAAGATGTAGTCTTGTGTATTGATTTGGATTATTGATGATTTATGGATGTGATTTCTTGTTTGGTTTATCTATTGATTAGTGTTTAATGCTTGTAATTGCTTGATCACCAATTGCATGATTTAAGATAAATTAAGAAGTACCGGGAGGTGAATTAGTTTATTAGTTCAGATTTAATAGACATGTGTAAATTGCTTAATAGGGATATTGGTAATTTTGCATGAGACTAGTTAAACAATATTCATAGAACTTAATGGATTCATCTAAATTAGTTTTTGATCACGGGAGTGACGTTAATTAATTTAGGTGGGTACTCATGAAGATCTCGGGAGAGTATTCATGTAATTAAGGAAATTGGGTCTTTAATTTAAACAAGAATGATAATCCATGGAAAGTCAATAATCCATAGAAATACCTTGATGAAATCTTAATCCCTAGTCTTTTCGTTAATTGATTATTTGTTTTAATTATATTTGTGTTAATTATTTATAATTAATTCTGTTTTTATAAAATTTCTGCTTTTAATTAGTTAAAATCTCAAATCTTTGATAATCGATAGTCTAAATAATAAGATAAACTTTGTTTGATACTTGATAACCTTCCCTGTGGAGACGATCTTACTTTCACTATATTATTTGTTCGATTCCGTGTTGTTACGGACGGTTAACAGACATATGATAATCCTTACTACTTGAGGAATCGTGGTGTTGGGATCGCCCCGGGGATGCGTACATAGCGGAAATTAAAAACAATTAAAATGCATCCCTAAACTGGGTTAGGTTGATATGGTACCATCGGATTCGTAAAAACTAACGAAGAAGGTTTATTTGTGTTTACCTCGTTCAAGAAATAATCAAATAAATCTCGCTTTCAGTGCTTGAATTGGCACCTCCGAATTTATCCACATCTTAGCTTGCCCCTTGCATACTTCTATCAGTGGTGGCTTAGAAGATGAAGAACTTTTGGCTTGTAGAGAGCAAGGTAGGATTTCTTTCTTGTATAGAGAAAAATAGAAGAGAAATTTTTTCTCCTATTTCTTGAAAAGAGGTGCGTAACAATGCTTGGGGAAGAGAATGAGATCTCTTCTCCTTAATATGGATGCCCACTAGGCCTCAAAGGAGTCCTAGTGGGCCCTGTCTTCTATTTCTCTTCCTATAAGAATTGAGCCCTAAGTCAATTCAATTTAAAAAAGTCCATTGACTTTAACCCAATTAATTAATCAAGCCCAACTTAATTAATCTCTTTTCTCTTTTAATTAACTAGCCCCCTAATTAATTTGTCTCGTACTTAATTTAGCATCCGATTAAATTAGAGATTTAATTAATTAAGAACACTTAATTAATTTCAATTATTTTTCCCTAATTAATTAATTCCAATTAATTAGTTTCTCTATTAATTCTCATAGAATTAATTTAGCCAATAGGTACTTCACTAAGTTAAGTGTGTGACTCCTTAGGCGCATTAACAAGCTAGCAACGAGTCATTTTCCTAGGCTAGATTAATTATCCAAATAATTAATTAAACCTTGAATTAATTTCACCATATTAAAAAGGCACCCATTGGTCGTGGATCGATGTCTAGAAACATCACGACGACTTCCTAGATGTTAATGATAGAAAGCAAGACCAATCTAGGTCACGATCTACATGTGAGTAGAATCCCTTCATCATTTTCCTGTCGCCGGGCAATCAACACTATCACATGACTGCTCAAGCATATAAACCACTACTGGGTAGAGTTCATGATTCCAGGAGAATCACAAAATGGGCTATTCTGGGTATAGTTTGGTTATATCTTGACAGGTGATTTTGGGAAAGGATTTGTCTCTGATCTGAGGATCAGTGAATCTCCTATGCTTTCTTGAAAATGAATGACTTAGGAATCTCTGGCCAAAGTCGGTCAATGAGAAGGAGGGTGGTTCTTTCTCAGTTGATAAAATTCATCATTTACCAAAAAAATAGTCATATGATTAAATTAATGGGGTTTCGAATGATTACCAAGTCCTAGGGAAAATTGCAATTTTGATATACTAATGTGGCCTGTACATTTTTTTGGTACACTAATATGGGGGGAGGGTAGCAATTTGGGTACATTATTGGTAAAAGGATTGGTAATTTCAGTACATGGACTATTGGCATCCATCTCCCCTCCCCTGAACTATGGACTATTGGCATCCACCTCCCCTCCCCTGAACTATGGACTATTGGCATCCACCTCCCCTGGACTATTAGGGAAATAGCATCCACCTCCCCTCACATTTGGTTTCTTGGAAATGACCTCCCCTCCGTCTACTTTTCCGTCGATTGATTGTTAGTCTTGAGGTTAAATTCGTAAAATCCCATAATTTTACCCAACAACAAAAAATTTAAAAAAGAAAAGAAGAAAATAGTCCAACATATTTGACTTGTGGCCAATGAATGGCTGCCACGTCAAGATATGGCATGTGGGAGTGTTAAAAGCTTATGTAGAAAGGAAACCTTTCATATCGCATCAGTAAAAACCAACAAAGAATGGCCTTCAAAGCTTGAATTGTTTTTACAGAAAATCAATGGTTCAACTAAAAATGTTAGTAGAGCATGCAAGAAATCAAATCATCTAGGTGTTTATTTTCTTAGATTAAATTTTCAAAAAATTTCAAAAACTTCTTGAAAAGGAATCGAAGCTCGACTGCCCATCTTCAAAGAAGCGGCAACCTTTGGGTTTTCTTCGCTTTCACCGGAGATGAACTTCTCTTTGGAAGAATCGAGCAAGGTAACCTGATTTTGTAAATTTTTCACATTTCTTTTCTTATTTTTTTTATCAACATTTGCTTTTCTTTTCCTTTTAACTTTTTTTTTTTTTTTGCGAAATAATGTATATCGTGTGAATAAGAAACCCTCAAATGGAATTTTATTGATTTTTTTAAGATTTGGATATATTAGTTTACTAAATATCTTATTGCAGATGGTGATAGTTAGGGTCTTAGTTGATAGTCTGGGGTTTTTATTCCATTGGCCAGTGATTATCCTAAAAAGTTATGTTTGATGTTGCATTTTATTTTGTATGATAAGCTTTAGATTTTTAGAGATATTTCTCAAATAAAAACTCTTTGACAGTAGAGAAACTTATAATAGATTTCTATTTTAAATTTTGAAAGATTATGTGTAATGTATCTGACGTGGCTTTTTTATGTGTTATTTAGGGTTTTTAGAATGAAGGTCAACTTGAAAATCAAGTTTGAAGGGTATGCTTATACCATGACAGATGTGGAAACTAGAAGTATCACCATGCAGAAGTTAATTGATGATATCTATTCTTTGGTTGAGATTGAGATTCATTTGCATAATGGAGAGACTTCGATACTTGAAGGTATGATACCTTTGTATGAGCAACCAATTGACATTAAGAGTGATATGGATTTAAAGGCTGTCATTAATATGTATACCGACCTGGGGAATGAAAATATTGAACTGAGGTTTAAACTCATTCCATGTGCGTCTAAAGTTACTCAATTAAACCCATCTTCTTCAAGTAACCCAATTCCATTTGAGAATGTCAATGTTGAGCTTGTAATTGTAGATGACTACAATGAACAATCTGACAGTATTTCAGATAGTGAATACGGATTGTCTGATTATGAATCCTCTGACAATGATGAATTTGTGGGTCTTAGTGATGAGGACGAGGGAGCTGAAAATATATTGGGCTTGATTAGTGATGAGGTCATTAAAAACTATTTCCAGCTTACTAGTGGTGATATTCAGTTAACTGAAGAAGCAACCTTTGAAGATGTAGAACATTTTAGAGGAGTTGTGAAGGAGTATGCCATACAGGAGGATTTTCCCCTTCATAGGATAAAGAATGAAAAGAGTAGAGTGACTATTAAATGCAAGTGAGATGGTTGCTCTTGGAGGATCCACGCATCCCCCATAGGAGCCGATCAAACTACTTACATGATCAAGTCCTATAATCCTACTCATACTTGTGATCCATTTGGCCCTGGTTGCAAAGAAGCATCAGCTGCTTGGATTGCACACAAGATGAAAGATGAGTTTGAGGTAAACCCTTGGAGTGATGTAAATACTATTGCACTGCAATTAACCAAGCGACATGGGGTGAAAGTGAACAACTGGAAGTTATACAGGGCTAGGAAAAAGGCAATGGATAAGATATCTGGAGACCACAAGGCTAGGTATGCAAAACTCCCAAAGTATATTAAAGCATTAAAAATGAAAACCCCAGATATGTTTATTGCTTTGAAATGTGAGGGATTAGATATCACTGTTCCTTGTTCAACATGTACATTTGAGCGGTTATTTGTATGCTTTCTTGCTCAAAGAGATGGTTTTTTAAAAGGGTGTAGACCTTTCATAGGTATTGATGGATGTTTCTTGAAAGGGCCTTATGGGGGTCAATTGTTGGTTGAAACTGCTCTTGATGCTAATTCTGGGATATTTCCTCTTGCATTTATGTTTGCTGAAACAGAGTCAGAGGCTACATGGGGGTTTTTCTTACAATGCCTTGATGATTACCCTGGTGATACAAGGTGTCTAACATTCGTGTCAGATAACATAAAGGTATTCTCAAAGCAGTGAAGACCATATTCCCTACAGCTTCAAATAGATATTGTGCCAGACACAGGTACAATAATTTCAAGGCAAGCCATCCCTGTCATAGTTTTGTTAAAAAAACCCAAAACACATAATATGCATGCTTCAGCCCCATGGAAAATAGATTCGCCCACCCACCTCAATGGAAGACACTTATGTCTGTACATGCATTTGATAATCATGTGAAGAATGATCATGTAACGAATAATTTGACAGAGTTATTTAATGGATGGCTTGCAAGGAGCAAACAATTGCCAATTCTATCTTTAATGGAGTTCTTGAGAAGAAAGATTATGAAAAGATTTCACAGTAGATATCAAAAAGGACAAGGTTGGGGTCATGAAATTCCTCCCAACGTCAGGACAATGCTTGATCAAGCTAGAAGGGCAGGGAGACATATTCAAGGTCTTTCAAATGGTGATGAATATGAAATTGATGATGACCGAACTTATTTGGTAAACTTAAAGAATGGGACATGTCAATGTGGTTCATGGCAAATAAGTGGAGTCCCATGTAAGCATGCAATGGCTTGCATACACAACAAGCAAGCTGATCCAGTCAATTACATTGATCCATATCTAACCACAACAGCGTATTTGAGGACATATTCAGGAAAAATCAATGCTCTACCTTGCGAGAAATACTGGAAAGATGTGAGCCATCCATTAATTCTTCCTCCGGCTAAGCGTAGTAAAAAAAGAGGTAGGCCAGTGATTAATAGAAGAAGAGAAGCAGGTGAAAGCTCAAAGAAAGGCAAGAGGTCCATTGTTATCCATTGTAGGAAATGCAAGAGGGTTGGACATAATTCGAGAGGTTGCCCTGAAAAGCCAAAAAACTTTGGTAGGAAGAAAAGAAAAAGGCCTAAAATGCATCAACTAGTTCACAGGTTTAATTATGTGATGTTAGAATTTATGGAATTATTTCTATTGAAACTTGTGTACTTAGATTATTTTGGTAAATTTTATAATTGTGTTATTTGCCAGGTCGTAGATGGACTTGGCATTAGTTCTCAAAGTACTCCGAGACCTTCAGACAGCGAGCCACTTGAGTTCACTCAATGGTAATTTTAGATTTATTTTCATTCACTTATTATTATTTATATTTTTAATAAATTTTCATTCACTTATTAAGTATTATAGTTTGACTATTCCTATTAATCTTGGGCAGGTTTACTTGATTGATTGGGGGTTGGCATTGTGTAAAATTATCTATTGCAAACCATATGCACAAGTTGGATTTATCTTTCTATTCTACTAGTGCCTTTAGTGTCTTTTTGTATTTGGAGCTTATTATGTTGTGCATTGCCCAAGGTAATTAATTGGTAGTGAGACTTGGATGATATCTTTTTGGCAAGTTTTTGCTTAAGGTCATTAAACAATAGGTTCAGGTTTAATTTGTAATATGGTTTGCAACTTTTGGATGCCATTTTGTTGAGGTATGAATTCACTTTTTGTCTTTGCAATATATGAGTTGCACTTTATAAATTTTACTCTGTTTAACATAGATTCTTTTGTTGTTATTTTGATTCGGGCTTTATGTGTGGAGAATTGATGGAGAATGTAATCTATTGTGTTCAAAGTGAGTGCATCTGTTGTGAAGTGTGCATGCATGCACGCAACAAGGTCTTTTACCCATGAATAATGTCATTTTGGTTAATTTTCATAAGAGAATCCCAACTGCTATTTAATTCCCACTAGAAAGCAACTATTAAGGGGCATTTTAGTCTAAAGGAGAGAAAGTTGACGAAAAAGTGGATGGAAGGGAGGTTATTGCCAAGAAACCAAATGTGAGGGGAGGTGGATGCCAATAGTCCATAGTTCAGGGGAGGTCGATGCTATTTTCCCTTAAATTAATGGGGTTTCAAATGATTACCAAGTCCTAGGGAAAATTGCAATTTTGATATACTAATGTGGCCTGTACATTTTTTTGGTACACTAATATGGGGGGAGGGTAGCAATTTGGGTACATTATTGGTAATTTCAGTACATTTCGCAAAAATTGTTAACGTGGCCGCCAAAAAAATGTCAAAATTGGGGATTTTTCAAAATTGGAGGGAAAATTGATAACATGACAGCCAAGTGGACAATGAATTGATGACATGGCGGCCAATTCGATAAAGTTAAATTTTTTTTGCTACTTGGGAGGTTTGAACCCACGACCTTTGAGCTATAATTAACACTTCTACCATTTCACCACAAGCCATAACTTGTTTTGGTTGGATTCGTTTTGTTACTTATGACATTACTTTGGTATATGCCTTAGTAATATGTAATTATTAATATTTTATATATGAAATATTTATAACTAATATTTTATATAATTATTATAAGTATATATACAAACTAAAATAAATAATTAATAATTCATGTATTTACGAAAAAAGATGAATATTATATATTCTGTACATGTACATCTTCTTATAAATATTTAATATATATTTAATATTTTGAATAAGTAGAAATGTATAAAAATATTTAAATAGTTACATATGTTTGTTGTAATTATGGATAAATTATATCAAAAAATATACATCCATTTAATTATAAAATATAGTTTAGATATAAAAAATTTCTGGAAAAATAACATCTTTCTAGAAAAATAGTATTGGCAGATATATTTAAAAGACTAATTTACGTAAAAATTTATCAACTAAAATATATTAATGTATATCAATAATAATAATTAATATATATATATATATATATATATATAAAATGTTAATTTTGTAAACTCATCAACTACATAAATATGTTTGTTTTTAAATGTTTATTTCTATTTGTAGTTTTAATATATTTTATTTTTTGGGATTTTTTTAAATATATTTTATTACAATATTGTTAAAGTTATATTCTAATGTTAAAAGGAAAATTACTTTGGAGAAGAATATTGATAAGTCATAGTTTGATGGATGAGTGGATCAGTATAAGTAAAAAGCCGGTGACAAGAAAAGAAGAAACGAAGAGTGATACAACGGTCCCGACGAGGAATGTGGGTGATGGAGATGATATAGGTGAGGATACATTGCTGGTCAAGAATAAATTTGCAAGTTTAGTTGAAGATATATTGAATTATGATTCGGGCAATTCACAAAGCTTTCGGGTTCAATCTAAACTGAAGGGAATGAAAACTAATTCATTGAGCGGGCCTATAAGCAAGGATGCCCTTGCAAAGAGTTCTAATTGATGAACTTTGCTTTTAGGAGTGATGCTTCTATTATTGGCATTAGGAGAATTTGGATGATGGTGTGGTAGGTTATTCTTTGTAATCGTTTGAACATGCATTATAAACGTTTGAACATGGGTCTACTTGTTTCTAATAGATGTTGGTTTATAGACTAGATTGGTTAAACACTAGTTATTCTTATTTTTTGTTCTAGTGTAGGTGTTTGGTTGTGGTAAGGAATCCACTTGTGCACTTTTTGTACTACCTCCTTTTATTTTTATGCAATTGATTTTTCCCAAAAAGATAATTTAACCCATACCAGGACTATAAACTCCTTCTTCACAAGTGTCACTCCCGTCCGCCATTTCTCATGGAACAACGCTTGGCCTTGATATAACCAACGTCCTTCAATGATTTCGGCTATATTGGACTTAGATTCAAACTTTAAGAAGAAAAATCCGCTGCTCGTAGATTTTACCTCCTTAAGCCCTTTCCACACCGAAAGAAAATACTTCTTGACTCCAAGGAAGAATGGATTTTTATCAATGAAGTAACCTACTAGAGTGTTATCTCATCGATTTAATCCAGGCAACATATTTTCCTATGTTGGACGAACTACACATTTACCATTAATTCTTTCCGTAAGAATATATCGAAGTGACGTTCGTTTAGATTCAATAAATTGAGTAGATCCATTGCTCACTTTTGGTCCCACCCATACACTTCCACTCAAAAACTCTGTACTATTAGCTTCTTCCATAGATACTGATTCAGACGTTTGAACGTTAGCACTAGGACCTTCGAACGTAGGCCTAACTTCCACAATAAGTACTGGTACAGATTTTCGAACGTTAAACCTTTCACGTTCGGACATGAGTGCACTCGACGCTCGAATGTGAGATTCTGGACGTTCGGACGTCAAGTGAATATTATGGTTTCCTAGTGCTGCCATGCGACGTTTGAATGTGAGATTCCAGACGTTCAGACATCGACTGCGCATCTGGTGTGCCTCCAATGGACATATCCACAACTTTTTTTGGCTATACCAGATATTTCTGACGTTCCATCTACCCTCAAGGATGAGTCTGGTTGAGTATTTATCACAGGCCTTAATCCTATCGTACCATATTACCTTGGGGTCAATTCATATGCAATAATGGTGATGAAATTACGTTAGCAAACCTCGTAGTCATGGGAGGCGAAATCAGATCTGATTCCTTTTTCCTCTTTTTTGGAAAATCAATTTCATTAAATAAAGGAATAAAAAAACAAAATAGGGACTTTTAGATGAGTCAAACAAAATAAACGAAGCTACCAAAATGCCTACCCGATTAGACCACCTAAAAAAATAAAAAAAACAAATACAAGAAAAGCACTAGCCTAACCAAAAAACCCATCTGTAAGAAAATACAAAGGATGTGATAATTGCCATCCAACGTAGTCACTGCTATCAAAAGATGGTTCTTCCAACTTCAACTTACCGATCTTAACACCTATTTCTTCCTTGTACTTGTATGTAGCATTCATCTGCGGTTTATTCAACGACATTCTCAAGGAGGGGATCACTTATATGGCCCTGTAATTGTCTTTATCATAATCAATTATATCCATAACGAGATTTGAGAAAGAGTTCGTTAATGCGGATGTGAGTGACACTTGAGAAGAAGGAGCATAAGAAAGTTCTGGTATGGGTTAAATTTCTTAATTTACCAGCGGAATTTTGGACAATAGATGGGTTGAGTATTGTTGCAAGTGCATTAGGACGCCCATTATCTCCTGATGTGTTTGCTTTATCTGTAGAGCGTATTGACTATGCTGTGTATCCTTATGACAATAGGGGTTGAATTTCAAGAGGAAGTTTATATGTTGCTGCCTTCAGAATAAGGAGATACAATGGTTCGCGTAGGATAGCAGTTGAATATGAATGGAAATCTACGGCTTGCATGGTATGTAAGTCTTTTGAACATAATTGTCAACAATGTCCTAGAGTTGGGAAGGAAGATATACCACCGGTGAATATATATGTCCCTAAGCAACAAGTCATCAATAAAATTCCAAAATCGAACTCTAATATGGATGAGTGGATCAGTGTAAGTAAAAAGTCGGTGAAAAGAAAAGAAGAAACACAACAAAAGTTCCGGCGAGGAATGTGGGTGATGGAGATGATTCAGATAAAGATACATTATTGGTCAAGAATAAATTTGCAAGTTTATTAGAAGATATATTGGATTATGATTCGGGCAATTCACAAAAGTTCTGGGTTCAATCCGAACTGAAGGGAACAAAGACTAATTCATTGAACGGACCTATAAGCAAGGACGTCCTTGCGAAGAGTCCTAATTGATGAATTTTACTTTTAGGAGTGATGCTGCTATTATTGGCAGTAGGAGAATTTGGATGATAGCATGGTAGGTTGTTCTTTGTAATCGTTTGAACTTGCATTATAAACGTTCGAACATGAGTCTACTTGTTTATGGTAGATGTTGGTCAATAGCTCATCAATGATATTGACTCATCATCCGGCTACTTATATATGTTTGCCTTTTGCAAGATTAGAGAGGTTCAAACTATCCTTTGTGGTAATTTGTTTTGAAATTGGTGCGGTAGCTCTTCGCAAATTATTAATTTTCCAATCATTCTCAACGGACGACATATTAGTTTGGGTAGCATGGGCATCCGTTCGCTTTGGCACATAAATATGTAAAGTCGGTTATTCCCTTATAGTGGCCTTCGGGCATTGTTGCATCACATGGCCAAAGGACTTGTATTCCTTACATATCGATGGTTTCCACTAGTAGCCAATATCAATCTTATAAGTACCATTATATTCTCCATTAGTTGAAGCTAACAAAATGAAAATATGATTCTGAAATTCAGCATCTACATTCATGTTAACACAGACCCGGGCATAATCAATCCTTTCCATGTTTAAAGTAAAGGCATTAGGGTAAAGAGGTCTACCCTCGACGCTTGCAACTGTACTCAAGCTATCCAAAGTCCAATATTCTGCAGGAAGATGAGTTAATTTAACCCAAATAGGAACATCCTTACGAACCTTATTCTCATGGGTCATCCCTTCTCACCATTTTTCAAGGAAAAGAGCTTGGCCATCCCTCCTTGAAGCACATCCATCATCATTTCAACAGATTCAAATTTAAAGAAATAAAACCCCATGTTTGTTGCTTTAACCTCAACCAGGCCCTTCCATATCGAATTGACGTAATTCTTGACACTAATAAAATACGGTTTCTTTCCGATGAAATATCCAGCAAGAGTATTCGACCATCGTTTCATACCTGATTGTACGATCTCCCATTTAGGACGAACAAAGGTCTACCCATTGATGATATCCGGCTTGACATAATGTAAAGTAGTTCGTTTGTAATCAATAATCAGATTTGGAGCCGTGGAGCGGGTAATGGGTTTCAGATCAACGCATATGGGTCCAACCAAAAATTCATGGGATTCGGCCCCAGCGGAAATTACTGAATCAAAACCTTGGGCCAATACCGATCCGTGACTGGGTAATTTCTCTGGTGGTTTAAAGTGCGTCAGAGACTCCACCTTCTCCTGCAAATTTGACGGAGCTGATTGCGCATCTCCATTTTCCTGAGAAGAAGGTGTGAGTACCATCGTCTTTGGCAATTTTTCAATTGACAAGATTTCTAAAAATTGGGATTCTATCGAATGTGACACCACCACGCCTTTATTTTCGATGTTTCGAATATTATCCAATTCTGACGGCGACGATAGAAAAGAAACCGGGCTAATGTTGCCATGACTACGAGTTTTGAAGAGAGTAGAGGATGACACCACGTTTGCAAATATGTATTGATAGGAGGAGAAATAGAATCTGGTGAACTTACGTATAGGCTTTGGAAACTAGAAATCGACCGCTGAATGGATCTGGGTAGCAGCGGTGGCAAGGATACATCTAATCTTGTCGAGGCCGAAGTTTGATTTGGGTCCTCCAAAGCCCGGGACAAAGATAGCGCTAACCCTATCTGTTGTTTATTCTTATGAATCTAAATATTAATTGAACCCGCTAAAGATAATGAATCAAAATCTGAATTTGGATTCACCCTCTTGTGCAATTCTTGATTTATAATTGGTGGACAATGGTTTATTTCTTCAATTTTCTCCACTAGAGAAATAAAATCAGGGACATTGAATACAAGACCAAAGGAGGGATACTCTTGGTATGATTCGTAATCTGAAATTCTTTGAAACAAAGGAGAATTGACGCTAACAGAAGCTGCCGATGAGGATCCAGAGAAGAAGAAGTCGTAGCCATTGCAGTTAACTAAGAGAGAGTTTTATTAGAGAGAGAAATTCCGCTATCATTCTCTCCTGTATTTGCTTTGAAGGTTCAGATCCTTCAACCCGATCAACTAAAGATAAGAACTCAGGAACATTAAAAACTCGTGCAAAAGATGGAATACTTTTACAAATAGTTCCACAAGTAGGTTGGGGTGAAAAAATGTTCTCTCCCCTCTCTCTCTCTCTAGAAATCTCATACTAAAGTTCGCCGTGGCTGATTCGTTATCCTCGTATGGGTTTGGGTCTACTTCATCATCAATCCATAATCAATCCCTGACAATACAATGATTTTCAGATGCATCAGACTTTGAATCTATTTAAAAAAGTATTCCATCTTTTGCTCGAGCGTTTAATGTTTCTGATTTCTTAGACTTCGTTAATCGGGTGAAAGGATATGAAAATTCAAAGAAAATGTAGCACTTGACGAATATGGAGGACAAGGAATCATATTTCAATTCACCACCGATTAATACAAGGTTTGCAAATGTATTTTCATCTCCAATATACAAATCAGTCCAAAGGTGATATTGGCCTGATAGGGTTAAAGACAATGGTAAAGGCTCAAACATATTCGTTGCTGAAGGAAGGTATCATATCGAAAGTACCAAGTTTGGCCTAGAAAAGGCCAATTTCGGCTGGTGGAGATGCACAAGTTGCACAGATGATGTTCAAACGTGGGGATAGTGACGTTCGAACATCAATTGGCGGCGTGCAGAAAAACACTAATTTTCATGCAACGTTCGAATGTCAGGAAACCAATGTTTGAACGTTGCGTCTAGAATCAAAATCCCCAGAAGTTGACGTTCGAACGTCATGGTTCCAACGTTCGAACCAGTACCAAATGAGCAAGCTGACCAGATGGAGTTTTTGATTGGGAGTGTACGTGTGGATCCGAGAGTGGTCAACGATTCTTCACAATTCATTGAATCTAAACAAACATCGCTTCGATATATTCCAGTGAAAACAATTAATGTTAAATATTTTGTTCGTCCAACTTGGGATCAAATGAAAGCTGGATTGAATTGGTGAGAGAATACTCTGGTGGGCTACTTTATTGGTAAAAAACCATACTTCCTTGGAGTCAAGAAGTATGTTCTCTCGGTTTGGAAAGGGCTAAAGGAGGTAAAAGCAACTAGCAGCAGATTTTTCTTCTTCAGATTTGAATCAGAGGCTGCTATGGCTGAAATTCTTGAGGGAGGACCTTGGTTATATCAAGACCAAGCGTTGTTCATTGAGAAATGGTGGATGTGAATGACACTTGAGAAGAATGAGCATAAGAAAGTTCCGGTCAGGGTCAAATTTCGTTATGTACCGGCGAAATTTTGGACAATAGAAGGGTTGAGTGTTGTTGCAAGTGCATTAGGACACCTATTATATCTTGATGCATTTACTTTATCTATGGAGCGTATTGATTGTGTTAGGGTGTGTATTCTTATGACAACAGGGGTTGAGTGTCAAAAGAGTTTATATGTGCTACCTTTGAAATTGGGAGAATACAATGGTTCGTGTAGGATAGCAGTTGAATGTGAATGGAAACCCACGACTTGCAAGGTATTTAAGTCATTTGGACATAGTTGTCAACAATGTCCTAAAGTTAGGAAGGAAGATAAACCACCGGTGAATATATATGTTCCTAAGCAACAAGTCATCAATAAAATTCCAAAATTGAACCCTAAGATGGATGAGTGGATCAATATAAGTAAAAAAGCCGGCGACAAAAAACGTAAAGACGAAGAGTAATCCAACTGTCCCGGCGAGGAATGTGGGTGATGGAGATGATTCAGGTAAGGATACATTACTGGTCAAGAATAAATTGGCAAGTTTAATTGGAGATACATTGGATTATGATTCGGGCAATTCACAAATCTTCCGGGTTCAGATTGAATTGAAGGAAATAAAGACTAATTCATTGAGCGGGCCCATAAGCAAGGATGCCCTTTCGAAGAGTTCTAATTGATGAATTTTGCTTTTAGGAGTGATGATGCTATTATTGGCATTAGGAGAATTTGGATGATAGCATGGTAGGTCATTCTTTGTAATCATTTGAACATGCGTTATAAACATTCGAACATAAGTCTACTCGCTTCTAGTAGATGTTGGTCTATAGACTAGATTGGTTAGACACTACTTAGGAAAGCCCTTAATCTTCAAGCATTGTGCTCCGCGTTGATGAATCTTCTATCAGGTTTGATTTCGACCTTGATGTATTTTTGTTCTAGTGTAGGTGCTTCATTGTGGCAAGGAATCCCCTTGTGCACTTTTTTGTACTACCTCCTTTTATTTTTATGCAATTGATTTTCCTAAAAATAAATAAATCTGGCAAGCGTATTATAGCCGGAGAGTTAATATGGATTGAGGATGATGAAGTCCGACACAAGGAAGATGAATCAGCCGTGGCGAGTTTAGCATGAGGATTTTAGAGAGAGGGGAGAGCATTTTTGCCTCTTTTCCATACCAATTCCCATAAATTCTCAAATCTTGATACCTACAGTGTCTTCTACCACATAAGCTCCTAAGCTCTAGAAGAAGAAGAGATGCAAGAAGCAAAAGGGAACGCTTAAGGCTAAAAGAAACATTGGAAAGGGTAAGGCACCCAAGGTTCAAAAGTTCAAAGGGCATGGACCAAAGAAGTCAGAAATCTACCTTAGCTGCAAAGAGGCTGGTCACTGGAAGTGTGACTGTCCAAGCGGAAGCCGAAGCTACTTCTGGTATGGAAATTAATGTTTTTGAAATAGGATCCGAAAAGAAATAGGAGGCTCAAGGAGCGATGAGTGATGATCAATGTTGGTAGGGAACATAGTGTAAGAACCATGCATATTGGCTCTACTTCTCTTATTTTATCTTCTGGACATTTAGTTACATTAGATAATTGCCTTGTAGTCCAATGGGCTTAAAACCATTTGTTCAATTCCTGCTTTGGTTAAGATAGGATACGATTTTTGTTTTATGAAAAATGTTTGCAATACTTATTTTAGAAATGAATGCGGTGGCTCTATATCTTTATTAAATGGTTTATATTACTTGAATGTCCAAAATAGATGTACTATAAACACTATCATCAAGAAATGAGGTATGTCTAGGACAAAATAAAGACTTATCTGGCATCTAAGACTAGGTCATGCTGGAGAGTACAAGATTCGCGAACGTGAGAAAGATGGGTCGGACCCATTTTCCACTTGCGAATCTTATCTCAAAGGCAAAATGACTAGGTCTCCCTTCATAGGGCATTTTAAAAGAGCTAGTGAAGTCCTTGGTTTAATACATACTGACGTTTGTGGGCCTTTTGGAGAAATGGCTCCTGGAGGTTTTTAATACTTCATAATATTTACAGACGACCACTCTAGGCATGGTCTTGTATACTTAATGAAGTACAAGTCTGGATCCATTGAATGGTTCAAAGAATTCAAGACCCTAGTTGAAAACCAAACATGCAAACGTATTAAGACACTTCGATCAAATCGAGGTGGAGAATACACGAGTGCTGAATTTGGTGATTTCTAACTCCTCCACCGATTCCACAACTAAATGGGGTGGCCGAGTTTCAAAATATAACATTATTAGATATGGTTCACTCGATGCTCAGCTACATGGATCTTCCCACATCGTTGTGGGGTCATGCATTACTTATAGCAGTATATATCTTGAACAGATGTCCATCTAAGTCCGTTCCTAAAACTCCTTATGTGATATGGAGTGGATAGAATCCTAGTCTCAAACACATTAGGATATGGGGTTGTCCAGCCTATGTGATGAAGACGAAGATGGGAAAATTGGAAGAAAGATCTCAAAAAGGATGTTTTTTTTTTGGAAAAATATAGTATACTAAGAAGCGACTAAGTTGCCCATTAGCAAACTAATTTAATGACTCCCAAACCAGAAGGTTTTAGAGCATTAGGTGTTAAAACACCCCTCAGGACCTAATCACTCTGGTAACATAGGCCTCCGAATAATACGAAAGTCATTATGCTCCTTTTTTGAATATTTACTTCCAATCACTAATCAATAAAGCAAGAAGTTATACACGATTATCATTGTATCCCAATACAAAGCGGAGCTTAACCAATCGACAAGAAACAAACTGTTCATGACGCTCGAACGTCAAATGTTTCATGTTTGGATGTTGAGTTCTAACGTTCGAACGTTGATAGTTGAAGGAGAGTTTGCATGAGTTGATGAAAAAGACGAAAACAACCCACACGTAGATGATGAATATGCCATGAATACAATAGAATTTTTTTAAAAAAATTAGAGAGAGGAGAGAGCATTTTTTCTTGCTCCTTTCTTGTATACAACTTCCAATCACTAATCAATAAAGCAAGAAAATATACACGATTATCAATGTATCCCAATATAGAGCTTAACTGATCCACAAGAAACTAACTGCTCTTGACGTTTGGATGTTAGAGGTTTAATGTTCGGACATTGAGTCCTCTAACGGTCGAATATTGAGATTTACACGCTGGAGCATTTACAACAGAGGCATTACATGTGGCACCCACCGACCATCTGGGCGCTCCACGCTTCCGTTGCGCTAACTCAATGGTTTATGTTATGTCGGACGAGGAACCTATCTCAATATAGCCTAGGATAATTGGAGTTGTCTCTAGTAAACAACCAAAAGAGGTAATTCAAAAGATGAAATTTTCCGAGCGCGCAACTTGGTAATTCTAAGGAAGCACTATATACAATGATTGCTTGACGTCGTCCTCCGTATCAACTTTGGTAAGACTTTCTTACCTTATACATGCCTTATTTCACTTATCTATTTATATATCTAGTCTTCAAAAACTCATCTCCTAAGTTCAACCAATCACAACCACATATCACAATCCACAATCTTACCTTAGTATAGCCCCGGTATTAACAACTCAAGCTCTGACCACCCGTGGCCCGCCACATCACGAAGCCAGCTCGATCCAGAAGACCATCCTTTTTCGAACCAGCGCCAAGCATCAGAACTTTATGAAATCATTATCTGCTGAAATTCAACTTTTACATTCTAAATAAACCTACAATACATTCCTCATCAGCCGTACATAAGTCAACAACAACTCTGTTAACCAAATGTCTCCAAGACAAAACATCTCCATATCAAATTGTACATCTCAAGACATAACTCCAACTAAGAGCAACATACCAATTCTTCGATTAGTCCTTATTTTCTCCTCCGTATCCGACATACTAAGGCTCATCCAAAAAGGAAGAAAGAAGGAAGGTGAGTCCTAATGACCCAGTGAGGTATAAACAGTTTGCTTTACCTTTGATCTTCGTAACAGGATCTGCAGAGGAAGATATAACGAAAACAAGCATATATAGCGGCGAGTATTTGAATCAACCAAGAAGATATCAGAAGGGCGAACAATCGAGTATTGAAACAAAGTAAGAAAGAAGAAAACAACTCGTGTACTTTAGCACTCATGTCAAACGATTGTGTTTCGTCTCCCCACTGTCCCCATACCAGCAGAAGACTTCAACCTTTCAATTCATACCATCTGGTTTCAAGTGTCGGGACTCTAGAGGTGGCTCCCTCCATGTAGCACTTTGCCCCATATAGCACTTAGCTCCCTTCATTGATCTATAGGTGTTGGGAATCTAGAGGTGGCTCCCTCCGTGTAGCACTTTGCATCGAAGCCTCCAGAGGTGGCTTCCCACAAGTAACACTTAATTCCCTTCACTCTATCTTTAAGAGTCAAAGCTTTAAATCAAGAAAAGGGACATATCGAGGATGGATGTCGAACATCGGGACTCTAGAGGTGAGGTGTTAACCAAAGCAAGAGGTGTCTTCACTATTTCCTTGCCACGTTTGTCATTAGAACCAAAAGCTATGCATTCTTGTTATCTTTTGGACATCATGCCTTATCCTGAGCTGAATGAGATGGTTAATAAAAAACTTAATATTCTTTTGTCAAGTAGTTCTTCATAAGAGAGAGGGTAAGATATTTCAGTGTTTACCTCAGGGGACGCTTCATCATCTCTAGCCGTGAGACAAATGAACACTGAGTCGTCCACTGGCTCATCATCATCACTACTCTCCTCTGAAGACTCCAAATCTTCAGGTGCGGGCACTTGTTCTGACTCCACTAGCAAACCTTTCTTGGTGAAGGTTGCTCCTGAATTGGTTTCTATCCAAGTAATCTTGCCTTGAGGGCTTAGATACGTTTGGATAAGGACAATTTACCAGGTAGTGCCATGGTTTCCTGCAATTATAACAAAGATTAGTTTTCATCATTTGTTCATTTGTTAATCTTGCAGTTTGTGGTTTGAGACCACAGGCGCTGAGAGATTCTGTTGAATAGACGCTTGGTATTGAATCGGCGCTGAAGGAGAAGTTAATATTGAGGCGCTTGATACTGTTGTTGTATTGGAGTAGGCACTTGATATGAACTCTGTCCTTGATGATTTGGACTATTTCTTTTCTTTTCATATCTTAGAAACTTTCTGAATCTATTCAGAAGCGCTAGTTCCTCATCCTCACTGATATCTCACACTTTTCCATTGTTACCCGATTTAACCTTGATTGATGCTATTAGCGCTCTAGACTCTATCACTGGACTGCTCACAACATTATTTGCTGAATTCAGCTCGAACTCAAACGCTTTGAGCTCTGAAAAGGCATCTTCTGGACTTAGAATATCCAACACGTTTGATTCTCTCATTGCTGTTGTTTTCATTAAAAATCTACTGGGAATCTTGACCACCATTCCCTGTTCTATTCCCAAATATGTTAATTCTGTGATAAGAGTAGTAAATCTTATGTCCAATTGCTCTAGCGTCTCATTGGGCAACATCTTAAAACTGTTAAATATTTCCTTGACGATGGAAAGTTTGTTCTCCTTAATTTGTGCTGAACCACCTCAAATTATAGCCAACTTATCCAATATCTCCTTGGTAACAGAACATGATTTGACCTTGTTGAATAAGTTTTCACTGTCACCAATGGCAATATATAGAGCGTTTCTACCAACATTGTCCAAATTAGCTCTTCGATGCTCATCTGTAGACCATTCACTTTTTGGCTTCTCTGCATAGCCATCTGGAGTATCTTCTATGGCTCCTGGCGTTCTAGTGATAACCTTGAGAATTTGAATAGGTCCATTTGAAATAATATCGCACATTTCGTTATCACGTGAACAAAGATATGTAAATGCTTTGACCTTCCATGAGTCATAATTTGACCCGGTCAACTTACGTACTTTAGCAAATGCCGTGAAATTTTTTTAAGCAACTAGATCTGAAAGGATCTAAACAAGCTGTTATGCTTGGAAATTTTAAAATTTCAACTTTAACCGCTTTGATACCACTTGTTGGTCCCAAGTAGCATACGAAAGGGTCTCGAAGGGGGGGGGGTGGATAGACCCTGAAATATTTTTCGACTTCAAAAAGTTTCGTATTAAAAACTGTTTGGACGCTTGAAAATGTAGGCGCTTGATTGAGCGTCTACTTGAAGATTATTTTGATAAGATTAACTTAGACTCAAGATTTGACTGCTATAACCAGATAGGTAAGCGTTCAGTTCTTTAATCTGGGTTAGCACGGCGGAATGATTTTTAAGTCTTCCTTTTGAGGTATTTTAGCATCACAGATTCTCCTTAGTTGCTTAGCTTTTAATGATTTAATCAATGTGTTACTTAACCGATTATGCAATGATATGATGACAATAAAAATGCTATAAAGTAAGGAACACAATGTTTGAAAGGTTCGTTGGGTGGTGTAATCCCCCAACTACGTCTTTCTTCTCCTCGAACACTTGAAGACAATCCACTAAAATGATTCTTAAAGAATCACACAGAATCTTCTTCAAATTAGGGAGAGATGGATGTTGATGACTTGAGCTCCTTGATCACACATATTTCTGCTCCAAGGAACTTCTATCCTCTTACTTCTTTCACCCAAAAATAATGTAAGTGTCCAACTTCAACTTCACACAGATCGCGAGGTTTGGATGAGATTTTTCTAACGGTTTGTTTGATTTTGGAAAAGTTCAAACAACTTGGAATATTTCAGTAATAGTGTAGGTTTCTTTGAAAAGAATGTTTGAGATATTGGTTGACTGTCTCAGGAATTGAAGAAAAGCAAGGAGAATGTTTGCTTGAATATTCTGGCTTTTCTGAGTTTAAGGTTTGAGACTTCAATGCAATAGAGTTTTGACTTGTAAGCTTGTACCGTGTTTTGTCTCTGATTTTGGCTTGTTGATGAAGTCTATTTATAGACATTCTTGAAAAAAGTGTCTGTTTGACACATGCACAGGAGCGTGTCTCTCACTTCCGTGAGTGAACAACTTTTATCCTTATTCCTGAAAATCTGCTGCACAAAAGTTGGTGCTGCAGTCTTAGCAAAGTTGACAGTCCAATAGGGTGGCTTCTCTGTACGTCCTGAAAAGCTTATCACATTCAATGCTCTTGTTATCAACATTTAATGCATTTGAAATGAATAACCTTTGGCTATTAATGATTAGAGAATATTTGCATTAAACTCCTTCTGAACTTAGAAATAAATTCAGGTGACATTTGGTCATTGATATTTGCTCAATCACTACTGAATGATTTTTGTCCTCAATCAATGCTTGGACGCTTGGAGACTTCATCTTCATTCAGACTTCAGACGCTTGAATCTTTAGACTTAATTAATTGATAAACTCACTCAGAATAATATCAGACGCTCAGTCTAAAACTACTTAGACTAACATTCTAGAATAAAAAACAAATAAAGCTTTATACACTTCCAACGCTCAAAGCCTATACATGATTTCTAATAAAATCAAACTTACATATTTTGGGGTCTAACATAAATCCTAATTGTCATCATCAAAACATCTAACAAGAAATTTCTTCTAACTTGTCAACAGGTTAAAGCTGAACATCAAAGACCAGCGGGTTTATTAAAGCCTCTACCGATCCCAGAGTGGAAGTGGGAGCATATTACTATGGATTTTGTGCTTGGATTGCCTAAAACTCAAAAGGGATACAACTCCATATGGGTGATTGTCGATAGATTAACAAAATCAGCACATTTTCTTGCAGTAAAGTCGACATATATAACATGGATCAATATGCTCAGTAGTACATTAAAGAAATAGTCAGATTGCATGGAGTGCCAGTTTCCATAGTATCCGATAGGGATCCTAAATTCACTTCTACATTCTGGTAGAATTTGCACAATGCCATGGGAACAAAGCTTGCATTCAGTACAGCATTTCATCCACAGAGCGATGGGCAATCTGAAAGGGTCATACAAATACTTGAGGATATGCTAAGAGCGTGCACACTAGATTTTCAAGGAAGCTGGGATGTGAAATTACCATTGGTAGAATTTACCTATAACAACAGCTACCAATCTACCATTGGAATGGCACCGTATGAAGCATTATATGGAAGAAAATGCAGATCTCCAATTCATTGGGATGAAGTTGGAGAAAGAAGACTACTTGGTCCAGAATTGGTACAACAAACAACAACGGTTGTGGAAAAGATACGTGAAAGAATGAAAATGGCACAGAGTAGGCAGAAAAGTTACGCAGACACACGGAGAAGGGATTTGGAATTTTCTATTGGAAATCATGTGTTCCTGAAAGTGGCCCCAATGAAGTGAATCATGAGATTTGGGAAGAAAGGAAAATTGAGCCTGAGGTATGTTGGTCCATTTGAAATTCTTGAAAGAGTTGGAGATAGAGCTTACAAAGTGGCCTTACCTCCTTCATCAACCGGTGTTCATAATGTGTTCCATGTATCCATGCTGAGGAAATACATTTCAAATCCTTCTCATGTGCTAAGTTACGAGCCGTTGGAGTTATCTCCAAATTTAGCCTTTGAAGATAAACCAGTGCAAATCCTTGATCAGAAGGTGAAACAATTGAGAAACAAAAGTATTAGTCTGGTAAAGGTTTTGTGGAAAAATCATGCGGTAGAAGAAGCTACATGGGAACGGGAAGAAGAAATGCGGAACAAGTATCCAGAATTATTTCGGTATGTCAAATTTCGAGGACGAAATTTTTTTGAAGGAGGTTATGATTGTAATGCCCAATAATTTCTCACGCAGCCAACGATAAGCATGTCATATAGTTGCATTTATTATTGACTATAAATGGCATGATTGCACAAACATGATTACTTTCTAATTATATGATAACTGCATTTAAGGTACATTTTTGCGAACGTTTATCACTAGTTAAGCAGGCACGACGTCTAAGCAGGCATGACGTCTAGCATTTATCGCTAGTTAAATAAAATAATAAAAAAAATGAAATGATAATTGACGTGCTTCCCAGGTGGTCACCCATCTCAGGATTGGTCCAGTCTGAGCACGCTTAACTTTAAAGTTTTGATTGAATTTGGTACACGAAAGCTTCCCCCTAGTCACCGGGTCAATATATTTCATACCCTACATGCTCTTACGTGTCATTTATATGTCACGATGAATGTAAATATGTGACACATAGAAAATATGAGGCATAAACGTATAACACGTATTAAGCTAGCAGCTGCAAATAATTCATTGAATATAATAATATTATTCTTAACTTTGCTTCACAATTAAGCTTAGCAAGCACACCGCCTCAACCTCTTTAAAAGTTCTTCTGGACGGCAAAATGGAATGTAAAAGCTAAGGAAAGGAAAGAAAAACCAGAGAGAAGAAAGAAAAGAAAGAAAAGAGAGGAAAAAATTCAGTAAAAATAGGAAATGAAGAGTAATTGGTAAAGGGGGCTAGGTATATTGACGTGGCCTTTACAAGTAAGTCTTTTACTAGTTGTTTCTTCAATTTAATCGGTGAATTTAGAATAATTTTAGAGGATTGTATTTAGGTATGTTATATCTCCTGTTCCATATATGTCGATTACACTAATATCTTTAACCGAAACATCTGAACACATATAATAGCATGCTAAGGTGAGAGTCCGAAAATCTTAACTTGCGCTCCTCCGAATAATTATAAAAGTCTTTAACTCATTACTAATAATTCCTTCAATGATAAAAAAATAAAATGCCACCGATCACTTATTAACATCATCATAGTGTACAACTACTAATATTTGAAATAGTAACCCAATCACTAACTCCCATGTATCAAGGGAAAAATCCATCTGCAGCAGTCACCTACATCATTAAGCATCTTGTCTCTTCAAAATTTTAGAATTTAAAACTTAAGTCCATGACAGATTATAACCCAAGAACCATACTTCACCAAGAACCAATCAGATCCAAATTTGAGTAGTATCATTAAAGACCATTGAGCACATCGTTATACTCACCATAATGAAACAAATGATTATTTAGAGAATCCAACCCTCTCCAATGTGGACTATTTAGTGACTCCAATTCTTTCTGATGAGGATCTACAAGTGCCACCTATGTCCAGACAAGTTATGAGTTAACCATAAAAAGACGGACAAGCAGTTAAAATAGTTAAACAAACATGGTTCGTCTATTATTTTCTAAAAATTTATCAAAATCTTACTCTATTATCCATCCCTATAGCAACTCAGTCAAATCTAAACCTTGTAACAAATCACTACGTACTATACTTATAAACTCGATCTTGACAAAAACTTTATACAAGTGAGCCCTTGTTGGATTCTTAGTGTGTTACATAAATCTGAAAAATCCAAAACCTTAATCGTATATCACTTTGCATTACCAAGCTTATACAATCTTGACATTATTATTTTACTTCGCACGATAAGTAAAAGAATTCCAGGAGTCCTCAATTTTCCCGAAAAATTGTTGCATACCTCAATGGCCAAAGTCAGGATATCCACTATTTTCACTACCCCAAGTCACTTTATTTATCCTCCTTGATTTCAAGGACACAACCCCAAGATATAAAATAATTACAAAAAGGAAATAATTATGAGATAAGTATGCTCCTTTATTCAAATATTGAATCTCAACAGTTAGTTTCTCCCAATCCTTAAATCATTCGATAATAATATTATCCCGAATCAGAGTATAACTCTAAATATATAAGATTGATCAGATCTTCTACGCATTTGAAATATATTAGTCCTGTAAATGGATAAGTAAATTTGCAAATAATAGCAGTTCTCTATAGATTCATAAATTTGTATGCCACTAGGTAGTTAGGCAATTCTTAACCTCATTGTCAACATCATAATTTAAATCAAAACCATAGCTCCGTAGTTCATTGAATCATAAACTTAATATCAGTGTAACCTTAACACTACAGAATAACTATAAAAGCCTTTTAATTTACTAAGAGCATAGATCCTTATAACAATTAACGAAATATCATGCCTTCTCAGCAATTTTTTTTTCTCTATCAGGAAAGTAATCATCCATAAGAAGACTATGGTGAGTTTCATGTGGGCGCTTAAACCGAGACAATTTTGACAAGGATTGTTGGATAAAATGGTACAAATTGTGGTTGAGTACGAAATTCGAACGCCGTTAGTATCCGGGATACTTAAGATTATTGGATAATCTTAATCTACGTTCCGAGTAGATGAGTTTAGCATTTCGAATTTCTCTAATCGGAACGAATGAGAAATTAAGTGCTAAATTGAAGGGTTTGAATTGTGTATCCCATATTTTGATATAATTTTATTTAATATGTCATGCATATATCATGAATGACACAACACATTTTAATGGAAAATATGTCATGAATACATCATGAATGACATATGAGCACTTCAAGGTGGTGGAGCATCTTGGATGGCTAAGATTTGATCTTAGAAATGGATGGTGTGGATTGATTCTTATGGAAATGAATTTTGCCTATAAATAGCAACCATTCCAACCATTTTAAGACACACCAACTCAAAACACAACATATTTCTCTCTAAGTGTTCTTGAGTTTTATAAAACCATCTTCATCTTTTTTTTTGAGATTTCAACAGTAAATTAAGTTCGTAGTTTTCTGAAATTGAAGTGGTTTAATCTTCAGAAAAAAGAATATCATTGTATCTTGGGACACTTGTTGCAAGAACTCGTACCACCAAGGCGGGGCAATTTAGTGTTAAGGATAGAGAGTTCTCTCTCGCCTCGATATAATCTTTCTTTGTTATTATTAATTTGATACGTTTGTGAAGTTTTGAAACAACAAGGATATAGAGTCCAACCAAGACAACTTGATGAAATCCGACGCCCACCTTCTCAAAATAATCAATTCAACAGATTTTTCTTAATCAAAGAAATGTGGCCAATTTAAACAAAAAGTTGGTTCCCTTCACACAGTTGTCCCCTGCATTATAATCACAACCACTTGTTACTAATAAGACACATTATCTCCAAATCTAAAACTTTCACTTGTACATATACATAGTTGCAGCATACCCCTGTAATTAAAGTTATTGTATCATATCAATAGATACTAACGCTATGTGGTTCCATAACCCGACAAATGGAATTCCAGAATTTCCCGACTCTTCGACTATTACCAAATATTAATTCTTGAATGATGAACCAGCTATGTAATTCCTACCAACATTAATTCCGAAAGTCATAATCCAAATATAGTAGGATCACTGGAGTTTTCAAAGTCATTAACCCAAGTTCAATTATCTCATCAAAGACATCCCCCAAAATGATGAAATGGATTCAGATGTAATTCAACTCAATTTCTTTTCACTATTGAAACTTATCCATGGAACTTCTTGATATCCAACTGACATTGATCCTACATATCATAACTTAGCTGACAAAAGACAATTATTAAAAGCTTGTCCAATCACTTCCAACATTACCTCTTTAGTCCTCTAGATAGTCACCAAGTTTTATCCCATTACTCTAACCTAAGCTCTGATACCACTAAAATTGTCACGCCCCGAGCCCCGGGACTATGACAACCTCCGCAAGCTTCTAAGAACATCCCAAAAGCCCGCAAGACTAACCTAACAATAACATTAGTATAGAGCATCTATACCTAAAAATATATGAAATACAATATTACCAACTCCATTATCAACTTGTTAAAAATAACTCAATTCTCCAATGAATAATAAAAATCTCTCGTACAGTCAAATTAAGGCGATTCGCATAAATAAATATCTAAATCCAAAGGATCCAAAACTAATAAGTCTAATCGACTCGAATTAAACTAAAAGCGATAAAAAAAAACTTCTAAGTCGAGCTCCTCAAGACTTGGTCAACCGACGTCAAAAATTCTCCGTTCCACTAATTCTGGGTATCTGAAAAAGAATGTTAATAAAAGAATGAGCTCGACGGCCCAGTAAGCAATTCCATCACTCAACCAGTCGGATCAAGCAAGCATCAAAATAATATTTTAATTTTCTCAAGGGTACACCATAAAGTTACACATAATTTCCACTAGAAATTCACTTTAAAAGAATAATATTAAAAGAAATCAATTTAAAAGAAATATCAAATCTCCACGCACAATTCACCACGTAAAATCAACACATAAGACAACCATGGTCAGGGACAGGTTTAACTCCCCTGTCTTAGGTCCTGGTACAGGCATAACCCCCCTGTAATGGGGTATAGGCACAACCCCCCTATACTGGGTCACTGACCAACACTCACATACTTGGTTGCCCATCTCCTATTCCGGAATAGTCAATGATGTAATGGTCTCACAATGGGTTTTATAAATCACCTCCATAATAATCACATTCACAAAACCACATTTGAATCACATTTTTCACTTTTCAAATCCAAGTTTAGGAGAAATCAAATCCTTTGACATTTTCCACAAATCCATACATATATACATAAGCATGCTTGACCCGCTTTTAAAAATCACACACGCACACCAAAAATACTACATATATAATTTTATATAACTAGAAGAGCGAAAAATCACGTACCTCTGAAATCACGAACTTGTGCTACTTAAGATACTCTCGAAATATTTTCTTCGACCAATCTGATAAAAAGCAATATCAGGTGTGACAAACTTATTTCCCTCAAACATGAATTAATCAATCCTCTAATTAACCGCAATTAGACAGATATCCACCCATCTTCTAGAAAAAGCCATTTATTCCAACTCGTCAGAATACCCACTTGATGTCCTAAAGCAAATCTAAGAATCACACTACAATGCCAAATTCTTGAAAACCATCACACCTGACAATCTAATTTGCTAGAAACCTGTAATCTTGACCAATTTAACTTTTAACGGTGAATTCTGCATGCGTGTATATGTAGACAGATAGAAACATGCTCGGTTGATTAAAGTATATAAACCCTTTGTCATCCTTGGTTTCCCCATGTGTTGTACGTATCCTAGTTTCAATTGGGTGTTAATGAGGTGTAATTTCTAAACTTATTGTAAATTGATCGTGGTCAAAATTGTTACAAAACGGAATAATGATAAACTAATGAATATACTCACCTTGACAGCCCCGACTTTTTCTCTTCGCCAAGAATCACAAGTTCTTTGATTAATCCATCAAGAAAGGTTAAGAATTTCTTGCACAGATTCTGGTTTACGTCTCACAGAAATCAGTTTCCTTTTTCCCCTGAAGTGTTGTTGATTCTACCTCTCCATGTCCCTTCTTTCGTCTCATGGTTGCACGTCGTCTCTTTTTTTTGTGATCCCAACCGACTACTCTATATCGTACATGTATAAACTAGGGTTTTTAAGACTTATTAATATTCAATATTGGAGTATTGGAGTTTAACTAAATTGTGATATGGCCCCACTTTATCATATAATCATACCATTCCCACTTGTTTAACTTTATTTATTTACTACTCTCCTTCTAATTGATTTTTTTTTTTTTTGCTGCCGACTCTTGATATTATAAGTTCCACTTAAACTTTATCGTTTAATCAATCTCATTATGAAAATGCTGGGTGTTACACCTATGATACGTGATAAGCCCGTAGGATTAATAAACTCGCATGTTTAAATCCTAGAAACTAAAATTTTAATATATATATATATATATATTCCCAATAGAGGTATCAGATGACACAAGTGAATTTCTAATTGTTCATCACTTGTTTAGATGAACAGGTGAATTTCCTATAATATTTTAAGTGGTTTGATTGAGTTAGTGTTAGAATAGTGCCATGCGAGTCAATCCTAGTTAAGCTTTCTTTATCTATTCTTGTAATAAACAATTTCGTTTTACATTATATTAATAAAAGACATTTCTTCATCTTATGTTTTATATTGTTATATTAGTTGTATGATGAAGTCACTAGACTTCACACATACATATGACACTTGATATCTCATTGGATGGATATCATAAAACAAGTCTATAAGGCTGTGATTTCTAAATACTATCCAAGTCATAGAATTATCAAGATGAGACATTGATAATTCGGACAGACTTGTGCCTATGATGCACACTCTTAATTAGAGAATATCTCGTTTTATAGACATTAGTGTAGTTGACACAAATGCACATACGCGGGTGCTTATTGAGAACAAGTTCACTGATTACCCTGACTGAAACTTCCTAAATTGGAATTATTTCTATATATCTCGAATTAGGAGTTTCTTAATCACGATAGTGTAAGATTAATTTTTTAACTTGAGTCATCACAGTAATCTTGTATATTGACTCATTGCAATTTGACTCCTGTGCCAGTTCTTTTACAAGGACACATATGGACTGGTGATTGGGTGTAGTGACTCGTATATGAAGGTTGGTGTTGACAAAGAAGGATCCATCACATGTTTAGATAAACAAGTGAATTTCCTATACTATTCTAAGTGATTTGACTGAGTTAGTCCTTGGCCAAGACAAGTAATTAATTAATTAAGAAATGAGTTTCTTGAATTAATTAATCACTAGTCAAACACACTTGAATTATTAAGATTGAATTTACAAGGATCTCGACCAATAAGCTTCCTCGATCCTTAATTCAATTGGGAAATTAGTTGATGGAAGAATCTCACTTGCATGGAATGCGTGATTGGAAAGGTTCACTTTGAATCGCCCACATCTAGGTCTTCAAGATAAGTAGCTAGAAACTTTTCTTTGATTTATGGGTATCTTATATTTAATGGAGATTAAATAATAAGATGGTTAATTAAAAGTGTTTAATTAATCGAGACAATTTAATTGTCCAACTTAAATCATAAAGGTTATGAACCCATTACTAGTATGTTGGTAAACCTAAAGGGTCACACACAATACTCGGACAAATCCATTTCTTAATTAAGGAAATTTAATTCAAAGTAGTTGAGTTAATATATTAATTAATTAGATTAATTAATTAAGACTTTTATTTATTCAAGTGTTGGATAAATAAATTAATTAAGTTGATAAGATCAATTTAATTAAGCTTAAGTTTAGAAAGCATTTAATTTAATTGGAAGTGACTTTTAATTAATCTAGTATGGTGGATTAATTATTAAAAGACTATTTTATTAAGTCTTGGTCGAAAATTTGGTGGAAGAAAATAACTAAAGGAGTTTAATTCATTTTCTTCTAGAAGAAAATAAGATTTCTTGGAGAGAAAGGAAACTAATTAAAATAGAAGAGTTCTATTTAGAAATTAATTAGTCTTCTATTTCTACATGGAAAAGGATTAATGTATAAGAGTTCTACATGGAAAAGCATTGCAAGAACCTAGTCCTATATATAGGACATGTAGAGAACAAAAAGGATAATGACTTTTGAAGCCTAAATATTTTGTTCCTCTAGCAAAGAAAATCGTTTCTCTCTCTCCACATACAAGTTCTTGAGTTCTTGATTATTCATCAAGATCTTGAATTCAAGAATTCTTCCAAAATACTTAACAGAAGTAATTTTTTGCTTTCACCTTAATCCCATACACTATTCCTTAGAGTTAGAATAAACGTTTATAGATCAACCTAGCTAAAGATTATAAACAAGTGGGTATCCGGGGTGTGGATCAACTTTAGAGGAGAAACGCTTGGGTCTCTGAAGTGAATCAAGAATCCGATCAAAGACGTTTTTGGTGGAGGAATTCGAAATCTACATCAAACGAAAAAATGAAGGAGTTGATTCAAGGAATGAGGAGCAAACTAGGGAGCTTACGTTAAGGAAGAATAAACTCTTCGATTTTTGCAAAAAATCGAATAAGGTAAGATCTTCTTAATTTAAGTTTTTAATAACTAGTGTAGAGATGCGCGTAAGCCTATGATACGTGAAAAGCCCGTAGGATTAATAAACTCGCATGTTTAAATCCTAGAAACTAAAATTTTAATTTTCCGCTGTGCTTAGTCGGGCTTTATGTATATTTCCCAACAGAGGTATCAGATGACACAAGTGAATTTCTAATTGTTCATCACTTGTTTAGATGAACAAGTGAATTTCCTATGATATTCTAAGTGGTTTGACTGAGTTAGTGTTAGATTAGTGCCATGCGAGCCAATCCTTGTTAAGTTTTCTTTATCTATTCTTGTAATAAACAATTTCGTTTTACATTATATTAATAAAAGATATTTCTTCATCTTATGTTTTATATTGTTATATAACTGTATGATGAAGTCCCTAGAATTCACACATAGCTATGGGACTTGATATCTCATTGGATGGATATCATAAAACAAATCTCTAAGGCTGTGATTTTCTAAATATCATCCAAGTCATAGAATTATCAAGATGGGAAATTGATAATTCGGATAGACTTGCGCCTATGATGCACACTCTTAATTAGAGAATGTCTCGTTTTATAGACATTAGTGTAGTTGACACAAATGCACATACGCGGATGCTTATTGAGAACAAGTTCACTGATTACCCTGACTGAAACTTCCTAAATTGTGATTATTTCTATATATCTCGAATTAGGAGTTTCTTAATCACGATAGTGTAAGATTAATTTTTTGACTTGAGTCATCACAGTAATCTTGTATATTGACTCACTGCACTTTGACTCCTGTGCCAGTTCTTTTACAAGGACACATATGGACTGGTGATTGGGTGTAGTGACTCATATATGGAGGTTGGTGTTGACAACAAAAGATCCATCACTTGTCTAGATGAACAAGTGAATTTCCTATACTATTCTAAGTGATTTGACTGAGTTAGTCCTTGGCCAAGGCAAGTAATTAATTAATTAAGAAAGGAGTTTTTTGAATTATATAATCACTAGTCAAACACACTTGAATTATTAAGATTGAATTTACAAGGATCTCGACCAATAAGATTCCTCGATCCTTAATTCAATTGGGAAATTAGTTCATGGAGGAATCTCACTTGCATGGGCGCGATTGGAAAGGTTCACTTTGAATCGCCTACATCTAGGTCTTCAAGATAAGTAGCTAGAAACTTTTCTTTGATTTATGGGTATCTTATATTTAATGGAGATTAAATAATAAGATGGTTAATTAAAAGTGTTTAATTAATCGGACAATTTAATTGTCCAAATTAAATCATAAAGGTTATGAACCCATTCCTAGTATGTTGGTAAACCTAAAGGGTCACACACAATACTCGGACAAATACATGTCTTAATTAAGGAAATTTTATTCAAAGTAGTTGAGTTAATATGTTAATTAATTAGATTAATTAATTAAGACTTTTATTTATTCAAGTGTTGGATAAATAAATTAATTAAGTTGATAAGATCAATTTAATTAAGCTTAAGTTTAGAAAGCATTTAATTTAATTGGAAGTGACTTTTAATTAATCTAGTATGGTGGATTAATTATTAAAAGACTATTTTATTAAGTCTTGGCCGAAAATTTTGTGGAAGAAAATAACTAAAGGAGTTTAATTAATTTTCTTCTGAAAGAAAATAAGATTTCTTGGAGAGAAAGGAAACTAATTAAAATAGAAGAGTTCTATTTAGAAATTAATTAGTCTTCTATTCCTACATGGAAAAGGATTAATGTATAAGAGTTCTACATGGAAAAGAATTGCAAGAACCTAGTCCTATATATAGGACATGTAGAGAACAAAAAGGATAATGAATTTTGAAGCCAAAATATTTTGTTCCTCTAGCATAGAAAATCGTTTCTCTCTCTCCACATACAAGTTCTTGTGTTCTGGATTATTCATCAAGATCTTGAATTCAAGAATTCTTCCAAAATACTTAAGAGAAGTAATTTTTTGTTTTCACCTTAATCCCATACACTATTCCTCAGAGTTAGAATAGACGTTTATAGATCAACCTAGCTAAAGATTATAAACGAGTTGGTATCCGGGGTGTGGATCAACTTTAGAGGAGAAACACTTGGGTCTCTGAAGTGAATCAAGAATCCGATCAAAGACGTTTTTGGTGGAGGAATTCGAAATCTACATCAAAGGAAAAAATGAAGGAGTTGATTCAAGGAACGAGGAGCAAGCTAGGGAGCTTACGTTTAGGAAGAAGAAACTCTTCGATTTTTGCAAAAAATCGAATAAGGTAAGATCTTCTTAATTTAAGTTTTAAATAACTAGTGTAGAGATGCGCGTAAGCTTATGATACATGATAAGTCCGTAGGATTAATAAACTCGCATGTTTAAATCCTAGAAACTAAAATTTTAATTTTCCGCTGTGCTTAGTCGGGCTATATGTATATTTCCCAACAGTGGTATCAGATGACACAAATGAATTTCTAATTGTTCATCACTTGTTTAGATGAACAAGTGAATTTTCTATAATATTCTAAGTGGTTTGACTGAGTTAGTGTTAGAATAGTGTCATACGAGCCAATCCTAGATAAGCTTTCTTTATCTATTCTTGCAATAAACAATTTCGCTTTACATTATATTAATAAAAGGCATTTCTTCATCTTATGTTTATATTGTTATATAACTGTATGATGAAGTCCCTAGAATTCACACATAGCTATGGGACTTGATATCTCATTGGATGGATATCATAAAACAAGTCTCTAAGGCTTTGATTTCTAAATACCATCCAAGTCATAGAATTATCAAGATGGGACATTGATAATTCGGATATAGTTGCGCCTATGATGCACACTCTTAATTAGAGAATGCCTCGTTTTATAAACATTAGTGTAGTTGACACAAATGCACATACGCGGGTGCTTGTTGAGAACAAGTTCACTGATTGCCCTGACTGAAACTTCCTAAATTGGAATTATTTCTATATATCTCGAATTAGGTGTTTCTTAATCACGATAGTGTAAGATTAAGTTTTTGACTTGAGTCATCACAGTAATCTTGTATATTGACTCACTGCACTTTGACTCATGTGGCAGTTCTTTTACAAGGACACATATGGACTGGTGATTGGGTGTAGTGACTCGTATATGGAGGTTGGTGTTGACAAAGAAGGATCCATCACATGTCTAGATGAACAAGTGAATTTCCTATACTATTCTAAGTGATTTGACTGAGTTAGTCTTTGGCCAAGACAAGTAATTAATTAATTAAGAAATGAGTTTCTTGAATTAATTAATCACTAGTCAAACACACTTGAATTATTAAGATTGAATTTACGAGGATCTCGACCAATAAGATTCCTCGATCCTTAATTCAATTGGAAAATTTGTTGATGGAAGAACCTCACTTGCATGGAATGCGCGATTGGAAAGGTTCACTTTGAATCGCCTACTTCTAGGTCTTCAAGATAAGTAACCAGAAACTTTTCTTTGATTTATGGGTATCTTATATTTAATGGAGATTAAATAATAAGATGGTTAATTAAAAGTGTTTAATTAATCGAGACAATTTAATTGTCCAAATTAAATCATAAAGATTATGAACCCATTCCTAGTATGTTGGTGAACCTAAAGGGTCACACACAATACTCGGACAAATCCATTTCTTAATTAAGGAAATTTAATTCAAAGTAGTTGAGTTAATATGTTAATTAATTAGATTAATTAATTAGGACTTTTATTTATTCAAGTGTTGGATAAATAAATTAATTAAGTTGATAAGATCAATTTAATTAAGCTTAAGTTTAGAAAGCATTTAATTTAATTGGAAGTGACTTTTAATTAATCTAGTATGGTGGATTAATTATTAAAAGACTCTTTTATTAAGTCTTGGTCGAAAATTTGGTGGAAGAAAATAACTAAAGGAGTTTAATTCATTTTCTTCTAAAAGAAAATAAGATTTCTTGGAGAGAAAGGAAACTAATTAAAATAGAAGAGTTCTATTTAGAAATTAATTAGTCTTCTATTCCTACATGGAAAAGGATTAATGTATAAGAGTTCTACATGGAAAAGCATTGCAAGAACCTAGTCCTATATATAGGACATGTAGAGAACAAAAAGGATAATGACTTTTGAAGCCAAAATATTTTGTTCCTCTAGCATAGAAAATCGTTTCTCTCTCTCCACATACAAGTTCTTGTGTTCTTGATTATTCATCAAGATCTTGAATTCAAGAATTCTTCCAAAATACTTAAGAGAAGTAATTTTTTGCTTTCACCTTAATCCCATACACTATTCCTTAGAGTTAGAATAAACGTTTATAGATCAACCTAGGTAAAGATTATAAACAGTTAGTCCTTGGCCAAGACAATTGAGTAATTAATTAAAAAATGAGTTTATTGAATTAATTAATCACTAGTCAAACACACTTGAATTATTAAGATTGAATTTACTTGGATCTCGAGCATTAAGATTTCTCGATCCTTAATTCAATTGAGAAATTAATTGATGGAAGAATCTCACTTGCATGAAATGCGCGATTGGAATGGTTCACTTTGAATCGCCTACATCTAGGTCTTCAAAATACTTCTAGAGATTTTTCTTTGATTTATGGGTATCTTTTATTTAATAGAGATTAAATAATAAGATGATTGATTAAAAGTGTTTAATTAATCAAGACAATTTAATTGTCCAAATTAAACCATGAAGGTTATGAACCCATTAATACTTTGTTGGTGAACCTAAAGGGTCACACACAATACTTGGACAAATTCATTTCTTACTAAGGGAATTTAATTCAAAGTAATTGAATTAATATATTAATTAATTAGATTAATTAATTAAGACTTTTATTTATTCAAGTGTTGGATAAATGAATTAATTTAGTTGATAAGATCAATTTAATTAAGTTTAAGTCTAGAAAGTATTTAATTAATTGGAAGTGACTTTTAATGTAGGGTGAATTAATTATTAAAGGCTTATTTTATAGCCTTGGTGGAAAATTTGTTGGAAGAAAAATAACCAAATGAGTTTAATTAATTTTCTTCTAGAAGGAAATAAGATTTCTTGGAGAGAAAGAAAACTAATTAAAATAGAAGAGTTCTAGTTGGGAATTAATTAGTTTTCTATTCCTACATGAAAAAGATTTGATGTAGAAGAGATGCACGTGAGAAAGAATTATAAGAACCTAGTTCTATAAATAGGACTAGTAGGAATTGAAAATCACATGACTTTTGAAGCCAAAAATTTTCCTTCCTATTGCATAGAAAATCGTATCTCTCTCCCTCCCTCCCTCCCTTTCAGATAGAGTTCCTGAGTTCTTGATTATTCATCAAAATCTTGAATTCAAGAATTCTTCCAAAATATTTAGAGAAGTAATTTTTGCTTTCACCTTAATCCCTTACACTATTCCTTAGAGTTAGAATAAACGTTTATAGATCAACCTAGCTAAAGATTATAAATGAGTGGGTATTCGGGGTGTGGATAAATTTTAGAGGAGAAACACTTGGGTCTCTGAAGTGAATCAAGAATCCGGGCAAGGGTGAATTTTGGTGGAGAAATTCGCAATCTTCATCAAGGAAAAGAACGAGTCGGTTGATTCAAGGAACGAGGAGCAAGTTAGGGAGCTTGTGCTAAGGAAGAAGAAACTCTTCAATTTTTGCAAAAAATCGAATGAGGTAAGATCTTCTTTATTTAAGTTTTAAATAACTACTATAGAGATGCGCAAGCCTATGATACGTGATAAGCCCGTAAAATTAATAAAGTCGCTTGTTTAAATCCTAGAAACTAAAATTTTAATTTTTCGCTGTGCTTAGTCAGGCTACATGTATATTTACCAACAGTGGTATCAGAGCCTAAGGCATGCCTCTATTTTATTTTAATCGTTACATGTGATGCACATTTAAAATTAATTAATTCATCGATTTCATTGATTTGGGGATTTTCATAAAAACTTTATATTTTCAGTTTTTAAAAGTTGTTTAAATCTGGAGATTAATTTTTGTAATTTGATTGCATTCAAATCGAATTGGCTGCGGTGTTTTGATCACCTGGCGCATGACTCGTCACCCGAACCGAAAGCGGGCAGTTATTACATGTTTTGATCACATGCATGTATGAAGAACTGCCATGAGTATGCTCGTGTAAACATGTGTATTAGATTTGAAATCTAATTCCTCTAAATCAACAGTTGACTACTTATGCGATTGGTGATTTATGCATATGGTAAGAAATTGAAATTGAAATTGAAATTGAGAGGACTTTCTTTGGAATTGCATGGGAATAAGTGATTCCTTGTTTCTTATATTAACCGCCCACTCAAGCACAATTTTGGAGAATTTTTTTTTTCGGAAGAATTTATTTTCGCTTTATATCATGCGAAACGTTCGCAGACCAGGTTGTGTGTATTTGATTTTTCTATAAATTTAAATTCTATTTAAATGGTGTTTTTAATTATTTATTTTTAGAAAAATCAAGTTTTATTTAGAAACTCCAAATTGATTTAATTTATGAGGAATCTTTGGTAAATTAAGAATTTACATATGCTTTCATGAGTTGATATGCCAGATGGAATTTTGAGGCCATTAGGATTGTACAAGTATGTTTACTTTCCATTATTCATTTATTCGCCTTGCCGGCATTTGATCCTTGATGGCTCTAGATAGGATCGATTTAGATATGACCCAAAATCTCCTTGTTATATTTTGTGTATGAGATGCATGATTTTATGCATGTGATGCATGATTTTGTGATATGCATGATTCTATATATAAGATGCATGTTTGTATAAGATGCATATTTTTAAGATTATGCTTATGATATGGTTTATTTCCTTTCATGTGTTGTTGGGCATGTTTAGGATAGAGACTTAGATAAAATAATCAAAATGATAAGACCCTTTCATAATAAACTAAAAGTCCCTTACTTATTTTGATAAGTTTATAAAATCTTTATGATTTTAATTTTAAGCTAATATGTGATAAAATTAAACGGGGTTTAATATTCCATGCCTACCATAAAAAAGTAATAGCATGACGGTGCTACTTATGTAGATTAGTCGACCATTGCAAGTGAGACTTTCTATAATGAGAAACCCGTGATTATTACTAAGCATAGAGATGCACATGTATAATTTATCCTCTAAGTTGACCATTGCAAGTGGACTTTTTTGGGTGAGTTATTTACATGTAGGTTTGATGGGTCTAACTTAACATAGGAGTAACATGGGGGCGCATAAAATTGAGGTCTATGTGAAATATGAGGTAAAATAATTCAGGGTTAAATAGAAATGTAATTGGCAAGTGTTATCTACCTATTTAATTATTATGTATGTGTCCATAAAATGTATGTATTAATTATATCGAACTTCAAACTCACTAAGAAAAATTATTTTTCTCGAATTCTTTAATGAGGTTATTGAATTTGAATTAAATAGTGGGAGGTAATTTATAATTAAAAGATCTTAAAATCATATCTACACATAATGTATTAAACATCCTCTTAATCTCCGTTTTGCTTTAATTTGTAGATAACTAGATATCTAAGATGGCTAAGAACCCGCTTTCCACAATTCTCGACACAAACAAACTCACTGGACCCAACTACTTTGATTGGCTTAGAAACTAGCGTTCAACTCTGAGCCTCCCTCCACTCTGCCCGATGGTGCTAATGTTAGGAATCCTATATCGGAATGTAGCAGAAATTAAAACATGTCAGATTCCTAAAGTCGAATCACTTTATGGTTGTTGATGATTTTTCAGATTTCAAGAACTTTAATCATAAAATCGAATTACCTTGCTTGAAGCGTGATTCGATTCTTGATCTACAATCTACAACAACAATCCCCGGGACTACTATCTTTAGAACTTCACGCGAAGTAAGCATGAATTCTCTGGATTCCTCTCTCCTGGTAAAAGACGGCTAGGCTGAGAAGAGGAGGAGGGGTTTTCTTTTCTGTACGTGTTAGGCAGATAACGAAAAAATTCTTTAACCTAGGAGTTTGAGGATTAAATAAATCCTCAAACCCTAGGGCCCATTTTGGGCCCCTCGTAGGGCCCTAGTGGACGACCCAGATGGGTTAAGTTGGCCCAGTCAACTTAGTCTATTTTTTAATTAATTAATTAATCAATTATTTTAAATTCAAATAATCAATTAATCTAATTAATTTAATACTTGAATTATTGATTTAATTAATTATCATTTAATCTAATTATTCAATTAATTAAATCAATTCGTCCTTTTATTTAATTCGTCCATCCAATGACAAATTACCAAAATGCCCTTAACGATTACATAAAGATATCCTGTTTACTTCTCATAGCTCGACTCTCTAGGTTCGTCTCGACTGGCAATGGGAGGACACCAAAGAATGTGGGTGTCACCTAGCCAGTCCCGTGGACCCACATTGTAGCCTAATCGAGTACGAAATGATTGTGTCAATACGAATCTCTAGACCATAAATACCATATGAGTATAAGCCCTTCACTGACGTATCCCGATCGAGTGAGAGTCATGGAATATGTCAAACTCACAAGACTCGATACTGTGCAATAGATCATAGTAAGATGAAATTACCAAACTACCCTCCGTGTTCCACACGAGTTAGTTTATTTGCTTTAGCCAAAGACTTGTTATTTCATTTGCCTATGATTGCACATGATACATTCTCTTTTACTATCGAGATAGTGAATCCTATCTTGGCAATCACTTCACAATTGCTACTTGTCTCATTGAGATCGCACTTCAAGGTCGACCCCACCAACGGATGAATCGGGTCTAACTATTCTAATAACAGATCCAATGCTACAAGCATTTTGATCGTGTCCCCTTAGGTCTAAGACTCATGCATACTATTATGATCAGTAATCCAATCATTGACAGTCACTGAGTAAATACCCATGTGATCGGATTACTACGAGTCATGTTCGAATATATCATTTCCATTGATATATTTCTATGGCACAAGCTCTCACTATCTAATAGTGTTCGACTGACACTCCTTGTCAGAGCATGTGTCATACAAGTCAAATTTTAATGCCCAATTAAGATTTCTCGACTTGCGAACCCTTTTAAGTGATCTAGTACTAGACTCTTCCAGTGCCATATCCAAATTCCATAAGGAGTGGAAAGTCCTCCTTGATTTATATGAACAGAAGGATAACTGTCGTTCTATAAATAGAATAAAATGTTTGTACAACATAATGAAGTGCCCTATATAATCTATTTCCGCGTTAGCATCAAGGCACACACTTAACAATCTCCCACTTGTACTCAATGCCAATCGCTATGCTATCTAATACCCATTTTTTCAAGATGTCGCTCTAGCACCGCCCGCGATAACGGCTTGGTGAGTGGGTCAGCCACATTGTTCGTTGAGGCTATTTTCTGTACGGAATGTCACCTCTTCCAACAATCTCTCGAATGATGTGATATCTTCTCTCTATGTGTTTAGATTTGTTGTGAGACCTTGGTTCTCTAGCTTGCGCGATGGCTCCATTGTTGTCACACCATAGTGGCAACGGTAGCTCTATGCTAAGAACCACTTGAAGTTCTGCCATGAATTTCATGATCCAAACAGCTTCTTTGGCAGCCTCTGAGGCAGCCACATATTCAGCCTCAGTAGTGGAATCGACAATTGTTCTTTGCATGGAACTTTCGAAGACACTGCTCCACCGTTGAGAGTGAATATAAACCCAGAAGTGGACTTTCGGTTATCGATGTCAAGCTAAAAATCTGAATCAGTGTAACCATCCACTTTCAGTTCTCCATTCCCATATATTAGAAGCATATACTTGGTTCTTCTCAAGTACTTCAGGATACATTTCACTGTAATCCAATGCTCTTTGCCTGGGTTAGCTTGAAACTTACTTACAACTCTTACTGCGTAAGCAAGGTCTGGTCTCGTGCATATCGCATACATGAGACTACCTACTACTGAGGAATAGGGTAGGATGCTCATCTCTTTTCGATCCTCCTCACTTTGAGGATTCATGGATTTAGAGAAATGAATTCCATGTCTCATGGTCAAAAGACCTATCTTAGAGTTTTCCATCTCAAATTGCTTTAGGACTTTCTCTAGGTCGGCTTGGGAGAGTCCTATTGTCCTATTCGCTCTATCCCTGTAGATATGAATTCCAAGGATGTAGGTAGCTTCTCCCAAGTCTTTCATGGAGAATGTGCTTGAAAGCCATGTCTTGACTGCATTCAATGAGCCTATATCATTTCTTATAAGTAGAATGTTATCTACATATAGTACCAGGAATGACATCTTGCACCCACTGACCTTTTTATAGACACACGGTTCATCTTCATTTTTGTTGAAGCCATGGTTCTAACTTCTTCATCAAATTGAAGATTGCAACTGCGAGAGGCCTGTTTAAGTCTATAAATGGACCTATTCAGTTTACAAACCTTATGAAAATCTGCATCGTATATGAAACCCTTGGGTTGTTCCATGTACATATCCTCCTCGAGGAATCCATTCAAGAATGCGGTCTTCATATCCATTTGCCAAATTTCATAATCTAGGTGTGCAGCTGTGGCATGCAGAACCCTGATGGATTTGATCATGGCAACAGGCAAAAAAATGTCCTCATAGTCAATGCCCTCCTTTCGACTATACCCTTTTGCTACTAGCCTGACCTTATAGGTATCAACCTTGCCATCCGGACCAATCTTTCTCTTATAGATTCATTTGCTACCAATGGGTACAATACCAATGAGGCGATCTGTTAGAGTCCAGACTTGATTCAAATACATCGAATCCATCTCTGCTTTCATAGCTTCAGGCTATTTTTGGAATCCATATCCGTCATCGCTTGGTCATAGTTAGTGGGATCATCTCCACGGTTTTCTTCTGCCACGACATACCAATTATGCTCTCCTTGTAGCAGATAACCATATCTCTGTGGTGGCTGAGATACTCTAGTAGACCGACGCTTTGACGGTTGTGTCAAGGTTGTTTCAGTTCGGGTCTCCTGAATAGTGTTCTCTATAGGAGTTCCATCTTGTTCTTCCAGAACAATCTTTGTACACGCTCCTCCCTCTTGAATAAATTGTTCTTCATGAAAGATACCTGTAACGCTACAATGATTATCTGATCATCATGCAGGTAAAAGAGGTATCCCATAGAATCCTCTGGATAACCAATGAATCATCCATTAAGGACCTAGCCTCCTATTTCTCTACCTTTGTCTTCTTTACATATGTGAGGCAACCCCGTATTCTAATGTATTTCAGACTAGGTTTCCTCTCACACCACATCTCATATGACATTTTTAGAACAGATTTGGAGGGGCATTTGTTCAAGATGTGTGTAGCTGTAAGCAGTGCATGACCCCACAGTGAGATGGGTAGATCCGTGTAACTGAGCATGGAAACCATGTCCAACAGTGTTCGGTTTCGATGCTCGGTTACCGCATTCAATTGTGGAGTCGCCTCAGAAGTTAGTTCTAAAATTATGCCATATTCTCTTAAGAACTCGTCAAATTTGGCGCTCATATACTCACCACGTGGATCGGATCAAAGTGTCTTGCTACGTCGCCCAGTCTGGTTTTCAACCAAAGCTTTGAATTCCTTAAACCATTCAATGGATTCAGACTTGTCATTCATTAAGTACACCAGACCATACATAGAATGGTCGTCTGTGAATGTAATGAAGTACTGAAAACCTCCTCGAGCCACTTTCCCGGAAGGCCCACAAAAATCAGTATGTATTAAACCTAAAACTTTAGTGGCTCTTTCAAAGTCCCCTGTGAAAGGGGAATGAGTCATCTTGCCCAAAAGGCAAGATTCACAAGTGGGATAAGGGTCTGACCCCAAAGGACCTATAAGTCCATTTTTCTCCAACTCGTAGATCTTGAATTCCCCGGCATGACCTAGTCTCAGATGCCATATTAGTTTTTGATTTGTTTCAGACATACCACGTTTCCTTGTCCTAGCATTTGAAGTGCATTTATTTTGGACATTAAGATAATACAACCCATTGATCAAAGATGCAGTGCCAACACATTTATTTCTAAAATAAATCGTACCAAATTGTTCATAAAGGAAAGCAAATAACCTTTCCTAACTAAGCAGGAATTGAAACAATATTCTTAAGCCCATTGGGCAAAACGAGCCGTCATCCAAAATAATTAAATGTCCAGATAATAAAGTAATAGAAGTGGATCCAATGTGAGTGGCCTCTACACTATGTCCGCTGCCAATATTGATCACCATTTCTTGATCCTCCAGCTTCTTACTTTTTTCCAGATCCTGATTCAAAATACATACATGAGCACTAGCCCCAGAGTCTAGAATCCAGGAAGTAGAAAAAATAGCCACAGAACAATTTGTTTCTAAAACATTAAGTTCTATACCTGAAGCACTCTTAGCTTTTAGCTTAGGACAGTCACGCTTCCAATGTCCCGTCTCACAGTAATGAAGGCCAATGTCTGTCTTTTTTGGGCCCCTGCCCTTGAGCTTCTTAACCCTAGGTGCCTTGCCTTTCCCTATGTCATTCGAGGCCTTGGATATTCCCAGTTGCTTTTGCCTTTGGATTTCTTCTTCTTGTAGGGCTTTGATAACCTCGAAGACTCGCAGTAGAAATGGCTAAAGCAAGCCCCTTGGTCTTGATTTGTCCCTGAGTATGAGAGCTTGTTCAATAGCCCAACTAATGTGCACTCAACCTCATTTATGTTGAAGTTCACAATAAATTGTGAAAAGGATTTAGGAAGTGATTGAAGAATGAGGTCAGTTTGAAGGTGGAAATCCATGGTAAAGTCAAGAGCCTCCAATCTCTCAATCTTGGAAATGATTTTCAGAACATGATTTCCCACATCCTCTCCTTCACCCATCCTAGCTTCAAAGAGCTCCCTCGATATGTCATACCAAACAGTCCTACTGTGCTCTCCATACAACTCTTTGAGGTGCAGCAATACAGCTCTAGCATCCTCCATGTTTTCATGTGATCACTGCAACTCATTGTTCATGGAGTCGAGCATATAACCCTTAACACAGATATCATCCTTGATCCACGTGTTATAGTTATCTTGCATGTCCTCATCAACATCTTCCCCAAGTATAGGAGGACGGTTGACCTCAAGCACATAGTCCAGTGACTCTAAACTAAGAACAATCCTTAAGTTTCTGAGCCAGTCAGCAAAGTTCGGTCTAGTGAGGACATTCTTTTCAAGCAGTACTGACAACGGGTTATTAACCATTTTTGAGAGAGATAACAAAAATGTGGTGCCCATACCAGGGTGGCCTGCTACACCGCGATGCTAGCTCGATTTGGAAGACTTTCCTTTCTTGAGTCAGAACTATACCAATACGTCATCTACTGAAACTAAACTTTTACATTCCAACTAAACCTACAATACCTCCTTCATTAGTCGTACATAATTCAATGACAACTCTCAAGCAAAAGTCTCCAAGACAATACATATACATACCAAATGATACATCCCAAAACATAACTACCTCTTATAGCAACGAACCAATGCATTCTTTACTCCCCATTTCTCCCTTCGTATCCGACATACTAAGCTTATCTGAAAAGCAAGAAAGAAGGAGGGGTGAGTTCGAATGACTCAGTGAGGCAGGCTAACGGTTTGCTTTACCTTTACGTTGAAGTGGAATCTGCAGCAGAAGATTATAATAGAACAAGCATATACAGGTAAATGAATCAATCAAGATATCAGAAGGGCGAAAAATCGAGTATCGAACATTGTAAGAACAAAGAAAATAACTCGTGTATTTTAGAACTCATGTCAAACGATTGTGTTCCGTCTCCCCACTGTCCCATGTTAGAGTTTATGCCCGGCGCACCAATATAGGGCGCCATTCTATGTAATAATAACTCTAGTTAAACGATCTTTTTAATATAAATAAAGTTAATCTTTTGGCAATATTTATTCATGTATATAGCTTTGTTTTAACTAAGAATAAAGTGCTGAAGGATCACACATAGCTATGGGACATCATTGGGCATCGGGAATGACAATGATGGAATATGTCTCCAAGGCTGTGATCCTGAAAACATATGTTCCAAGTCGTGAATGGGCTCGTCGAGATGAAGGGTTATCGGTGAGACCCAAAAGACTTGCTTATATGGTGCATACTCTCGATAGAGTGTATGAATCAAGAAGTACAAAATAACCCACCCGACACCAATGAAGCTAATTCCGATACTCCTACTGAGAACACACAACCCTTGTGGAGATCTGAAAGAGTTCCAAAGGCACCTGAAAGATGGCTTGGCCGGTTGGAAGAAAAGAACTCAGATGATCCTCCCTTAGACTCTGATCCAAAGAGTTATAAGGAAGCAATGTTTGACAATGATTCGGGAAAATGGCTAGAAGCCATGAAGTCTGAAATGGACTCCAACAATGTATGGACCTTGGTGGACCCACCAGAGGGCGTGAAACCCATTGGCTGTAAGTGGGTCTATAAGCGGAAGCTTGGAGTCGATGGAGAGGTGGTAACCAATAAAGTACGCCTTGTGGCAAAAGGATTCACTCAGAGGCAAGGCATTGGCTATGAGGAGACTTTCTCGCCAGTGGCGATGCTGAAATCCATTAGGATTCTGCTTGCTATATCTGCATTTCTCGATTTTGAGATTTGGCAGATGGATGTAAAGACCGCATTCCTCAATGGAGATATTCAGGAAGAGATATACATGCAACAGTCAGATGGCTTTACATCCGAAACGAGGGAACACAAAGTGTGTAAACTCCAAAAGTCCATTTATGGATTAAAGCAGGCTTCCCGAAGCTGGAATAAACATTTGACACTGTCACTCAAGAGTATGGATATGTGCAAAATGTTGAAGAGGCTTGTGTGTACAAGAAGGTTAGTGGGAGCGCGGTTACGTTTCTCATACTTTACGTTGATGACATTCTTTTGATCGGAAACGATATTGGAATGATGCAGTCGACTAAAGTATGGCTCTCTAAACATATTTAATTGAAGGATATGGGAGAGGCATCCTACGTACTTGGTATGAAGATATACCGAGAGAGATCGAGTAGGCTGTTGGGACTCTCCCAATCCGCATATATCGATCGCGTACTTACGAGATTTAAGATGGAAGAATCCAAGAGAGGATTCTTGCCAATGGGACATGGGATTACACTTTCCAAGTCGATGTCTCCTAAGACTCGAGATGAAAGAGTAATAATGTCCCAAATACCTTATGCCTCGGCTATAGGTAGCATAATGTACGCAATGATGATATGCACAAGACCTGACGTGGCATACGCATTGAGTGTGCGCAGCCATTATCAGGCTGATTCCGGTGAGAAACACTGGAATGCAGCGAAAGCAATCCTTAAGTACCTTAACAAGACTAAGGACATGTTTTTTATATACAGACGTGGAAAATTAGAGTTAGAGGGATACACCGATTCGAGTTTCCAAACAGATGTGGACGACTCGAAGTTGGTCTCGGGATTTGTCTATCTGCTCAATGGAGGAGCCGTCAGTTGGAAAAGTTCTAAGCAAGCAACTGTGGCGGACTCCACCACTGAAGCAGAATATATTGCAACTTCAGAGGCTGCGAAGGAAGGTGTTTGAATAAGGAACTTCATCCAAGAATTGGGTGTAGTTCCATCCGTTGTAGACGCAGTACCTTTGTACTGTGACAACAACGGGGCTATTGCGCAAGCAAAGGAGCCAATGTCTCATCAGAAATCCAAGCACATACAGAGACGATACCACTTGATCAGGGAGATCATTGGGAGAGGCGATGTTTGAGTGGAACGTGTGGACTCGACAGACAATGGGGTGGACCCGCTCACCTAACCCTTAAGCAAAAAAGTATTTAAAGGACATCTTGGTAGAATGGGCCTCAAGTACATGGGCAATTGGCACTAGGGCAAGTGGGAGATTGTTAGAGTTTATGCCAGGTGCACCAATTTAGGGCGCCATTCCATGGAATAATAACTCTAGCTGAACGATCTTTTTCATATAAATAAAGTTAATCTTTTGGCATTCTTTATTCATGTATATAGCGTCTTTGTCTTAACTAAAAATAAAGTCCCAAAGGATCACACATAGCTATGGGACATCATTGCGCATTGGGAATGGCAATGATGGAATATGTCTCCAAGGCTGTGATCCTTAAAACATATGTTCCAAGTCGTGAATGGGCTCGTCCAGATCAAGGGATATCGGTGAGACCCAAAAGACTTGCTTATATGGTGCATACTCTTGATAGAGTGTATCTCGTTCCATAGATATTGGCACGATGAAAGCCTATGCATATATATGAGGGTTCCAACTGTGGGAATAGGTATACTGAACAACCCCATGGAAGTTCCATTAAATGGAATCCCAGTCGAATCTGGAACTTCCAGTGGTCTTGTAGTATAAGAGTAATCCTTAAAACCTGAGGTTCCATTGGATGTCTTATACACAATCGAACATGTCTTGATTTATTACATGATTACTTAGATGATCACAAATGGGCAAAATCAGACATGGGCTGATTATGTATGAAGGCACGTGAGAATCAAGATAGGATCTATCTCTGACATTAGTCTTGTAAGTCAATCTCCTACGTTTACATAGTGAATCGACTTTAGGAATCTTCGGCCGAAGTATGATATCTAAAGAGGCGTTGGGTTTCCTTGTTTGGATAGTCGAAAGTCGATCTCACCGTATTTGGGAAACATAGTTATTGAATTAATAGAGCTTCGACCTTAGCCACTGCTCTAGATTCAATCGGGAGATTAGATGGAGGGATTTTACTTATACAAGGATCAAGATCACGAAAGGCGTATCTTTATCTTCGTCTTTGTCTAGGTCTTCGTGGCCCGTTGGTAGACAATAACCACGATTTGAAAGTGCCGAGAATTAATATGGTGATTAATTCGAGGCTTGATTGAATCAAATGAATGATTTAATCTAGTACTTTCTATTTTAGGAAAACACACTAGCACTTTGGGAAAGTGTACTTACTACTAGATAGTAGACGAGCCTAAGGGGTCACACACTTAACTCGTGAGAGTCACTGCTTATGTGATGTGATTAATCAATTTGAGCAAATTGAGGAAATTAGGAAAGTCTAGTCCTTTCCTAATATGGAATATGAATTAATTGAGGCGATTTAATTAATTCGACTATTTTAATTAATCTTGAAGAGTTAATTAAATTAATGGACCTAGTAGAGTCCAAGTATTTTATTTAGTTGGGCTTGGTCCAAGTTAAATAAATAAGTCAATCGGAATAAGTGAATATAATTAAACGGGTTTTAATTATATGGTAATATTTAATTGATGGGTTTAGCCCATAATTAAATATGGAGTCAAGAATTAATTCTTGGACTTCAAATAAGGATGATGGCCCAATTTAAGGGGCCTTGGTAGCTGGGATTCGAAACCTAGGTGAAGAAGGAAAGAGTTTTCTTCTTCTCCAAGTCTTGCAGTTGAATAAGGACTCTAGTGCTCCTATTCTATACCTAAGTTTTCTAGAGAGGAGAATTGGAAACCCCAGCTGAAAATTAAGAGAGAATTTTCTTATCATCCTTAAGCCAAAAATCGCCCCCTTCCCTTGTTCCAACAAGACATCATTTTGTTCATGTGTTGAACTTAACGATTCACATATTTCATCCATTCACATAATCAAGCCTAGGTTTTAGACATAGATCTATTTCATTGGCTAGCACCAATAACGAAGTAAGTGGTGACTTGAACGAGGTATGGATATATCTTAGAGGTGTGACATTTGGAGCACTGATACCGGAGATACAATTGACGGGCGATTTTCTCCAAGGAATCGTGTAGAATTGCACCACAGGGTTGAAAAGATCAAATTGGTTGCTGTGAGAATTGAATCAAAAGGTAAAAATACTTAAAACCTTCTTTATAGCATAATCGAGCACACCATTATTCCTGTTTCGGGTGGTTGTACGTTTAAATTTTAAATTCCGCTGCCACAAACCACCCGGAGAATAGAACCCAACCCAACAGTGGTATCAGAGCCATGGTTGGCTCGATTAGCTATATATTATGTGTTAAGCATGTTTAGTTACGTGTATGTAAATTGGTTCATGTTAACAATATGTCTGTCGTTTAGAATAATTGATTTTTCGATTGGGATATATTTGATTGTTATAATGTTTTTTGTGAAAAACAATTTTGGTTTTGAAAAATTCAATTGAAAAGAATGAAACTTGGGTGTGGGTGGATTTATTTGGATGATGAAGGATGATTTTGGAATCACCGGTGGTAGGGCGTCGCGAGATGATTGGGCCGACGGCTCAATCATCGAGTGATTATACTTGAACAAATCACTCATGGATGAAAAAGGGAGAAAGCCCGTACAGCAACAGGTGCTGTATCCCACGCCTAGGCATGGTCAGCAAAATCAGATCGAAACCACGCCCAGGCGTGGTCTGCAGAATCAGATCGAAATTTTTTTCTTCTCAATTTTGATGCCGAAAGGTCGGGTAACACAAGAACCTGACCCCAGTTGATTGTTTAAAACTTATAATTTCTGAAAAGGGTTTTGGAGATTGGAAATCAATATTATCTCAATGAAATTTGCAATTTTGTTTAGACGACGGATGGGTAAATTTTGGATATCGCATATATATATGTTTGTTGCTTGGCATGCTTATGTGATGGGGATGAACCACGAGCCAAGTCTATGTTTTTGGTTTTCATTGTATGTAATATTCTAGAGTTGTAAAAATAGCCGGTTTGGCTTTTATTTTTCTGTCAAGTAGATTAGTAATAGACTATGTAATCGAAGACGGAGCGAGAAGACGAAGCCAAGACTTGAAGACTTGTATGCTGTGGTGGAATCCATTGTAATAGTCTAGTTGTTTTTTACTTTCTAGAATGTCCTGGCCCACTTTGGCTCAGTGGGTTAGTAGGTTAGGGCTCGAGGTGGTTCATCCTCGATTTACGCTTTATGAGATGTTTATCTATCTTTTCGATACAATATGTGATGTGTTGTGAAATGCATGCATAGGATAGATAACAAAACAAGATAATTGTAATACTGATGAGACCTATATGTATGCAATGTAATTCTCTCCTTGAAACATACATATTAGGCTAATGTGGGAATAGAATTGGAGTTCTATTTCCATTCCTTCCATCATAAGTAATTGCCATGTGATATGCCGTTGAAGTTCAAATCCGTTTGCTTAGAAAATGGGGTGGGTTGAACCTAAGAAAGGTTGTGAGCATTACTAAGCATATGATGCCCTGTGGGATCATTGGTTTCATTACTTAGCTCAGAAAATGGGGGTAATGGATCTGATGATTGACCATGGGATATTTGATGGGTTGAGCCTAACATCGACTACCATGTGTTAGCTCAGAAAATGGGGCACATACGAAAGGTGAGGAAAAAGATCTTGAGAACTATCAAGGAAGATAGAAGGCCCGGTAAGGCTACTATTCGAACTAGTCATATGTTAGCTCAGAAAATGGGGCATATGATGAAGTTTGGATAGATCTCAAGCCCACTAAAGAATTAACTATTCTTCTAATCACACCAAGAGGGTGGTGGGATTTGAAAAAGTGGGAGACTTGTACAATTAAAGACCAAATTGTGTAAGAACTTTATTTGAAAATCCGTTATTTATCATCTACCTCGTGCATTTTGTAGCTAACGCGAAATGGCTAAAAATCCACTTAATACAATTCTTGAAACAAACAAACCGACCGACCCCAACTTTCCCGATTGGCTAAGAAACCTTTAGATTGTTCTACAATATGAAAAGAAGGACTACATTCTGACGGCTGAACAGCTGGGAATAACTCCTGATAGCACTGATGAGGATAGAGAGTACATTAAGCTTTGGTTGGATGACAATATCCAAGCGAGATGCCTTATCATGACTACAATGTCAAATGCGTTGCAAAAGCAACATGAGAATGCGATATTGGCATAGATATTGTCAATCGCCTTGAAGAGCTGTACAATACTAGAACAAGGAGAGAGAGGTATGCTATCTCGAAGTAACTGTTTGGAGCAAGGATGAGCAAAGGTGCATCTGTCAGTGATCACGTCCTTAAGATGATTCAATTGATTCACAAGATGAACGATTTGGACGTGGTACTTGATGGAGACCTTTGCGTCAATCTAGTCCTTCAGTCTCTCCCAAGGTCTTATGACCAATTCGTCATCAACTTCAACATGAACAACTTAAATGCCTCATTTAATGAGTTGTTGAACATGTTGACAAGTGCTGAGAGTACAATCAAAAAGGACAAGCCGGTGCTTCTTATGAATTCATCTTCCAAACCTAAGAAGGGTAAGAAGAAGAAGAATAAGACTAAGAAGTTGAAAGGTACTGATGGTGTTAAGAAGGTGAAAAAGGCCAAATCGGATAAGTGCTTTAAATGTGGGAAGACTGGGCACTGGCAAAGGAACTGCAAAGAGCCACAGGCTCAAGGTACGTTCTTTGTTGAAGTTAACTTTTCAGTTAACAATTCTTCTTGGATTCTAGACACTGGATGTGGAGTTCATATCTGCAATAACTTGCAGGAGATGACAAGAATCAAGGAGCTAAGTAGAGGAGACATAACTCTGCGGATGGGAAATGGAGCATAGGTTGCTGCCAAAGCCGTGAGGAGGAGATAGAAATTTAGTATTAAATTCTGTTTATTTTGTTCCTGAAATAATAAGAAACATTATCTCGATTCCGATTTTGGATCGAGAGGGTTATTTTGAGATTCGTAATAAAACTTTGTTTTTATCTTATGAATCGTCTCTTATTATGGAATCAAAATTGCAAGATGGAGGTTATACCGTTTTCCCAACAATTTCTAATCTCAATATTCAACAAAGAAATAAACGTAAACGAGATAATCAAACAGATGCACTGACGTGGCACGAGAGACTAGGTCATATCTCCAAAGAAAGAATTCGAAGTTTGGCAACTCATTTAGGTCTCCAAAACTTAGATGAATTGACAACTTGCCAATCGTGTCTCAAAGGGAAAACGACCAAGTTGCCATTTTCGGGTAAAACTTAGATATGAATTGACAACTTGCCAATCGTATCTCGAAGGGAAAACGACCAAGTTGCCATTTTCGGGTAAAGCGGAACGAGCCACAAGTCCATTAGATTTGATCCATACGGATGTGTGCGGCCCTATGAGCATAAATGCTCGAGGAGGGTTTAGCTACTTCATAACCTTTACCGACGATCACTCTCGGTATGGTTACGTATATCTGATGAAATATAAATCTGAATCCTTTGAGAAATTCAAGGAGTTTAGATATGAGGTAGAGAAGCAACTTAGAAAAAGTATTAAAGCTCTTCGATCTGATTGAGGAGGAGAATACTTGTCTTCTGAGTTCATTGATTATCTTAAACTGAATGGAATTCTCTCACAGTGGACTCCTCCAGGCATGCCTCAACATAACGGGGTAGCCGAGCGAAGGAATCGAACATTGTTGGATATGATTCGATCCATGATGAGTTTCACTGAAGTTCCTAAGTCCATGTGGGGCTATGCGCTTGAAACGGCAACCTATCTGTTGAATAGGGCGCCACCCAAGGCTGCGCCCAAGACCCCATATGAAACTTGGTGTGGAAAGTCACCCTCATATGCTCACTTGAGAATATGGGGGTGACCCGCTTATGTAAAGCATTTAGTGGGAGACAAATTGGATCCCAAATCCTCTTTGTGTTATTTTGTAGGGTATCCAAAGGAAACTATTGGATACTACTTCTACAACCCGGTGGAACAAAAAGTGATTGTTTCAAGAATTGCCAATTTCCTAGCAAAAGGATTCCATTTGGATAGGAAAGGCGAGGCTGTAGAACTTGATGAGATGATTCAAAGTGATTCGAATCAAGAAGTACAAAATAATCCACCCGACACCAATGAAGCTAATTCCGACACACCTACTGAGAACACACAACCCTTGAGGAGATCTGAAAGAGTTCCAAAGGCACTTGAAAGATGGCTTGACCTGTTGGAAGAAAAGAACTCAGATGATCCTCCCTTAGACTCTGATCCAAAGAGTTATAAGGAAGCAATGTTTGACATTGATTCGGAAAAATGGCTAGAAGCCATGAAGTCAGAAATGGACTCCAACAAGGTATGGACCTTGGTGGACCCACCAGAGGGCGTGAAACCCATTAGCTGTAAGTGGGTCTATAAGCGGAAGCTTGGAGTTGATGGAGAGGTGGCAACCTATAAAGTACGCCTCGTGGCAAAAGGATTCACTCAGAGGCAAGGCATTGACTATGAGGAAACTTTCTCGCCAGTGACGATGCTGAAATCCATTAGGATTCTGCTTGCTATATCTGCATTTCTCGATTTTGAGATTTGGCAGATGGATGTAAAGACTGCATTCCTCAATGGAGATATTTAGGAAGAGATATACATGCAACAGCCAGATGGCTTTACATCTGAAACGAGGGAACACAAAGGCTATGTTTGGTTATATTTTCAAGTCATATTTGGTCCAAAATTCCCGCCAAACAATGTTTGTTTCACACAATATTTCATAAAAAATACACAACTTTTTTCATCCAAAAAAACATAATTATTATTTTTCATCTTTCTCTCACTTTGTCCCCTATCTCATTCTCTCTCCTCTATTTTTTATACAAAAATGTTCTCTCTCCTCTCTCTATCCCCCTCTCCTCTTTCTCTCTGTCTCCTCACTCCTCACTCTTTCTCTTCTCTTTGACCGTGTCTTTTTTTTTTTGTAATGTTTTTTTATAATGTTTTGTCATATCTTTGACCGTGTACCATTAAACTTTAAAATAGAAAAAAGTTTGTTTGTTTGTAATTCTATCATGAGAAATAGTATTGATAAAAACATAGATTGAAATTTGTGGAGTTTTCTAAAGTAAAACTTTCAAATTTTGTTTTTCAAATTAGTTATAGTAAAAGTATGTGGATTTATATATATCTATATTTATATACATATATATGTTATTTGTAAATATTATTTTAAAGTTTTACTTATTTTTTATGTGTGTGGCTGTGTATAATTTATCTCGTTGCTAAATTTGTGGATCGAGAAATGCATATATGTTACCCATATGTTTTCTTAATGTATATTATGTGGGGAAAAAAAAGGTCTTGGGACGGTCAAAGGCAATTTGACCACGGTCAACTCGGGTTTGACCTAGTCAACTGCGTGGTCAACGTGGATTTGACCGCGTGAATTGTGACTTGAAGCAAGGGTTTCTTATTTCATAGTTTTGGTTTGGATTTGGTAATTGACTTGTAGTAGGAGTGACCTAATTATCTAAGAATAAGATTGTATTTTAATAATTTTTAAAATAAATTACTTATTAATATTTTTTTTATAAATTAAATTTAAAAAAAAGGAAAAAAAAAGAAAAAAGAAGAGGGGGGGACTGTTCATCGTCTTCCCCAATCTCCCCCAACCCCCCCCTCACACCCCTTTCCCACGCGCACACACACACACACACAGTTTGAGCGTGCACACACACATTGTTACACGCACACACAATTACACACACAGAAACACACACAGTCACACACACACACACTATTACACGCACACACAAACACACAATTACACACACATAAACACACACACAGTCACACATGCACTCTCACACACGCTGATACATATATATATATATATGAATATATATACTTTTCTTTTAATTATATATCAACTATTATTAACACTATTACTTATATATGTGTGTGTGTGTATATATATACTTTTCTTTTAATTTTATATAAACGACTATTACTACTATTACACATATATATATGTACACTAATATATATATATACACACACACACACTACTATTATTTACATATATACATAGATATATTTATCTATATAATAATTATTTCAATCTCAATATTATATTATAATTTTTAATTATTTACAGACAAAAACTTACATGATTTGACAGCTACAGTAATTCATGTTCCATCTGAAAACAAAACCAAACACTATCTCACCAAAAAATCATTCAAAAACCAACTCCCAAAACATTATCCCATCAAAATTGCACGTGTCCCCATAAAATTTTCACCAATAATTTTCACCAAAATACCATCCCAAAACATAACCAAACATAGCCAAAGTGTGTAAGCTCCAAAAGTCCATTTATGAATTAAAGCAGGCTTCCCGAAGCTGGAATAAACGTTTTGACACTGTCATACAAGAGTATGGATATGTACAAAATGTTGAAGAGGCTTGTGTGCACAAGAAGGTTAGTGGGAGCGCGGTTATGTTTCTCATACTTTACGTTGACAACATTCTTTTGATCGGAAACAATATTGGAATGATGCAGTCGACTAAAGTATAGCTCTCTAAACATATTTAATTGAAAGATATGGGAGAGACATCCTACGTACTTGGTATGAAGACATACCGAGAGAGATCGAGTAGGCTGCTGGACTCTCCCAATCCGCATATATCGATCGCGTACTTAAGAGATTTAAGATGGTAGAATCCAAGAGAGGATTCTTGCCAATGGGACATGGGATTGCACTTTCCAAGTCGATGTCTCCTAAGACTCGAGAAGAAAGAGTAAGAATGTCCCAAATACCTTATGCCTCGGCTATAGGTAGCATAATGTACGCGATGATATGCACAAGACTTGATGTGGCGTATGCATTGAGTGTGCGCAGCCGTTATCAAGCTGATCCTGGTGAGAAGCACTGGAATGCAGCGAAAGCGATCCTTAAGTACCTTAACAAGACTAAGGACATGTTTTTGATATACGGACGTGGAAAATTGGAGTTAGAGGGATACACCAATTCGAGGTTCCAAACAGACATGGACGACTCGAAGTCAGTCTCAGGATTTGTCTATCTGCTCAATGGAGGAGCCGTCAGCTGGAAAAGTTCTAAGCAAGCAACTGTGGCAAACTCCACCACTGAAGCAGAATATATCGCAGCTTCAGAGGCTGCGATGGAAGGTGTTTGCATAAGGAACTTCATCCAAGAATTGGGTGTAGTTCCATCCGTTGTAGACGCAGTACCTTTGTACTATGAAAACAACGGGGCTATTGCGCAAGCAAAGGAGCCAAGGTCTCATCAGAAATCCAAGCACATACAGAGACGATACCACTTGATCAGGGAGATCATTGGGAGAGGCGACGTTCGAGTGGAACATGTGGACTCGGCAGACAATGTGGCGAACCCGCTCACCAAACCCTTAAACAATAAAGTATTTGAAGGGCATCTAGGTAGAATGGGCCTCAAGTACATGGGCAATTGGCACTAGGGCAAGTGGGAGATTGTTAGAATTTATGCCCGGCGCACCAATTTAGGGTGCCATTCTATGCAATAATAACTCTAGATAAACGATCTTTTTCATTTAAATAAAGTTAATCTTTTGGCATTCTTTATTCATGTATATAGCTGTCTTAACTAAGAATAAAGTCCCGAAGGATCACACATAGCTATGGGACATCATTGCGCATCGGGAATGGCAATGATGGAATATGTCTCCAAGGCTGTGATCCTTAAAACATATGTTCCAAGTCATGAATGGGCTCGTCCAGATCAAGGGATATCGGTGAGACCCAAAAGATTGCTTATATGGTGCATACTCTTGATAGAGTGTATCTCGTTCCATAGATATTGGCACGGTGAAAGCCGATGCATATATGAGGGTTCCTATTGTGGGAATAGGTATACTGAACAACCCCATGGAAGTTCCATTAAATGGAATCCCAGTCGAATCTGGAACTTCCAGTGGTCTTGTAGTATAAGAGTAATCATTAGAACCTGAGGTTCCATTGGATGTCTTATACACAATCGAACATGTCTTGATTTGTTACATGATTACTTAGATGATCACAAATGGGCAAAATCAGACATGGGCTGATTGTGTATGAAGGCACGTGAGAATCAAGATGGGATCTATCTTTGACATTAGTCTTGTCAGCGAATCTCCTATGTTTACATAGTGAATCGACTTTGGCAATCTTCAGCCGAAGTATGATATCTAAAGACGCGTAGGGTTTCCTCGTTTGGATAGTCGAAATTTGATCCCTTCACTTGTTCCAACAAGACATCATTTTGTTCATGTGTTGAACTTAACGATTCACATATTTCATCCCTTCACATAATCAAGCCTAGGTTTTAGACTTAGATCTATTTCATTGGCTAGCACCAACAACGAAGTAGGTGGTGACTTGAACGAGGTGTGGATACATCTTAGAGGTGCGACATTTGGAGCACTGATACCGGAGATACAATTGACGGGCGATTTCCTCCAAGGAATCGTGTGGAATTGCACCAAAGGGTTGAAAAGATCAAATTGGTTGCTGTGAGAATTGAATAGAAAGGTAAAAATTCTTGAAACCTTCTTTGTAGCATAATCGAGCACACCATTATTCCTGTTTCGGGTGGTTGTACGTTTAAATTTTAAATTCCGCTGCCACGAGCCACCCGGGGAATAGAACCCAAGCCAACATCCCATACTAGCGGGAGACTTCATACCTTTCTATGCATACCATATGGTTGGGAAAATTGGGTTTTTCATTCTTTAAGTTGGCTCATTTTGAGGTTTGGTCCTCTATCTTGTCCCCTTGCCGAATTAGTCCTTTATCTTGTTCATTATTAACAAAATGTTTTCCTTTTATGCGATCAGTGGTAATATCTTGTGATAGTCTTTGAAATTTAGCAAAATAATCTTTCGATTGATTAAGCCCAACATGCTTCCGAAATAAAATTAATATTACATAAAACTATACCTATTTTGACCGCCTTATCGCCGGGTATTCCAAGTACGCGATTTTATGGACTTCTTCCAACCACACAACCACAGCCGATGGTTCGCTGTTCTTGGCTCCTTCAGCGATACACATCACAACCCAATTTCGTTTCCTACCTTTTGGATGTAAAGATACATTTACATATAGAATTAATTTGGATTTTGGACAAGAAGTTGGTCAAAGCCTTTACTTTATTGATGAAATATAGAAATTAAAATTACATAATATTATTTTACTCCGCTATTGGAGGAGAAAACCTCTTAGCCTCTCATGAGAGGACTACTATTGGGGAAATCCCCATACACTCGTGTATTTAAAACTACATAAGAAGAAGATTACAAATTTTCTTATGAATATTTGTTTATGAAAGAGTTGGAGAAGTTTTCTGATGATCTCCATCTATTTCTGAACTTTCTTCTTATAGGCCTGGTTTCGGATTTCAAAGTCGGATTCCAAAACCTCCTTAATTTTTTAAATGTCATTGTTTACATCTAACTTTAATATGGGTCCCTGTGTTTTCCACTTTGTCTGCCACGCTCGTCCTTTTTACAGCTGTTTTCTTTTAGAACTATTTCTTTAATTGTCCCTGACTATTCAGACATTTTTCTTTTACATGATTTTATCCTAGTTTGTGAAAACCCCGGGGGTAAAATTTCTTTTTTCTCTTGTCTTTATCGGATTCAAGTTTCATCTTGGTAACCCTTATATTTGTACCAAATAAAGGTTTTTCTTGAAACTCACAACTTGAACATTCTCGGTTGTGCCATTGATCAACATACATCATGTTGCAGGCCTGCTTCCTGGTAGATTCAGTTGCTGGTAACTTGTTTTCCCAGATCATTGTCCTTTTTTGTTCAAAGAGCTTCTCTACGAATTCGGTACTTTTCCCTGTCATGGAGTTTAACAGGAAAGATCCATTTACTGAGTTTGTAAATATTTTAAATAGTTACTTGACTTTGTCCATCTCTGTAAGACAAACCCACATCCCCCATGCTCTTCTGGTGGAAATATCATTTTTGTTGATAGAAAAACCAACGGAGCTTCACCTAATGCAACATTAATTCTATTATAGGCTGTCATATCTGGTCTCTATAGTTTGATGATGTGGAAAACTGGATGAGACCCTTTTCCGATAATTTCTGGTGCTGCCAAAATAAACTTCAACTCCAGAATATCACCCCTTTTGAGGTGAGGGTTATTTTTCCATGAACCAAATACGGCACTAGAAATCCAATCCGGAAGTTTGGATATCTCCGGAAAACTTGGTGATTTAGTATGGATTGAAGCTAACTCATAGATCTACTCATCCAAGACACATGCAATAACATTTTCAAAATAAACTTAGCCTTTACCATTACCTACTAATATATAAGCTCTAAGTTCTAAGTTCTAAGGGATTAAGAGTTACCTTTAATTGCTACCAACAAGTGTGAAGATGGGTTGAAGGTTGAAGTCAATATACTTATATATATATATATATATATATATATATATATATATCTTGAAATGAAGAGATGAAGAACGGTTGAAGAGACCCTTTTGCTTTGCATCAAGAAAATGATGAAGGTTGAAGGTGGTATGTTGTATATATAGGTGTGTGTGACCGTGTAGTGCTCCACTTTTCTTTTCTTTTTATTATTATTATTTAATGTGAAATGAAAGTGGAATTTACTAATTATTGGTGTATAACTTCTCTCTTAGTGTCTAGTTAAATTTTGTTTCTATTCCTTTAATCTACATAAGATGTATAATATAATATCCCTCTTGAACATATGTTTAAGATCCTAGGTCATGTCCTAATGCTTTAGATAGTAACTAGTCGACTAAAAAAAACTCGGGTATCACATCTATAGAGATCGAACCAAAAGAATGATAGGACTTTCTCAAGCCCTTTACTTAGAAAAGGTCCTAAAAAGGTATAGGATGGAAGATTCTAAGAAAGGGTTCCTACCAATGAGACATGGGATACATCTTTCAAAATCTATGTGTCCTCAAAGTGAGGAAGATAGAAAAGAAATGAACATTATACCCCATCTGCTGTGGGCAGCTTGATGTACGTGATGCTCTGTACTAGACCCGACATTGCTTATGTTGTGAGTGTTGTTAGTCGATTTCTAGCAAACCCTAGTAAGGAACATTGGATAGCTGTGAAGAATATCCTAAAGTATCTGAAAAGAACTAAGGATATGATTCTCACTTATGGAAGTGGTGACCTGAGGGTGGACGGGTACACTGATTTGGATTTCCAATCTGATGTTGATGACCGGAAATCCACCTCGGGATTTGTATTTACTCTAAATGGTGGAGCGGTGACTTGGAAAAGTTCCGAGCAAAGCACAACCGCAGACTCCACCACAGAGGCTGAATACACAGCTGCCTCGGAGGCAGCTAAAGAAGCTGTTTGGATTAGGAAGTTCATTGAGGAACTTCAAGTGGTTCCTAGCATAAAGCTCTCGTTGCCACTTTATTGTGACAACACCGGAGCTATAGCGCAAGCGAAGGAACCTAGGTCTCACAATAAATCCAAACACATAGAGAGGAGAGATATCACATCATAAGAGAGATCATTGCACGAGGTGAAATAGATGTTCAGAAAATAGCCTCAGCCCGACAATGTCGCTGATCCATTGACCCATTGGCACCGGTGGTGCTGGAAAAACATCTCGAAAAGATGGGTATTAAATATCACAGCAAATGGCATTGAGTGCAAGTGGGAGATTGTTAGAGTATATGCCCTCGAATGCCGATAGATTTATAGGGCATAAACATTGTAACTAAACTATGGTTTTTCTATTAATATAAGGCAGTTGATTGTTGTTTTCTTATAGGCATTTATAAGGTGTGAATAAACAACGTAAAGTCCTTGATGACAAGACGAACCTTCTACCTCCTATGGGATAGGAGGAAAGGCACTAGAATGGTTTGACCCTTGACATCTAAAAGGGTTCGCAAGTCTAAGAAATATTGATTGGGCATCAATAGTGAATAAAGACTTGTATAATGTAAGTTTCGACAGAGAAAGTGTCAGTCGTACACTATGGAAATGGTGGTGGGAACTTATATCATAGACGTGTCAGTTGGACTGATATGTTCGAACACGGCTCGCATCAGTTCATCACATGGGTATTCACTCATTGACAGTCAATGATGAAACTGATAAGTAGTGATAGGTACTTGTGAACCTCTGACCTGAGAAATCGAGTTGAAGATATACTTGTGACATCAAGTCTGTCATTATAGTAGTTAGATTCAAATCACCTGTTGGTGGAATCGACCTCGAAGTGCGACTTGATGGGCAAGTAGCATTGTTAATTGATTTGCAATATGAAATTTATTCTCTCATAAGTGAATGAGTAAAATATCCTATGCGATCATGAATAAGTGAGGATGAAAGTCTTTGGCCAAAGCATTTAAATACCTCGACTTATTATGAGCTTAGAAATATGGTCAAGTTATATGAGTTTGACTTTAAACCATGACTCTTACTTGACTGGGATATAAGAATAAAAGGTTTATACACGTACGGTATTCACGGCGTAAAGGTTTGAAATGATCCTATTCATTCATTCTCGATTGGGTTACGGTGTGAGCCACGAGACTGGCTAGGTGTCACTCACACCCGTTTGGATTCCTCCCAATTGCCTTTTGAGACGAAACTAAAGAGTCGCGCTTAAAGGAAATGCAAAAGGAAAGACATGGGAAAAAGACTTGAGAGAAATTCGCAGCATTGGATGCCGTAATTAATTAATTTATTATTGGATAATTTAATTAATTAATTAAATTAATGAGTTAATTAATTTCTTGGAGAAATTGAATTATAAATTAATTAGGAATTGAATTAATTGGATTATCAATTTATTTATTGGATAAATAAATTATCCAATTAATTAATTAGCAAGCAAGACGAAAGCCCGAAGGCTTTCGAGCCCACTAAGGGGCGGCCAAATAGACGCCCAAATAGGGCTCTTGCATGCTAGTGTTATTGTTTCATAATGATATAAATATATCACAAGGTGAAAAATAACACAAGGCAATTTACATAACTTTCTCTCCAAGAAAAAGTCTCCCACCTCTCTCTCTCTCTAGCCGTCTTTGACAAGGAAGAAAGGAGGAGTTTTTTGTTTTTGATTCCGGCGTGACGAATTAGAGACGTTGGCAAATTCGGCGTTAGAGAAAAGGATCACGTTCAGAAATCAACATACGCAAGAACGGTAATTTTCTATACACAATTAAACACAAGGATTAGAGATGATTTGGGTTTTGGGAATTAAATTTACTTTCTGCTGCGTTTTATGTCGAATTGATGAATTATAATGAGTGGGGTCCAACTCTGAAAATACAAAATTTGCACATGAACTCCCTTTACTTTTGGAAAATTGTAAAATAGCCCAATCGGGTAGTTTAACTTTTCAAAAGTGATACTAATAGATAAATAATAGGATTATAATACTAAGATTGACATAAATTGGGGTGTTACAATAGCACTTAGCTCCCTTCACCCTATCTTTACGAGCCAAAGCTTTACATCAAGAAAAGGGACACATCGCGGATGGATGCCAAACATCGGGACTGTAGAGGTGGCTCCTGCGGGCTCAAGAGGTAGCTCCCGCCGTGTAGCACTTTGCGCCGAAGCCTCAATAGGTGGCTCCCATGGCGTAGCACTTTGTCCCGCATAACACTTAACTTCCTTAACCGACGGAGTAGAGCCAAGAAGTACAATGGTCTCAACGAATGATGAAAGATATGAACTTGGTACTTGAATGACAAGACATAAGGGAGTTGACACCGATTTGACTGAATACAATTTAGAGGCAAGACATGTACCATAGACGTGAAAAGGATAGACGTCGCGAATAATGAGATATTGAACTGAACATGATATTTAAGAATTCGCAATCATCTAGAATCAATCACAACGATACTCATAAGATAATTGTAGAAACAAAACAAGGCAATCAAACGATATGAAAGAGGGTAAAGCAAATTCAAGCAATAAGAAGGAAATAGAAACCCTCACAGTTACAACCCGACTTCGTCGCCTCGTGTCTCGTTCGAACCACGGACATATCCTTCTAGTCAAATGCTCCATGATATTTTCTACTAAGGTACACTATAACTTAACCAAAACTAGTAAGTTTTTGTAGGTGTATAGATACTTTAGTTTAAACAAGCGCCAAGCTACTTATCACTACAAAAATTCTCATTAATACTCAAAGTATGATTTTGCTCTCAAATTCTACAGAAACAGAAACATCATATTGAAAAATATGTCATAAAAATTTCACAATTAATTGATCGTTAAAATTGGCTTTCGATCATCAAAATATGGCTACACGAAAACATTTTTTAGGAGAGCCAGTTCTGTTTCAAATATTTTTATATAATCCCCAGTTTCTTGAAATACTCCCAAATTTGGATAAAATCTTCCTAACACATGTATATATATCCACTGTAAAAGTTTCAAAGAAATATAAAATCTCTAGCTCTGTCAAATAAGCTCAAAACAGTAACCTTTCAAAATCCGGCAGAGCAGTCTGGCAGTTTTATTCAACGATTTTTAGAAAAATTCACAAAACTCCAATACTCACCAAATTTTGTATAGAGGTTCTAAACATAACCAAAATGATACAGAAAAATTAATGTAATCAAATTAAGACATTTGATCGCTTAAATAAAGCCTTGAGCACCGAAACTAGAAACTAAAATTTCCATACATCTTACTTTCATGTCAAAACCAACATGCATGTCCTAGATACTCTTTAAAAACGTATTAAATTTGACATGCAATCAACCAATAAAGATTAAAATACAAATATATCTATATGTATACAAGAATTTTAGTCAGATCTTACACCTATTCACACATGCAACCATAGATTCAATCCAACATTCAAAATCACCTCATGCATGAACCCATTGAACCCCCAATTGAACAAATCAAGGTATCAATTGTTAGGTATATGCCCTGGATGCCAATGAGGACAAATAGATTGTATAAGATATCCAATTATGTTGTAGAAACTTATCTTTAATAAAGGTATTTATTCTTCTATTCATATAAAACTTCATGACATTAATAAGTATTGAACAAATAGTCCATGTGTATCAAGGATGACTCTTCTCCCTTTATGGAATAAAGAAGTGGCACGGGGAGAGTCTTATTCCTAATCACTTAAAAGGGTTCGCAAGTCAAGGAGTCTTAATTGGGCATTATGATTCGACTTGTATGATACATGCTATGACAAGGAGTGTCAGTCGAACACTATGGGATAGTGAGAACACGTGTCATAGATATACCAATGAAACTGATATATTCGAAAACGACTTGCAGTAATCCGATCACATGGGTATTTACTCTGTGAATGTCAATGATTGGATTACTGACCATAATAATATGCGTGAGCCTTATACCTGAGGGTTCATGATCAATGTACTTGTGCTGTTGAATCTGTTACTAGAGTAGTTAGGCCCAAATTACCCTTTGGTGTGGCTGACCTTGAAGTGCGATCTCAATGAGTCAAGTAGCACTTGTGAAGTGATAGCCAAGATGAGATTCACTATCTCGATAGTAAATGAAAAAGTATCCTGTGCAATCATAGGCATATGAAATTATAAGTCTTTGGTCAAAGCAATGAAACTAACTCATGTAGGACATGGAGGGTGGTAGTTTGGTAATTTCATCATGCTATGATTACAAGCACAATATCAAGTTCAGTGAGTTTGACATAAACCATTATGACTCTCACTTGATTGGGATACAAAGTGAAGGACAAATTTTAGGAGTTGCTGTTACGCGAATTCAAGAATACGAAATCGATAAGGTAATCAGTTTCTTTTAAATTTTTGAAAACCTTTGAAAATCGTCAAACCACGTTAAAGTGATTCAACTTTAGGAATCCTAAATTATTCCGCTGCGTTTTTCGCTCTAGAGGATTCCTAACATAGTTCTATAATAACTTTCAATAACCCAAGTAAAACATATACTAACAGAGGTAAAGGTGATTTACCTACTCCAATTGAAGAAAATACAAGAAGTTATGGTTTAAACCTCCACACAAGCAAGTATGAATGCCATTCTGCAGCAGCTTTTGTATCGGGGATTTTTCTGGATTTTTGGGTAGCTTTTAAGTAAAATCGGTTTCCATAATGTTGTAGATTATGCTCTTAGGAAGATTTTGATATAAAGAACACTAAATTCGGAGGTCATTTGCTATCTCAAATCTTGAAGAATCCAAAACTGCCAGGGCTGGGGTTTCAATATGGGAATTTCTGAATTCTCTCTCTATGGTGTCTATCTATGTTAGAAGCAAATGCAAAATGAATGACTTAGATATATATAGTCTCAATGGCGCTTGAGTGCAACTTCTAATCTTCCTCTTCCTTTTATTTGCACATCCCCCCCGCCCCCCTTCTTTTTTTTGTTCTTTGTAAGAGGTACACATAACATATTTATTTTTACACATAAGATGCATGCTTTAAATCCTTAACACACAATATATTCTATAATAAAAGTCTATTTACAAATTTTTGGAGCAACAATTAGCTATGCAAGTAAGTAACAAAATCCATATAGTCAAGTACCGATTCCTAAAACAGAATAGGTTACGAAAATCAAGTATCTCAAAAATATAAATTAGCAAGGGAATATAATTCATTCCTTGGTCTTTGCAAAATTAAGTGTCGATGACATAGGGTGTTACAGAAAATAATCCAAGATATAGTAAGATAATTATGTTGTACCCAAGTAAAATTAGGACTTTAATTTGACTTGCCTCCCACTACATTTTTCGAATCATTGCACTCCCATTGCAATAATCGAAAATCTCATTGGATAGATCTCGTAGTGAGTGATTGAGTTCTTCAATGATTCTAATGAGTTGTAACCTTTTTCGATATATGGCTCATTGGCCTCTTTGAGGTGGCGTTCCACGCCAACCAGTCCAACCGATGGTTCAATCTTACTTTGGTTCATGGATCACTTGATCGTAACCTTTTTTGATATATAAGTGGTGATCCATCTGGGTCAATACCCATCAACTCCTATTAGTCTAACAATTGAATTTCGCCTTACAACCTCTTTTGATATATCGGGCAAAATTTGTTTTGACCGAAGGCATCCAATGCACTGAAGAAAATTGAAAATCATGTCATAATGCATAACCCCCTTATTCCGGGACGATGCCATGCACAAGACATGACTTCATCTTCTAAAGCTTGATGGAGAGCCAGGATATCCGATATCCTTTGCATACTCAGTATTTTAAAGTTGGGAGAATTTTAATTGTTTATTTAAAGTCTCACTTTGTACATTAATTCATTTCGCGCATATGTGGATAATATATCAAATATAAGCATAGAAAAACGCCTAGCAATTCTATCAACATGCATTCCATGGACATTCTAGATTGATCCAAGCCAATGAACCAATCACCGGATAGGGGCTTAAAGAGTTCTAATCTTCTTGATTAACTCCGGGCTCCAAACTCCAAAAGGATTCTCTAAGAAACTCTATGGGCCTAATGCCAAGAATTACATAGATGGATCCTATACAAAAACTATGTAAAATAAATACAAACTAGGGAGCTCAAATTCCGGCCCAATACAACCCAGATAAAACAAAACGGTAAACCCTAGGTCCATGGGATACATCCACCGCTACATACATCAAAGCATGTAAATAAACTATTTACGATTATGTTGGCATTTATATAAATTAAAATCAAATTTTAATTTATTATTAATTAAATCAAATTTAATTATAATAAATATAAATTTTATTTTAATTTAGATGGGAGGATTAAATCCAATTTAATCAAATTAAAAATTAAGTTCAACTTAATCGTAATTGTAAGATTAAGTCTAATTTAATCAAAAGAAAAATTAAATCTAATTTAATTTATAGTAATGTTAAATCCAATTTAACTTACAACCAAATTAAATTTAATTCAATTTTTAATGGAATAATTAAATCTAATTTAATTATTACAATTAAATCCAATTTAATTTGAAAACAAAGATTCAATTTAGAAAAGGGCTTTTAATTAATCCATTTGGACCACACCAAGTGTATTTGGGTCAAATCCAAATAAACATATATATATATATATATATATATATATTAAACTCACTGGGCAAGAGCAGGGCCAAGCCCAACCTTCAGTTAATTACACGCAAGGCCCAACCCAGCACTTGTGTGTTGGGTCCAGCCCAGCACTGGAAATCCTTCTCTTGGGCTTTTAATTAATCCATACGCTGTATGGATTAATTTGACGTTGGGCCGAGCCCAACACATTGTGTTGGGCTCGGACCAACACATTCAAACTTCTACCCACTAGGGCAGAAAGTAGTGGAGCCGTCATATCGGCGCCTGGCACCGGCGACGGTGATCTCACCGGTCGTCTTTGCGGCTTTGGGTGCCGCAACGACGACGACTATCTCCACCAATGAGCAACGCACGTCTTTGCGTCGTCCAAAGGAAGAGCGGCTGTGCAAATCTTCTTTGTACAACCCGCCAATTTATGTAGTGGTCGCCGGCCCTTTAGCGATGAACAGCGATGCCAAGCTTCGCCTTTGGAAAAGAGTGGCAGATCGCACAGCGTTGTGCTGTTCATAATGCGGCGTCGCCTTGTGGCGTCTCCGAAAATCGGCTTCGGCAGCCAGGCGGCGTCGCCCCTTTCAAATTTCTTCAATTTTTAATTTTTCATCCGATCCAAAAATTCCATATTTAATTTCAGATCTGTTTAATCCAATTCACAAGATTCAAAATCCTCAATATTTCATATATGAATTCATTCATAATTTTTAGATTTAATTCAAAATTAAATCTACCAATATAATCATAAACGCAAAAAATCATCAAAATCATTAAAGTCGGCTCTAATACCACTGTTGGGAATCCTACATCGGAACGCAACGGAAATGAAAATATGCCGGATTCCTAAAATTGAATCACTTTATGGTTGTTGATGATTTTTCAGATTTCAAGAACTTTAATCATAAAATTGAATTACCTTGCTTGAAGGGTGATTCGATCCTTGATCTACAATCTACAACAGCAATCCCCGAGACTCCTGTCTCTAGAACTTCATGCGAAGTAAGCTTGAATTCTCCGGATTCCTCTCTCCTTGTGAAAGACAGCTAGGCAGAGAAGAGGAGGAGGGGTTTTCTTTTCTGTACGTGTTAGGCGGATAATGAAAAAATGCCTTAACCTAGGAGTTTGAGGAATAAAGAAATTCTCAAATCCTAAGGCTCATAGTGGGCTCCTCTTAGGGCCCTAGTGGACTACCAGATGGACTAAGTTGGCCCAATTAACTTAGTCCATCTTTTAATTAATTAATCTAGTTTAAATCCAATTAAACATAAAATTAATTAATTAATTAATCAATTCTTTTAAATTCAAATAATCTAATTAATTTAATACTTGATTATTGATTTAATTAATTATCATTTAATCTAATTAAATAATTAATTAAATCAATTCGTCCTTTTATTTAATTCGTCCATCCAATGACAAATTACCAAAATGCCCTTACAACGAGTGCATAAAGATATACCGCTTACTTTTTATAGCGCGACTCTCTACGTTTGTCTCAACCGGCAATGGGAGGATACCAAAGAAAGTGGGTGTCACCTAGCCAGTCCCGTGGACCCACGTCGTAGCCCAATCGAGTATGAAATGATTGTGTCATTACGAACCTCTAGATCATAAATGCCACTCCACTGACGTATCCCGATCGGGTGAGAGTCATGAAATATGTCAAACTCACAAGACTCGATATGTGCTATCATAGTAAGATGAAATTGCCAAACTACCCTTTGTATTCCACACGAGTTAGTTTATTTGCTTTGGCCAAAGACTTGTCATTTCATTACCTATGATCGCACAGGATACATCTATGATATTTTATTATTGAAGAGGGCCAAAGTGTGGACTTGCAATTTTTTTGGTATGGCCACTTTTAAATTTGAATTCCACCTATATCAATTTTTTTACTTTTAATATTAATTAAATGTATTTAACTTTCTCGTGTAACTTCCCACTTCTCCATGTTCTGTACTAACCACCACATCCAAAACTTCCAACAAGATGATTTACGAAGAAGCAAAAAAACCAATTTCGTATGCATTTCAGTAACTTCCTCCACAATTTCTTTTTCTTAATATGAATCAATCCCAAACCAAAAACAAAGAGTAGAAGCGGACGGTGGGTTACCCATGTGGATTATGATTTGAACTTTTTAGAAGTGTTCAAACATCAAATTATGTGATTAAAATGTTTGATTCTTATTTATTTTTTATTTTGATATGGTTTTATTCTTTACAGATTAGGAGAAAATGGAATATTGGGGAAACTCAAAAGCCAACATTTGAAGCCTTTCGAATTATATTGCCTGCACCTCTCTACACGCGACCTCAATTCTTAATGAAGGTGTGTATGTATAAGATTTATTTTTCTGATTTTCTTAATTTTTTTTATTTTCTCAATTCCTATTGAAAATGCTTGTATTAATAATAATTGATTCATCTTCCATGTACTAATAATCAATGTTCCAACTTTTCTTCTTTTAAGTTTTTAATTTCCCCTTAAAGTATGAAGGTTTTAAATTTTCAATTTTTTCTTTGTTAGATAAAGATGCAATATGTCCTTAATCTTCTTCACTTTTTAAAATTCTTAATTTCAATCAATATTCATCTGACTAATTTTGTTAAAGAGCACTGTAACGCCCTCAAATTTAGTCCTAAAGAATCCAACACGAAAGCGTCAACACGCCCTCAATTTAATCCTAAAGAATCCAACACGAAAGCGTTATCCTATCCTTACAGAAGTACAAATCAAATTCTGGACACAATTAAACAATTCATCTTATCGGGTCACAACCCCAATACATCAACTAAATAGCTATGCGAACTTAATATACATGAGTCAATCTACATCATTCACCTCTAGGATAGTCCGAGTTTATACTCTGATCCTTCAAGCTAGTTTCACTTCTTGACTTGCCTATAACTGGAAGGAAGAAAGTGAAGTACATAAGCAAAGGCTTAGTGAGCGCCAGTGTACGTGTGAAAGGTGCTTAAAATAGTTTTTAGACCCCAAAGTGATAAATTAATAAGGTGAAAACAATAATAGTTTCTATTTTTCAAACGCTCATTAAAAAGGCGAGTAAGAATGACATTTGCGTTCAAGCAGTAGCTGGTATGACACCAGGATCTTAGTATACATACGATAAAGTTTTAAAACATGCATTTTTAAAAGTGTGCAGTCAATGTAAGTATCACGTACAAGACTCAATGCAAGTATCATGTACAAGACTCAATGCAAGTATCATGTATCAGACTCAATGCAAGTATCATGTACAAGACTCAATGCAAGTATCATGTATCAGACTCAATGCAAGTATCATGTACAAGACATGTTTAAGTAACACGTACACGTCACGCTTAAGCAGTAGGGGGCCATGTTAGCAATACTATCGCGTCCGATGATTTACCCATAGCACTTTGGGTCCCTCTGCTTCTTCCTTATCACCCCTGAACATGCGGCTTAAAAGCCATCACCTTATACCTCCCCACGCAGGCTCGCGATGCCCGATTTGGTCATATCCGGAATATGCCACACGATAAATGACCCATGCACCCTCAGAGCACTCCGTCCTAGATGCATGGATCTGGACGTGGATAGCGGGAACTGTTTAAGACCGCAAGCCCATGCTTGACCGGCCGAACCCTGCCCTATCCGTCGCCCAACCTTGGGCCCAACACAACCACGCAAGATGAAACATGTCACAAGAACACCATCACGACAAATGATCATGATACAAGAACCAAATGATGGAGTACTTCCACGAATCCATAAAAACCGATGTTTATTTTGAAATCATGCTTGCAAAATATGCATTTGAAACAAGTATGCAATCATGTATGTCACGAATGATTAAATGAAGCGTTTTGGCTCACGAAGGAATATTGAATCGAGCGAATATTTTTTTTTTCAGAATTTCATTAAAAGAATGTTTTCTTGAAATCATTTTCACAAAACCTGCCTGGAAAATTATTCTCGCAAGATATGTCTTTGAAACGTGCCAAGAAATGGTTAATGCAAATTGAGTCCATGATTTGATTTGAAAGTGTTGAAATTCATTTTCATGTGAAGTATTGAAAGCATGATGAAAGTATATAGATATATATACGACGTGCTCCTTCCAGTTTTGAAAGACATATAACTATAATTTTGAGAGGCACTCACACTACGTCCAAGCTTATACGGCGTTGTCCTCGTTCGTCTCACCGACAACACCTGCTAAGCGAAATTATATCAGAAGCTCATTTTCTAACTCGTCTAAAGTCTACCCGGGGTAGTCTATGAGGTCCTAATAACTATACCAACATTCACAACAAGTTACCTTAATGAAAACTAGGCTTAATTTCAATCTTCCCCAAAAGGTCGAAAAGAGGCATAAAAACATATTTGTGCAGTTTTAGTGTATGAATTGTTAAAAATCACAAACTCAATAATTGTGGGTAAAGTTTTTTTTCATAAATGTTCTAAATTTGTTAAAAGACCTTAGATAAATTTTTCAAAGGTAAATGGTCACTTAAAATGTGGCTATTTTACTCAAAACCGAAGTAAAATTGGGTTCAATTGTTTTACTGGGGCAGGATTACTTTAAAATTCATATAAAATCCTAATTTAATCAAATAAGCCCCAATTTTATACACAACAACCCCAATACATATGATTATCCCCAGTAAAATTTTGAAATCAAAATGAAGTTTGTAAGAACCCCAAATGATGTCTCAAACAAACATTTTGAAATCCCGTAAGGCTTCTGGCAGTCTATACTTAACAATTTCCATAATTCACATTACAACTCCAAAAATCTCACAAAATTCCAGACATATTTTCGACATGCAGTAACATACACAGTAAAAGTTTTGAACTCAAATAACATTTCCTGATTTCGATATAATTCTTCGAAATCAGCAGCAGATTTAAAGACCCAACTTACAATTGTCATGCATGTGTGATTTCTTCATTTAAGCCTTTAGGTTAGTTACTACAAATTGTAAATTTAAGCTTAAAACTCATAGATCTACTCTTCTAATACCCATGCAATAACATTATCAAAGCACATTTAGCCTCTACCTTTACCTACTAATGTAAGATCAAGGAATTACAAGTTACCTTTAATGCTACCCACAAGTGTGAAGATGGTTGAGGTTGAAGCTAATATACTAATTTGTATCTATCTATATATAACTTGAATGGAAGAATGAAGAGGGTTGAAGATGATGAAAATGGAGAAGAAGAGTGAAGAGATATTTGTTTGTAAACTAAAATAATGAAACTAAGGCATAATATATATATATATACATGTATGGTGTGATGGTGGTGCTCGGTCAAGGCCCCATTTTCTACCCCTTTTTTTTTATTTTTTATATATTATTATTATTATAGAGTGAAATGAAAGTGGAATACTAGATCTTTTAATTTACCTAAGATGTATAATCTAATATCTCCCTTGAACATATGTCTAAGATCCTAGGTCATGTCCTAATGCTTTAGATAGAAACTAGTCGACTAAAAAACTCGGGTATCACAAGCACAGTTCAATAATTTTTTTTTGCAAAAGTCATATTATAAGATCAAATATATATAATGAAAACAATATTTATTTTCAAGGGGGAATGCACATTTTTTTCACGTAAATAATATCAAATAATACGATTATATAATAAGACGGTTACTCTTTTATTTCTTTGCACACGCGTCGAGTGTCCTTTGACCGTTAGAAATCTTTGTGTGTGTATTATCCACACACAATGAAAAGGCATATTAAAGTATCCAAATAAATAACCGACGTTTGGTATAGTTTTAATATTCATTTTTTACCATTATGTTAATTTCTTATTTTTTCTTTGCCTTCAATGCATGCTTTTGAATTTAATTGTGCACGATAGTCACATGTTAGTTGTCTGTTTTATCATTTTTACATGCGATGATTAATTATGATTTACTATTTGCACATTGCATATAAGTTTTTTTTTCTTTTGGAAATTACAATTAAATTTTTATATCATCATTTTTTTTGAATTTGCACACGCATCGAGTGTGCAGAACCGCTAGTTCTCTTTTACTATTGAGACAATGAATCTCATCTTGACGATCACCTCACAACTGCTACTTGTCTCATTGAGATCGCACTTCGAGGTCGACCCCACCAACCGGTGAATCGGGTCTAACTACTCTAGTAACAGATCCAATGCTACAAGCATATTGATCGTGACCCCTCAGGTATAAGACACGCATACTATTATGATCAGTAACCCAATCATTGACAACCACCGAGTAAATACCCATGTGATTGGATTACTACGAGTCGTGTTCGAATATATCAATTCCATCGATTTATCTAAGGCACAAGCTCTCACTATCTAATTGCCTTTCTATAAATAGAATAAAAGGTTTGTACAACATAATGAAGTGCCCTATACAATCTATTTCCTCGTTGGCATCAAGGGCACATAACTAACAGCTGAGGAGGAGGAAATCAAAACCCATAAGAAATGGTTAAACAATGACCTCCAAGCAAGGTGCACGATGCTTGCATCTATGTCAAATTGGTTGCAAATGCAACACACAAATATGGCTAGTGCAGCTGATATTTTCTAACACTTACAAGAGCTCTATAGTCAAAAGGTTTAGGAGGGAAAGGTACTTAGTGTCTAAAGAGCTTTTCAGAGCTCGTATGAATGAGGGGTTAAATGTCCAAGAACATGTGCTAAAGATCATTGGGCTCATTGAGAAGCTCGCAAATCTTGACATTTTTCTAGACAATGAACTCTCAATAGACTTAGTACTTCAATAGACTTAATATGCTAGGACTGTAGAAGCCACCATCAAGAAGGACAAGCCAGTCCAACTTGTGATTTCTGTCCATTCTAAGGCTAAGAAGCCAAAGAAAGGGAAAGGAAAGAGCTCCCAAAAGAACGAGAAGCTAAAAGCTAAATGTGGGGTCAAGAAGGTTAAAGCCGATAAGGATAAGGGTGAGTGTTTCCACTGAGGTAAACTAGGGCAATGGAAGAGAAACTGGAAGGAGTACCCTGTGACCCTAGGTTCGACCAAGGGTATGTTTTAGTTGAAGTTAATATATCTGTTAACGATACTTCTTGGGTATTAGATACCGATTGTGCATGACATCTTTGCAATAATTTGCAGGCGATGACAAGAAGTAGGATGCTAGAAAAGGATGAGATCGTTATGAGACTTGGCAATGGAGCAAAAGTTGCTTCCACATCGATAGGGATGGTCAACCTGGCATTAGGCGATGACATTAGAATAGTTATAAATAATTGTCTTTATATTTCTAGTATAATAAAGAACATTATCTCCACCCATGTTTTAGATGGAGAGGGTTTTGAGTTTTTAATAAAAGATGGAAAGCGTTTCATTATTAAAAATTGTTCTTTACTTTTTACTAGTACTTTGACAAATTGTTTATAACACTGTTCAACCAATTAATCTCGTCTTTCACATTCAACATAGTAACGAAAGAAAACAAGATAACTTAAATAGTACACTAATGTGGCATGCTAGACTAGGACATATTTCCAAAGAAAGAATGTATAAATTGGCAAATGAAGGTGTACTCAACCTTAAGGAACAGGAAACCATGCCTAATTGTGATCTTGTCTTAAAGGAAAAATGACCAAGTCAACATTGTAGGACAAGTGGAACGTGCCACTCATCCTTTGGATTTGATCAACTCGGATGTTTGTGGTCCTTTTAGTATAAGTACTAAAGGAAGAAGGTCTACTTACTTTATTACTTTTACCGATGATTATTCATGGTACTGATATGTGTACCTTATGAAACACAAATCTGAAGCTTTTGAAAAGTTCAAAAAGTTTAGGAATGAAGTAGAAAAACAACTAAGTCATAGTATTAAAACTCTTCGATCTGATCGGAGAGGAGAATACTTAAGTGACGAATTCTCCTTAGTTACTTAAAGAGAATGAGATTCTCTCTCAGTGGACTCCGCCTAGAACACCATAATTGAATGAGGTGTCTGAGCAAAGGAATAGGACTTTATTAGATATGGTCTGTTCCATGATGAGTTTCATTGAAGTTCCTTCATCTTTTTGGGGATATGCCTTAGAAACTGTGGGTTATCTGTTAAATAGATTGCATGGTAAACTGGCATCATACAAACATCTTCGAGTATCAGATTGTTCAGCCTATGTCAAAAGTCTAGTGCTCCATAAGTTAGAGTCTAAGTCTAGCTTATGTAAATTTGTGGGATACCCTAAAGAAACTATGGGGTACTACTTTTATGATCCAGCGAAACAAAAGGTGTTTGTTTCAAGGAATGTCGTCTTCTTAGAGAAAGAGTTTCTATTAGATAGAAATGGCGAGATCATAGAACTTGAAGAACTTCAAGAACCACAAATTATCTTCCAAACTTTGGAAACACAAACACAAGAAAATACTGAAATATCTAACACACAAACTTCGAGAAGATTCGAAAGGATCCGAGGGCCACCTGAGAGGTATGGTCTATTACTAGATAGTAATAAGAGCTTCAAGTGGATGAAGATCCAAGAAGCTACAACGAAGCAATATGTGATAATGATTAGGTGAAGTGGCAAAGTGCCATGGAATCTAAAATGGACTCCATGTACTCCAACAAGGTATGGACCTTGGTGGATCTAGAGGGCATAAAACTGAATCTTGATGTAACAAATAATGAAGCAGAATACGAAGCTTTGATAGCAGGGCTAAAAATGGCACCCATTGGTTGTAAGTGGATCTGTAAGCAAAAGCTTGGAGCAAATGGAGAGGTAGTGAACTATAAAACTAGGCTAGTGGCAAAAGTTTACACTCAAAGAGAGGATGTCGACTATGTAAAAACCTTTTCTCCAATAGCAATGCTTAAAGCCATTAGGATTCTGCTTGCAATATCTGCTCATTATGATTATGAAATATGGCAGATGGATTTGAAAACTGGCTTCCTCAATGGACACATAGAGGAAGAGATTTACATGAAACAACTAGAAGGTTTCACATCTAGTGGGAGTGAGCAAAATGTTTGCAAGCTCCAAAAGTCCATTTATGGACTAAAGCAATCATCCCAAAGTTGGAACATCTGTTTTGATGAAACTGTAAGGATGTATGGTTTTATTAAAAATGAAGATGAACCGTCTGTGTACAAGAAAGTCAGTGGGAGTGCAGTGACATTCTTAGTACTTTATGTTGATGATATTCTACTCATTGGGAATGATGTAGGAATAATTCAATTAACTAAAGTATGGTTATCCGCCAAATTTTCCATGAAAGACTTAGGAGACGCTACATCTTAGGAATCAAAATCTATAGAGATAGATCAAGAAAGATGATAGGATTGTCTCAGTCAATGTACATAGACAAAATGCTAAAGAGGTTTAGTATGGAGGAATCAAGGAAAGGATTCCTGCTTATGAGTCATGGGATCCGGTATTCTTGATCCATGTTTCCTTCGACACCCCAGGAACGAGATAGGATGGCTCGCCTACCATATGCTTCTGCCATAGGAAGTATTATGTATGCAATGTTATGTACAAGGCCTGATGTGGCTCATGCATTAAGTGTAGTGAGTCGTTTTCAGTCCAACCCAGTTGAGTTACACTGGGTAGCCGTGAAAACAATCCTCAAGTACTTAAGAAGGACTAAGGATTGTTTTTGTTATACGGCGGTAGGAATTGAAAGTAGAAGGGTTCACTGACACTAGTTTGTATGTCGGGGTTTGCATTCACCTTCAATGTCGGGGTTTGTATTCAACCTCAATGGTGGAGCAGTAAGTTGGAAGAGTTCCACACAGAAAACTATTGCGGATTCCACAACCAAGGTTGAATACATAGCTGCATCTGATGCAGCAAAATAAGCTGTTCGGATTAGGAACTTCTTCATCCAAGGGTTGAGTGCAGTCCCTAGCATTGTCGATCCAGTACCTTTGTACTGTGACAATAAATGCGCTATTGCTCAAGCAAAGGAGCCGAGATCTCATCAAAGATCCAACCACATAGAGAGGCGATACCATCTGATTCGAGAGATTGTTGGTAGAGGCGACGTACGCGTGGAAAGAGTCGACACAACAAAGAACATAGCGGATCCACTAACTAAGCCCTTGTCTCGTAACGTATTAGAAGGACATCATGAGAAGATGGGTCTTAGATACTAGGGAGATTGGCTCTCGTGCAAGTGGGAGATTGTTAGAATAGTGCCCTGCGAGGCAATCCTAGATAGGCTTTCTTTATCTATTCTTGTCATAAACAATTTCGTTTTACATTATAATAAAAGGCATTTTTTTCATCTTATGTTTATATTGTTATAACTGTATGATGAAGTTGTTAGGAATCCTATGGAGTGAAAAACGCAGCGAAAGAAAATTTTTAATTCCCAAAGGTGGATCACTTTAACGGGAATGAATGATTTTTAATAGTTTTCAAAAAATCAAACGAAATTGATTTACCTTGTCGGTTTCGTAATTATATTTCGCATAAAAGCAGCTCCTTGTGCTCTTATCTCTAGAGATCCACGCGAAACAAGCCTTCCAAAGATCTCCAAATTTTCCCTCTTCAATTATGGTGGATGGCTAGGGCGAAAATTTGATGATAGGATCCCTTCTTCTTTTTGTGTGTTATGCAATTAGGTTTACCATGATTTGTTAGGATTAGAGTTACCTTATAAACTCTAATGACTTAACTAACAAGTTGGAGTCTCCCAGGACTCTCATGGTGGCCGCCCCTCTAGGGCTCCAATTGGACGTGGGTGGGTTTTAAGTTGGCCCAGTCAACTTAGCCCACCCCTTAATATATGTTTAATTTAAATATCATTTAAATCCAATATATGTTAACTAATTAATTAATTCTATTTAATTAATTTTCCAAGTAAATAATTAATTTAATCTAATTAAATTAAATATTTAATTTATTGATTTAACCAATAAATCAATATGTTCAATTAATTATATCTTTATAAAAGATTAACACAAAAAACATCCTGTTCGTTTCTTATTGCGCGACTCTTTAGGTTCGTCTCAATTGGCAATGAGAGGAATTACCAAAGGATGTGAGTGTCACCTAACCAGTCCCATGGACTCACATTATAACCCAATTGAGTACGAAATGAACGAATCATTTACGAACCTCTGGACCATAAATACCATATGTGTATCTTCACTGATGTATCCTAATCAAGTGAGAGTCATAGTTTATGTCAAACTCACTAAACTTGATGTTGTGCATTTGATCATAGCATGATGAAATTATCAAACTACCTCCATGTCCCACATGAGTTAGTTTCATTGCTTTTAATAATTTCATATGCCTATGATCGCATAAGATACTTTCTCGTTTACTATCGACACAGAATCCCATCTTGGCGATCACTGAACAAGTGCTAATTGACTCATTGAGATCGCACTTCAAGGTCGACCCCACCAAAGGGTGAGTTGGGCCTAATTGCTCTAGTAACAGATTCAATGATACAAGTACATTGATCATGAACTCTTAGGTCTACGGCTCACGCAAACTATTATTGTTAGTAATCCAATCATTGACAGTCATAGAGTAAATACCCATGTGATCGAATTACTGCGAGCCGTGTTCGAATATATCAATTCCATTGATATATCCATGACACGTGTTCTCACTTTCCCATAGTGTTCGACTGACACTCTTTGCCAGAGCATGTGTCATACAAGTCGAATTTTAATGCCCAATTAAGATTCCTTGACTTGCAAACCCTTTTAAGTGATCAGGAATAAGACTCTCCCCGTGCCACTTCTTTATTCCATAAAGGGCGAAGCGTCGACCTTGATACACAAGGACTATTTATTCAATACTTATTGATGCCATGAAGTTTTACATGAACAGAATAATAATTGCCTTTATTAATTATTAGTTTGTACAACATAATTGAATACCCTATACAATCTAATTATCCTCATTGGCATCTAGGGCATATATACCTAACAGAAGTCTCGAGAATTCACACATAGCTATGGGGCTTGATATCTCATGGGATGGATATCATAAAATAAGTCTCTAAGGCTCTGATTTCCAAAACATTAAGTTCTATACCTGAAGCAATCTCCGCCTTGAGCTTGGGACAGTCACGTTTCTAGTGTCCCATCTCACGACAGTGAAGACACGTGTTTGTCTTCTTTGAACCTCTTCCCTTGAACCCTTTCCCTTTGGGTTTGCCCATGTCACTCGATGCCTTTAACACTCCCTGTTGCTTTTTGCCTTTACCTTGCCTTTTTCTAAAGCGCTTGGAAGCCCCAGTAGTGACGGCTAAAGCAACTTCCTTCCCCTTGGGCTTCATCTGTCCCTGAGCAGTTGAGAGCTTGTTCATCAGCCCAGCCAATGTGCACTCAATGTCATTCATGTTGAAGTCACAATAAATTGTGAAAAGGATTTGGGGAGTGATTGAAGAATGAGATCTGTCTGAAGGTGGAAATCCATGGTGAAGTCGAGAGTTTCCAATCTCTCGATCATGTAAAACATTTTTAGGACGTGGGTTCCCACATCCTCACCTTCTCCCATTCTTGCTCCAAAGAGCTCCCTCAATATATCATACCAAGCAGTCCTACTGTGCTCTCCATGCAACTCCTTGAGACACAGCAATATTGACTTCGTGTCATCTATGTTCTGATGGGATCACTGCAAGTCATTGCTCATGGAGCCGAGCATGTAAGCTTTAACACGAGTATATCATCCTTGATCCATGTGTTGTAGTTCCTCATCGTCATCATCCCCAGGGACTAGAGAAGGATTGGCCTAGAGTACATAGACCAGTGATTCCAAGCTAAGGACAATCCTTAGGTTTCTGAACCAGTCAACAAAGTTAGGTCCAGTGAAGACATTCTTTTCAAGCAGAATTGATAGTGGGTTATTAGCCATTTTGAGAGAGATATAATGGATTGCACAAAATAAACCAAGATTTCATTAGATAATTATGTTGTACCCAAGTAAAATTAGGACTTTAATTTTAACTTGGCTCCCACTACATTTTTCGAACCATTGCACTCCCACTGCAATGAACCGAAATCTAGTTGGACAGATTTCGTAGTGAGTGATTGAATTCTTTAAATTTTCAATGAGTTACAATCTGTAACGATGTATGGCTCATTGGAATTTCAAAGTGGCATGCCACGCCAATTAGTCCAACTGATGGTTCAATCCCGCATTTGCTCATGGATCACTTAATCTCTGTAACGGAATATTGGTGGTGATCCATCTAAGTACATGGGATGTACTTAGATCTAACAGTTGAATCTCATCTTTCAACCTGTAACGGTGTATGGGATGAGATTTGCTTCGACCGATGGCATCAGATGCACTTAGAGATATTCGAATTATGAATTGGTGCATAACCCCCATTATACGGGACGATGCCATGCATAACTCATAAATCTATCTCTCTATGTTTGATGGAGAGCCAGGATATCCAATATCCCTTTCTTACTTAGTATGATTAATTTGGGAGAATTTCTTATGTAATTAAGGTCTCACTTTGCACATTAACCCATTTCGCGCATGTGTGGAATTATTCTAAGCCATGCATCAATAGAAAACCTAGTTCTTCTATCAACATGCTTTCCATGGACATTCTAGATTGATCTAAGCCAATATATCAATCAGGGGGATAGGGGCCTATATCAAATCTAATCTAATCTTGATATGCTCCGGGCTCCAAGCTCTAAGAAGGTCCTACCTCTAGTAACATAACATTGAAGCGCTCTATACATTATACTACCGAAAATGAAAGTACAAACTGGGGGGCATTATTCGGCCCAGTAAAACCCAGATAATACAAAATGGTAAAACTGTAAGTCCACGGATGCATCCACCACAACGTACATCAAAGCATGTAAATAAACTATTTAAGATCATGTTGGCTTTTACTTTTAAAATCAAAAAGAATTTGATATTTAATTAAATCTAATTTAATTATGAAAAAGTGAATTTAATTTCAATTTAAAAGAATAAATCCAATTTATTATTTAAGAAGTAAGTCTAACTTATTCTTAATTATTTTGAAAAAATAAATCTAACCCTAAAATAAATCCTATTTATTGTCTTTACTCATAAATAAAATTCCCAATTTTAATTTATGACATAATTAAATCCAATTTAATTATGAAAGTCAAATCCAATTTAACTAATTAAATCCAATTTAATTTTAGAAAAACAAATCCAATTTATTAAGAAAAGGAGAGTTGACAAATCTCGGGTCAAATATGTCTATTGGGTCAAACCCAATAGTTATTAATATTTATGCATATATAAATATATATGTATTTCCAATTCCAATTTCCGATGTCGGCGCTGCCCTTTTCTTAATTTTTTTTGTTTTTCTGCGCAGCGGCGCCGCCTCTGTTTGGCATCTCCGGCATCGCAACGGCATAATAGGGGTGACAAGGGGCGATATATATTTCCAAAATTTCAGTTTCAATATTCAATATTGAACCCAAAAAAATTCAATTTTTAAAATCCAATTTAGCCAACATAATCTCAAATGCGAAAAATTATCAATCGCATTTAAGTCGGCTCTGACACAACGGTTAGGAATCCTATGGACTGAAAAACGTAGCGGAAGAAAAATTTTGATTCCTAAAGGTGGATCACTTTAATGAGATTTAATATTTTTAATAGTTTTCAAAAAACCAAATGAAATTGATTTATCTTATCGATTTTGTAACTAGATTTCGTGTACCAACAACACCTTGAGCTCTATGGTGGACGGCTAGGGCGAAAATTTGATGATAGGATTCCTTCTTCTTTTTGTGTGTTATGCAACTAGGGTTACCATGACTTGTTAGCGTTAGAGTTACCTTATAACTCTTATGACTTAACTAACAAGTTGGAGTCTCCTAGGACTCTCATGGTGGCCGCCCCTCTAGGGCTCCAATTGGACGTGGGTGGGCTTTAAGTTGGCTCAGTCAACTTAGCCCACCTTTTAATATATATTTAATTTAAATCCCATTTAAATCCAATATATATATATTAGTTAATTAATTTCATTTAATTAATTTTCCAATTAAATAATTTAATTTAATCTAATTAAGTTAAATATTTAATTTATTGATTTAACCAATAAATCAATATGTCCAATTAATTATATCTTTCTAAAAGATTAACAAAAAAAGACACCCTGTTCATTTCTTATAGCGCGACTCTTTAGGTTCGTCTCAATTGGCAATGGGAGGAATTACCAAAGGATGTGAGTGTCACCTATCCAGTCCCGTGGACTCACACTGTAAACCAATTGAGTACGAAATGAACGAATCATTTACGAACCTCTGGACTATAAATACCATGTGTATAAGCCCTTCACTGATGTATCCCGATCAAGTGAGAGTCATGGTTTATGTCAAACTCACTAAACTTGATACTGTGCATTTGATCATTGCATGATGAAATTACCAATCTACCCTCCATGTCCCACATGAGTTAGTTTTATTGCTTTGGCCAAAGACTTATAATTTCATATGCCTATGATCGCACGTGATACTTTCTCGTTTACTATCGAAACAGTGATCCCATCTTCACGATCACTGAACAAGTGCTACTTGACTCATTGAGATCGCACTTCAAGGTAGGCCCCACCAAAGGGTGAGTTGGGCCTAACTACTCTAGTAACAGATTCAATGATACAAGTACGTTGATCATGAACTCTCAGGTCTACGGCTTACGCATACTTTTATTGTCAATAATCCAATCATTGACAGTCATAGAGTAAATACCCATGTGATCAGGATTACTGCAAGCCGTGTTCGAATATATCAATTCCATTGATATATGTATGACACGTGTTCTCACTATCCCATAGTGTTCGACTGACACTCCTTGTCAGAGCATGTGTCATACAAGTCGAATCTTAATGCCCAATTAAGATTCCTTGACTTGCGAACCCTTTTAAGTGATCAGGAATAAGATTCTCCCCGTGCCACTTCTTTATTCCATAAAGGGCGAAGAGTCAACCTCGATACACAAAGACTATTTGTTCAATACTTATTAATGTCATGAAGTTTTACATGAACATAATAATAATTACCTTTATTAATTATCAGTTTGTACAACATAATTGAATACCCTATACAATATATTTGTCCTCATTGGCATCTAGGGCATATACCTAACAGAAGTCCCGAGAATTCACACATAGCTATGGGGCTTGATATCTCATTGGATGGATATCATAAAATAAGTCTTTAAGGCTCTGATTTCTAAATACTGTCCAACTGATATAATTGCCAAAATGGGACATTGATAATTTGGATAGACTTGCGCTTATTACACAAACTCTTAATTAGAGAATGTCTCCTTTTATAGACATTAGTGTAGTTGACACAAATGCAATACTCGGGTGCTTGTTGATAACAAGTTCATTGATTACCCTAACTAAAACTTTCTAAACTGGAATTATTTCTATATATGTCGAATTAGGAGTTTTTTAATCACAGATAGAGCAAGATTAATTCTTTGACTTGAGTCATCACAGTAATTTTGTATATTGACTCATTGCACTTTGACTCCTGTGACAATTCTTTTATAAGGGCACATATGGACTGGTGATTGAGTGTAATGACTCGTATATGGAGGCTGGTGTTGACAACAAAGGATCCATCACTTGTCTAGACAAGCAAGTGAATTTTCTATAATATTCTAAGTAGTTTGACTGAGTTAGTCCTTGGCCAAGGCAAGTAAATAATTAATTAAGAAATGAGTTTCTTGAAAATCACTAGTCAAACACACTTGATTTATTAAGATTGAATTTACATGGATCTCGACCAATAAGATTCCTTGATCCTTAATTCAATTGGAAAATTAGTTGATGGAAGAATCTCACTTGCATGGAATGCGCGATTGGAAAGGTTCACTTTGAATCGCCTACATCTAGGTCTTCAAGATAAGTAATTAGAAACTTTTCTTTGATTTATGGGTATCTTATATTTAATGGAGATTAAATGATAAGATGATTAATTAAGAGTGTTTAACTAATCAAAATAATTTAATTGTCCAAATTAAATCATAAAAGTTATGAACCCATTACTAGTATGTTGTTGAACCTAAAGGGTCACACACAATACTCGGACAAATTCGTTTCTTAGGTAAGGGAATTTAATTCAAAGTAATTGAATTAATATATTAATTAATTAGATTAATTAATTAGACTTTTATTTATTCAAGTGTTGGATAAATGAATTAATTAAGTTTATAAGATCAATTTAATTAAGCTTAAGTCTAGAAAGTATTTAATTAATTGGAAGTGACTTTTAATTAATCTAGTATGGTATAAAGGCTTATTTTATAGCCTTGGTTGAAAATTTGGTGGAAGAAAAATAACTAAAAGAGTTTAATTAATTTTTTTCTAGAAGGAAATAAGATTTCTTGGAGAGAAAGAAAACTAATTAAAATAGAAGAGTTATATTTGAGAATTAATTATTGTTCTATTCCTACTTGAAAAAGATTTGATGTAGAAGAGTTCTACATGGGGAAAGATGCAAGAACCTAGTTCTATAAATAGAACTAGCAGGGATTGACAATCACATGACTTTTGAAGCCAAAATTTTTCGTTCCTCTTGAGAAAATCGTTTCTCTCTCTTTTTCACATAGTGTTCCTGAGTTCTTGATTATTTATTAAGATATTGAATTCAAGAATTCTTCCAAAATATTTAGAGAGGTAATTTTTGCTTTCTCCTTAATCCCACACACTATTTATTCCTTAGAGTTAGAATAAACGTTTATAGATCAACCTAGCTAAAGAATATAAATGAGTTGGTATCCCGAGTGTGGATCAACTTTAAACGAGAAACACTTGAGTCTCTGAAGTGAATCAAGATATCAGGCAAAGGTGAATGTTGGTGGAGGAATTCGCAAACTTCATCAAGGAAAAGAACTAGTTGGTTGATTCAAAGAGTGAGGAGTAAGCTAGGCAGCTTACGTTAAGGAAGAAGAAACTTACGAAAAATCGAATCAGGTAAGATCTTCTTTATTTAAGTTTTAAATAACTAATATAGAGATGCGCAAGCCAATAATACATGATAAGCCCGTAGGATTAATAAACTCGCATGTTTAAATCCTAAAAACTAAAATTTTAATTTTCACTTTGCTTAGTCGAGCTACATGTATATTTCCCAACATTTTCTTGGCAAGAAATTATTGTTTATGGCAATCTAGAGTTTACGCATTGGACTCTGGGAAGTGAACTTCGGAATTAGTTTCCTCGAAAGGATTCTTCTTCTTTAAATTTGAATCAAAGACTTCCATGATGAATGTGATTGAAGGAGGCCCCTGGTTGTATGCAGGGCAGCCATTATTTATTGAAAGGTGGGGAATAAAGAGATGACTCTAGAAAAATGAAACTATAAGGAGGTACCAATTTGGGTTAAATTTCGTAATATTCCGATTGAATTCTGGGCAATGGAGGGACTTAGCACAGTAGCTAGCGCAGTGGGACGTCCTCTCTATCCGTATGCATCCTCTTCATCCATAGAGAGGGTTGATTATGCAAGGGTTTGTGTTATTGTTGATATAAACTCTCAGTTTATGGATCATGTGTTTATGCTACTATCATCGAGAAATGGGGATTATAATGGCTTGTGTAAAGTGTACATTGAGTATGAATGGAGACCAGCGGTTTGTTTTCATGCTAATCATTCGGACATAATAAGAAAAGGGAATGTCTATTTGTAACGCCCTCAAATTTAATCCTAAAGAATCCAACACGAAAGCGTTATCCTATCCTTACAGAAGTACAAACTAAATTCTGGACACAATTAAACAATTCATCTTATCGGGTCACAACCCCAATACATCAACTAAATAGCTATGCGAACTTAATATACATGAGTCAATCTACATCATTCACCTCTAGGATAGTCCGAGTTTATACTCCGATCCTTCAAGCTAGTTTCACTTCTCGACTTGCCTATAACTGGAAGGAAGAAGTGAAGTACATAAGCAAAGGCTTAGTGAGCGCCAGTGTACGTGTGAAAGGTGCTTAAAATAGTTTTTAGACCCCAAAGTGATAAATTAATAAGGTGAAAACAATAATAGTTTCTATTTTTCAAACGCTCATTAAAAAGGCGAGTAAGAATGACATTTGCGTTCAAGTAGTAGCTGGTATGACACCAGGATCTTAGTATACATACGATAAAGTTTTAAAACATGCATTTTTAAAAGTGTGCAGTCAATGTAAGTACCACGTACAAGACTCAATGCAAGTATCATGTACAAGACTCAATGCAAGTATCATGTACCAGACTCAATGCAAGTATCATGTACAAGACATGTTTAAGTAATACGTACACGTCACGCTTAAGCAGTAGGGGGCCATGTTAGCAATACTATCGCGTCCGATGATTTACCCATAGCACTTTGGGTCCCTCTGCTTCTTCCTTATCACCCCTGAACATGCGGCTTAAAAGCCATCACCTTATACCTCCCCACGCAGGCTCGCGATGCCCGATTTGGTCATATCCGGAATATGCCACACGATAAATGACCCATGCACCCTCAGAGCACTCCGTCCTAGATGCATGGATCTGGACGTGGATAACGGGAACTGTTTAAGACCGCAAGCCCATGCTTGACCGGCCGAACCCTGCCATATCCATCGCCCGACCTTGGGCCCAACACAACCACGCAAGATGAAACATGTCACAAGAACACCATCACGACAAATGATCATGATACAAGAACCAAATGATGGAGTACTTCCACGAATCCATAAAAACCGGTGTTTATTTTGAAATCATGCTTGCAAAATATGCATTTGAAACCAGTATGCAATCATGTATGTCACGAATGATTAAATGAAGCGTTTTGGGCTCACGAAGGAATATTGAATCGAGCGAATATTTTTTTTTTCCAGAATTTCATTAAAAGAATGTTTTCTTGAAATCATTTTCACAAAACCTGCCTGAAAAATTATTCTCGCAAGATATGTCTTTGAAACGTGCCAAGAAATGGTTAATGCAAATTGAGTCCATGATTTGACTTGAAAGTGTTGAAATTCATTTTCATGTGAAGTATTGAAAGCATGATGAAAGTATATAGATATATATACGACGTGCTCCTTCCAGTTTTGAAAGACATATAACTATAATTTTGAGAGGCACTCACTCTACGTCCAAGTTTATACGGCGTTGTCCTCGTTCGTCTCACCGACAACACCTGCTAAGCGAAATTATATCATAAGCTCATTTTCTAACTCTTCTAAAGTCTACCCGGGGTAGTCTATGAGGTCCTAATAACTATACCAACATGCACAACAAGTTACCTTAATGAAAACTAGGCTTAATTTCAATCTTCCCCAAAAGGTCGATAAGAGGCATAAAAACAGATTTGTGCAGTTTTAGTGTATGAATTGTTAAAAATCATAAACTCAATAATTGTGGGTAAAACGATTTCCATAAATGTTCTAAATTTGTTAAAAGACCTTAGATAAATTTTTCAAAGGTAAATGGTCACTTGAAATGTGGCTATTTTACTCAAAACCGAAGTAAAATTGGGTTCAATTTTTACTGGGCAATACCACTTTAAAAATTCATATAAAATCATAATTTACTCAAATAAGCCCCAATTGCATACACAATAACCCCAATACATATGGTTATCCCCTGTAAAATTTTGAAACCAAAATGAAGTTGGTAAAAGCCCCAAATGATGTCTCAAACAAACATTTTCGAAATCCCGCGAGGCTTCTGGCAGCCTATACTTAACAATTTCCAAAATTCACATTAAAACTCCACAAATCTCAGAAAATTCCAGAGCTATTTCAGACATGCAGTAACATACACAGTAAAATGTTTGAACTCAAATAAAGTTTCCTTGTCTCGAAAACAATTCTTCAAAATTAGTTGCAGATTTATAGACCCAACTTAAAATTATCATGCATGTGTGATTTCTTCATTTAAGCCTTTAGATTGGCTAACAAAAATTGTAAATTTAAGCTTAAAACTCATAGATCTACTCATCCAAGACACATGCAATAACATTTTCAAAATAAACTTAGCCTTTACCATTACCTACTAATATATAAGTTCTAAGTTCTAAGGGATTAAGAGTTACCTTTAATTGCTACCAACAAGTGTGAAGATGGGTTGAAGGTTGAAGTCAATATACTTATTTATATATATATATATATATATATATATCTTGAAATGAAGAGATGAAGAATGGTTGAAGAGACCCTTTTGCTTTGTATAAAGAAACATGATGAAGGTTGAAGGTGGTATGTTATATATATAGGTGTGTGTGACCGTGTAGTGCTCCACTTTTCTTCTCTTTTTTCTTTTTTTTTATTTTATTTTATTATTTAATGTGAAATGAAAGTGGAATTTACTAATTATTGGTGTATTTGGGCAATTTACTAATTCAACTTCTCTCCTAGTGTCTAGTTAAATTTTGGTTCTATTCCTTTAGTCTACATAAGATGTATAATATAATATCCCTCTTGAACATAAGTTTAAAATCCTAGGTCATGTCCTAATGCTTTAGATAGTAATTAGTCGACTAAAAAAAAACTCGGGTATCACATTCTCCCCTCCTTAAAAGAATTTGGTCCCCAAATTCTCACCTGAGAACAATTCCGGGTAGTGTCTTCGCATGTAATCCTCGGTTTCCCAAGTTGCTTCTTCTAGATTGTCGTGATTTTCCCATAACACCTTTACCATTGGGATGGTTTTAGTCCGTAGCTCACGCACTTTCTTGTCCACAATCTTTATCGGTTTTTTTTTTTTTTCATAAGTCAAATTGTTCTGAATTAGTATTGCATCCACCTTGAGTACATGTTCAGGATCGGGTCGGTATTTCTTTAACCTGCTTACGTGAAAGACATCGTGCAAACCAGAGAGTGCTAGTGAGGGTGCCAGTCAATATGCTACTTTTCCAACTCTTTCCAAGATCTTGAAAGGTCCAACAAATCTAAGACTTAACTTTCCACCTTTCTTAGGTTGAATGATGCCCCTCCGAGGAGATAGCCGCAAGAAAACCTCATCTCTGACGAAAAATTCTAAGTCTTTTCTTCTTTGATCAGCGTAACTCTTCTGACGACTCTGTGCAGCTTTCATTCGTTCCTGGACAATTTGGATTTTATCTATAGCTTCTTGCAGCAATTTCAATTGTGGGAACGTTGTTTGTCCCTGATTTTTCCTCTTAGGAATCCATGTATCTCCAACTTCCCAACGAACTGGGGACCTGCACTTTCTCCCATATAAGGCTTCATATGGTGCCATTCCAATTGTGGCCTGATAGCTATTGTTATAAGCAAATTCTGCTAAGGCTAAGTATTGAGCCCAATTTCCTTTAAATCCAAAACACATGCTCGCAACATGTCTTCTAGTATTTGAATTACTAGCTCAAATTGTCCATCCGACTGAGGATAAGTTGTCATGCTAATGACTAGCTTAGTTTCCAATGCAACATGTATGCTTTTCCAAAATTGTGAGAGGAATGAGAGGAACCACTGCTCAATGGTATGGATCTCTGGATTCTACTAAGGACAAGGTTAACTGAAACACCATGCCGTCTCACAATTTCCTTAACGTACCATCAAGCTAACTTAGAGAGGTTCTACCTCCCGGACGGGCAAGAAATGAGCTCATTTTGTGAGCCCATCCACAATTATCCCAATAGAATCATGGCCACTTGTAGCTTGGGGCAAATCAGTTATAAAGTTCACTGTTAGATTTCACCTTTCCATTCCGGTATTTTTTTTTTTAAAGGTTGTAAGAGTCCAGGAGATCGTTAAGGTTTGATGTTTTGATTTCACTTGTTGACATGCAAAGCATCGTGAGACATAATTAGTGACTTGGCTGTTCAGATTGACTAACCAGTAATATTCCTTAATTCTTTATGCATCTCATTACTGCCAAGGTATATGGTCTTTTTCAAGCGACGAGCTTCATCAAGTATAACCTTCTTCACACTAGTGTCATTTGGTACATACACCCTATTTTAAACTATATCAGGTCGTCTTCCCAGATATGAAATTCACGCCTATATTTCTTGAAGGGTCTTCTCTCTTAAGTTCTTGAATATAGATCTTTCTCCAGTGCAACTTTGATCCAAGAACATTGGGTTCTACTTTGATATTAGCACACAAGATGTGTAATCCAAATTCTTTTGTATTCCAAAAATTCACATCCTTCCACATCCTCCATCCGTTATCCATTAATCTTGCAACACTCATTTTCTGACTTAAAGCATCTGCTTCTACATTAGATTTTCTAAGATGGGTTTGGATTGAACACTTGTAGTCTCCAAGAAGTTTCATTCTCTTTGTTTGTCTCAAATTCAACTCTTTTTGAGAGAATAGATACTTAAAACTTTTGTGGTCGGTATGATGCTCCATATAAGTAATGTCTCCACTTTGTTATTTCAGAAATAATGGAGGCTACTGCCAAATCATGGGTTGGGTAGTTCTATTCGTAGGGTTTGTGTTTACGCTATACATACGCTATCTCTTTACTATTTTGCATAAGCATACATCCAGTCCCTCCTTAGAGACATCACCGTAACTCCAAAATTATCATTTCCATTAGGAAGTTCTAAAATGCGTTGTTGTGAGCCTTTTCTCTAACTCTTGGAAGCTTGACTTAGACTCATCATTCTATTCAACTTCATCTTCCTTTGAGTTAGTTAAGATAAATGTCCTGCTATCTTAGAGAAATCCTTGACAAATCTCCGATAGTATCCTGCTAATCCGAGAAAGTTTTTTTTTTTTTTTTTTTTTTGTGGCATTCTCAGGTCTTTTCCATTCCACAATAGATTCTACCTTCGAGGGGTCGACATAGATTCCATTACCCATAATCACATGACCTAAGAAGGCAACCTTAGTTAACCCAAACTCACACTTGCTAAATTTCACGTAGAGCTTGTTGTCTCTTAAGACTGGCAATACAATCCTTAAGTGTCGTTCATGATTTTCTTTGGTCTTAGATATAGACAATGATGTCGTTTATAAATATCACCGCAAGTGATCCAAATTAGAAGGTAATATACTATGCATACTATCCATAAGGGTTGTTGGGGGTATTGGTCAATCCAACTGGCATTTCAACAAACTCATATTGTCCGTATCTTGTTTGGAAAGCGGTCTTAAGTTCATCTTCATTGCTAATTCTTAATTGATCATATCCTTGTTGCAAATCAAACTTAGAATATAACGTAGCTCCTTGGAGTTGGTCAAACAATTCTTTAATTCGTGGAAGAGGATACTTGTTCTTGATGGTTACACTATTTAACCCCCGGTATTCTACATCTAACCCTAATGATCTGTCTTTCTTCTTGCCAAATAACACTAGAGCTCTCCACAGAGACGTATTAGGTTCAATAAATCCTATCTCCACAACTTTAATAGCTAAGCTTTCTTTATATTGGGGTAGTTCCGAGTAAACGCTCGATGGCGAACGCCCTTCCCTATCTGTTGGTAAAGAGATTAAAATTTAGGAACTACAAATACTTATTTAATATTCACTTTATCTTTTGTCTTGTTAATCATGGAAGCTAAATAGTCTTCCCTTTCTTTCCAAAGTGTCCTTTACGCCATAACAACTGAAATGTTAGGTGCTGAAGCAATCCTTGTGTTCCCTGCTAGATCTGTAATCGACTTACCAGATGCACAAAACTTAACAACCTTGTAAGATAATCTATTGGGCATGATGATAAGACAACTAATCCATTTCTAGAATAATGTCTTACTCTTGTATAGGTAGCACTATAAGACCAGTTGTAAAAGATTTTCCACTAATCATTATGTTACTGGACTTAAATCACTGAATCCATAACCATGCCACTATCCTTTCGTGTAGTAACTTCTAAGTTAACTTTTATAGTACGATCAAAAATTAAAATAGTCATTTATAATCACCTTTCCTGTATCACATCCAAAAATTATTCTGTAATATCAATAAACTATCACTGTACTCAATAAACTACATGAAAGCTAATTTCCCACTCGCTTTCTCATAAGTAGGAGGTTGAGTAATTAATGTAATTCCTCTTGTTCACAAGAATATTCATCTTTCATTCTATTACACCTTTTCCGACTCAAGTGTCTCTTTGCAATCAAAGCACCTATAGTGTTTTATTCTAGACACGTTCCTAGCTCAGTCCTACAATTGTAATCAATCATCGCTTGGTCGGCCGCCCAAACAATGGTTTGTCACAATTTAAGTACTGGAACACTATATCTCCAACCTTATTATCATATCGAACTCTCACTTAATACCTAAAACCACAGTCCGAGGAACCTATCCCGGAATAGCTCAGGCACTAGCCCAAGCTCTGATACCATCTGTAACGCCCTCAAATTTAATCCTAAAGAATCCAACACGAAAGCGTTATCCTATCCTTACAGAAGTACAAACTAAATTCTGGACACAATTAAACAATTCATCTTATCGGGTCACAACCCCAATACATCAACTAAATAGCTATGCGAACTTAATATACATGAGTCAATCTACATCATTCACCTCTAGGATAGTCCGAGTTTATACTCCGATCCTTCAAGCTAGTTTCACTTCTCGACTTGCCTATAACTGGAAGGAAGAAGATGAAAGTCCATACGTGTGTGTGTCGTTAGAAAATTGTTAGGCGTTTTTCTTAGGCATTTCCATAAAAGTGCTTAATAAATTAATGTGCAAAGTGAGACCCAAATCGCAATAACTATCGAAGTTGTTAAATCTGCATATATCAAATAATACTAAAAGGGTATTTGGCTAAGTTTATAAGCTCCTCAAAACATCTTGAGATACCATCTTATTTTTAAAGTAGTAGAAAATTACACATATTTACACACAATTACACACACGACTCACACACTGTACACATTTTCATACACATCACACATTTACACACAATACACATATTTTCACACACTACACACATTTTACACACATTGCATATATTTTCACACACATGATACACATTTTACACATTCTACACATATTTTCACTCACACACATAACACATGTGATGTATGTGTAAAATATGTGTTGCGTGTGCGAAATTATTAGGTGTAGTGTGTGTATATTGTATGCATTGTATGTGAAAATATGTGTAGTGTGTGTAAATGTGTGTCGTGTGTGAAAATAAGTGTATTATGTGTAAAATGTGTGTTGTGTGTGTGAAAATATGTGGTGTGTGTATACACTATGTGTAGTGTGTGAAAAAGTATGTAGTGTGTAAAAAGTATGTCGTGTGTGTAACATGTGTGGTGTGAAAACATGTGTAGTGTGTATAAAACGTGTCGTGTGTGTGAAAATATGTGATTTGTGTGTAAAATATGTGATGTGTGTGAAAATATATGTCGTGTGTGTGAAAATGTGTATCGTGTGTGTAAAATATGTATAGTGCGTGTAAAAATATTATTTGTGTGTGAAAATGTGTGCAGTGTGTGTATAAATATGTGAAGTGTGTGTCAAAATATATACAATGTGGAAATGTGTGTAGTTTATGTAAAATATTCTAGGAACTCAAACATCTTATTTTATCCAAACATTTGAGAACTTCTTTTTAAAATAAGATCCAACATCTTATAAGCTCCTAAAACATCTTATAAGATGTAGGAGCTTATAAGATGTTATAAATAAGCTTAGCCAAACACCCTGTAAGTAAGTAAAGGGTATTTGATACCCTGACTCTCCATCAAACTTTAGAATGATTTGGTTGCATCTTGTATATGGCACCGTCCCAGTATCAGGGGGTCATATTTAAAGGTGATATGCTTGAACTTCTTTAGTGCATTAGATGCAGCAAATTTCACCCCATATATCGAAAAAGATTGCAAGGTGAGATTAAATTGTTAGAGTGATATGAGTTGATGGGAATAAACTTAGATGAATCACCACCTATATATCGAAAAAGGTTGCGGTTAACTGATTCATGAGCCAAAGGGCAATATAAAAGGTTGCGGTTAGATGAATCGTTAAATGGTTTAACTGGCGCCTAGATTTCTAGATGGGCCATATATCGAAAAAAGGTTGCAACTCATATAAACATTGAGGACCTCAATCACTTTCTATGAAACCAATCCAATGAGGTTTCCGATTATCGCAGTGGGAGTACAATAATTGAGAGAAATAGTGGGAGACAAGTAATTGTACAAGTCCTTTATGATTACTTGTATTAAACAATATAAAACATCTAATTGATAATCTTGGTATTTTCTGCAATTAGATAACTACTCTCTATAATGGTTAACCCACTCAAAGCACTGCTTGAAAAGAATATTCTAAATGGACAAAACTTCTCTGAATGGAATAGAGGGTTGAGGATAATCCTCAATGATTAAAATCTTGAATATATGTTGGAGCTGGATCGACCACCGAGACTTGGGGTCGACGAGGATGATCCAGTTAAGATGGCATATTCAGATTGGGTATCTGATGCTCGTAAGGTAAGGAATTACATGTTGAGCTCCATGTGCAGCGAGTTGCAACGTACACATGAAACTATGGATAGTCTTAAATCAATCATGTTGCATTTGGAGGAACTGTTTGTATCAAAAGAGGTATTCAACATCAAGATGAAAGAGCATGAGGATGTGAAGGATCAACTTTGGGATATGATCTCCATGTTAGAGAGGCTTAGTCTATGGATTTCTACATGGACATCCACCTTGAAGTGGATCTCATTCTCCAATCAGTCCCTAGATCATTCTCGGATTTTGTCATCAATTTTGATATGGATGACATTGAAGGATCACTTTCAGTACTTATGAGCAAGCTAATGATTGCACAACAACAAAAAAGGAGAAAATGGGGTGCATTCTGGATTTCTATTATTTCAAAATATATGAAATTGGTTGGAAAGATTAGAGAACCCAAGATCACAAAGGCTCAGAAGTTCAAAGCCAAGGGCTCAAAGAACACAAGGGACATATGCCTTCTCTGCAAAGGGCTGGGCCACTGGAAGCGCAATTGTCCTGAGCTGAAAGTTGGAAAAGCAGGTATAGAACTTTTTGTTTTTAAAAGAAACTAATTGTTCTATGACTATTTTCTCTACTTCATGGATTTTAGATTCGGGAGCTAGAGCTCACATTTTTGTTTTGAACCAGGATCTGGAAACAAGAAGAAAACTGGGAGAAAGAGAAGTGATGATCAATGTGGGAAGCGGGCACAGTGTCGCAGCTACACACGTTGGAAGCACTTCTATTACATTAATGTCTGAACATTCTATTACTTTAGATAAATTGCCTCGTTTTGCCCAATGGGCTTAAGAACATTGTTTCTATTCCTGTATTGGTCAGGAAAGAATACTCGTTTACTTATAAGGACAATGGTTGTGATATTTATTTTAGAATTAAAAACGTTGGCTCAGCATCTTTAGTTAATGGATTGTATTATATTAATGTTCAAAACCACAGTATGACTAAGAAGCGTAGTATGAATGGTACTAACCAAAGACTAATGTGGCATCTTAGACTTGGACATGTTGGTGAATTCAAGGTTCACTAGTTGGAGAAACGAGGGCTTATTGGCCCTCTTGGATCTAATCTATACCCAACATGTGAATCATGTCCAAAAGGAAAAATGACTAGGTTACCCTTCACAGTACATTTTGAAAGATCCAAGGAAGTTTTAGGTTTAGTTCATACAAATGTTTGTGGGCCCTTCAAGGATGAGGCCTACGGAAGTTTTCAGTATTTCATTACATTCACTGACGACCATAGTAGATATGGACTCGTGTATTCAATGAAGCATAAGTCTGAAGCTATTGAATGAGTTCAAGACTATGACTAAGAAACAAACCGGGTATAGTATTAAAGCACTGCGATCGGATCGTGGTGGTGATTATATGAGTGCTGAGTTTGATGAGTTTTTAAAAGAACACGACATAGTGTTACAACTTACTCCTCCAACAACCCCACAATTAAATGGAGTAGTTGAGCCCAGAAATCATACTCTATTGGATATGACAAGATCTATGCTTAGCTATGTTAGAGTGTATGCCCTCAAATGCCATAAAGAGAATAGATTTATAGGGCATTAACTTGTAACTAAACAATATCTTTTTATAATATACAAGGCATTTTCTTGTTGTTTTCTTATAGGCATTTGTAAGGTGTTAATAAACAACGTAAAATCCTAGAGAATAAGGCAAACCTTCTACTTTCCTATGGGATAGGAAGAATGGCACTAGAAGGGTTTGATCCTTATTCTCTAAATAGGGTTCGGAAGTCTAAGAAAGTATTTGACTGGACATCAATACAGAACAAGGACTTGTATGATATAAGTTTCGACAGAGAAAGTGCCAGTCATGGACATATAAGTTAGACTAATATGTTCGAACACGGCTCGCATCAGTTTCATCACATGGCTATTCACTCACTGACAGTCAATGATGAAACTGATAAGTTGTGATAGGTACGTGTGAACCTTAGACCTGAGGAATCGAGTTGAAGATGTACTTGTGACATCAAGTCTGTCATTAGAGTAGTTAGATCCAATTCACCCTTTCGTGGGATCGACCTTGAAGTGCGACTTGATGGGCAAGTAGCATTGTTAACTGATTAGCAAAATGAGATTTATTCTCTCATAAGTGAATGAGCTAAATACCCTATGCAGTCATGAATGGGTGAGGTTAAAAGTCTTTGGCCAAAGCATAAAATGACCTCGACTCATTATGAGCTAAGCATATGGTCAAGTCATGTGAGTTTGATTAAAACCATGACTCTCACTTGACTAGGATATAAGAATAAAAAGTTTATACACGTACGGTATTCACAGCGTATATGGTTTGGAATGATCCTATTCATTCGTTCTCTATTGGGATACGATGTGAGCCACGTGACTGGCTAGGTGTTACTCACATCCTTTTAGTTTCCTCCCAATTGCCTTTTGAGACGAACCTAAAGAGTCACACTTAAAGGAAGTGCAAAAAGAAAATCATGGGAAAAAGACTTGAGAGAATTTTCAGTATTGGATATCGAGATTAATTAATTAATCATTAGATGATTTTATTAATTAATTAAGTTAATGAATTAATTAATTCCTCATGGTAATGTATTTATAATATTAACATGAATTTAATTGATTATTTAATTAATTTATTTATTGGATAAATAATATTAATTATTTAATAATTAAATAACCAAAGTTGGACCAAAGCCCGGGGGCTTAATGGTGCCTAGGTTATTGTTTCATATGGTAGTATATATATATATATATATATATATATTACTTAGTGAAAAATAACTAGGTCAAAAGAATTAACTTACAAACTTTCTCTCCAAGTCAAACTCTCCTCCCTCTCTCTCTCACTCTAACCGTCCATCAAAGGTTTTCGTTTTTGACTCCGGCGTGGCAATTTAGAGACAGTGACGGATTTGCTGTTCAAGAAAGGATTGCAAAGCTGGTTCAGATTTCAACATACGCGAGAACGGTAATTAATTTCATAAAACCCAATTTAAATATGAGAAATAGAAATGAGCCATTGGGATTTAACTTTTCAATAAATTAATTTTGGGCCTAATTAATTAAAATTAAATATGCCAATGGTTGGTAATTTATATTTTATGAAATCAAGCCCAAATTGTTTTATTGAATATTAATAATTTAAGTGAAATAATCAATTAATGGTTCTTGGAGAATTTTTTAATTAAGTTATTTATTTAAATTAGAGATTCTCACTAAATGGTTTATTGTCATGATTATCAATAAAATTTGAAATTTTATTGAGGGAATTAATTAGTTGGACTAATTATTCATTAAAATAATCATCAACATAATTGCTTTATTTTTCGCGAGTATGTATTATATGATGGTGACATTGTCCATGGGCTTAGGTTAGTTCTTTTGATTGTATTTCCTTTTATGGGTTGTAAGGGCCGGAATTGAGCCCGTTTATTTTATTTCTAGGATTATGTATAGGTTGTTAAATAATTTCATGTAATAGATAGAAATAGAATAGGCCTTTCTAGAGGAGATCAATCCAAAAGAAGAGGAGTTTGGAGCCCACGAAGAATAGCTAGGCTTATTTTTGTTTTTAATGATGGCTCATTGGCTTGGGCCCTCTAGATAAAGCCCATGGACATATGTGTTGATTTATTGCTTTCGATGCATGTTCATTAGTTGTATGAAGCATGTATGTTATCAATATGCGCTATATAAATTGAATAATGTGCAAAGTGAGACTTAGATAAATGTTTAGAACTTGAATTCTCCCTAGCAAAAAAAATTAATACTAAGTTAGTAAGAGGTGCTAGGCATCCTTTCCCTCCACTAAACTTAATGAAATTATGTATTAAACCTAGTATATGGCATCTTCCCAGTAAGTGGGGGTCGTATATCAAGATTTAATTCTACAATTTTATTAAGTACATTAGATGCCTTAATCGAGACATATTTCACCCCAAATATCGTTAAAGGGTTGCAAGGTGAAATTCAATTGCCAGATTATGAGGAGTTGGTGGGAGTAAACTTAGATAATCCACAAGGCCAATAAATCGTTAAAGGGTTGCGGTTTTGGTAAATTATGGGAAAAAGAAGATTAAACCATCAATTGGATAGATTGATATTGGACATTATTTTAATTAAAATAATAGACCAAATATCGTTAAAGGGTTGCCTTCCATTAGATTAATTAAAGAAATCAATCCCCACCACGAAGTACATTGCAACGATCACTTCCGTTTTTCACAGTGGGAGTGTGGATCTCAAAAAATGTAGTGGGAGCCAAGTTATAAGTCGTAGTCCTTGATTTTAAACATGGTTTTAGTTTAGTTACACAAGTTTAATAAAGTCTGGTTTATTTTCTGCAGCTATTTTTGATTTATCTCTCTTAAATTTAATTATGTCTCCCAAACCACTGTTGAAATTGATGGAAAACACAATTCTCACTGGTCCAAACTACATACATAGAATGGCTCACAAAGCTGAGGATGGTCCTTAGCAGTGAATCCATAGACCATTATTGGAAATTGGCGTCCTCCCATTCCTGGAAACACACAATTGTTGGAGTCCCTATGTACTCTATAATTTGCAAACTTAAAGCTCTTAAACCGTTATTCAAAGCTATGAGGAGGCGAGAAGGTGATCTTGGAGTTAATGTACAAGAGGCGGGTAAATTTCTTGAGATTATACAAGAAATACAAGCTCAATATCCTACACTTGAACCTTTATCGGAAATTGAAAAGATGTGTCGAGTGGTATATACCAAGGCTGTAGCTAATGAACAATCTTTCTTACATCAAAGAGCAAAAGTGGCATGGCTTAAAGATGGAGACCAATGTACATCTTTCTTCTTTAGACATATTGCGGTTCGGAGGGCTAAATCTCGAATCAATCGCATAGAAGGTAGAGGAGATGTAGTAGTAGACGAACCATCTCGTGTCCATGAGGAGATTGTCGCGTTCCACGAAAAATTGCTTGGAGAATCTATTGAACCGAATGTGGAGGCTCTCTATCTCAACCCTTTTGTACGACGACGTTTAACCCCGGAAGACGCTTCTTACATGATTCGCCCGATTACTCATAGAGAAGTCAAAGATGTTATATTTGGATTCAACGACAACAAGGCACCGGGCCCAGATGGTTTCAACTCACTATTCTTTAAAAGGGCTTGGAATGTGATTGGTAATGACGTGTCGAATGCGATCATAGATTTTTTTGAAACAGGTAAGCTTGTTAAAGAAATCAATTCTACCATTATCTCTCTTATTCCCAAAGTTGAAGTTCCAAAACATCCCAAGGATTTTCGCCCAATATCGTGTTGCAATGTTATCTACAAAGTGATATCTAAGATCATGGCAAACCGTATGTGTGAATTCCTTGACCAACTTGTTGATCCAGCACAAATGGCTTTCATACTGGGGAGGAGAATCAGTGACAATGTTCTTTTGGCCCAAGAATTATTGTATTATAAATCAAAAGAACCTCCCGGCAAGATGTGCATTCAAAGTTGACCTTATGAAAGCATATGATACGGTAGAATGGAGCTTCGTGATGGAAATGCTTAAAACAATGAATTTCCACCCTTTGTATATCAGATGGGTTAGAGAATGCATGAGAACCCCCTCATTCTCCGTTAATATTAATGGGGCTGCCGAGGGATACTTTCGAGGTAAAAGAGGCTTGCGTCAAGGGGATCCAATATCTCCTTATATTTTTGTCCTTGATATGGAGGTGCTGCATGGGATCATTGAAAAATACATTGAAGAAGAGACGGAGTTCCAATACCATTGGAAATGTTCGCGCACAAAAACAGTAATGCTTAGCTTTGCCGATGATCTATTACTCTTTTACAATGCTGATACTACTTCTATTAATACGCTTAAAAAGGGTACAGACACATTTGGGAGACTCTTGGGGCTCAAAGCTAATCCTGCTAAGAGTAAGATGTTCATTTCTTTCAAGGCAAGACCGTATAGTGAAAGATTGAAGCAGATTGTGGGTTTTCCTATCGGTAATCTACCGTTGCGCTACCTTGGAGTTCCGCTTATCACTTCCAAACTTACAATTGCTGATTGTAATCCTTTACTTGATAAAGTGGATAAACGAATCGGTTCTTGGATGAATAAATCCTTGACATATGCAGGCCAAGTGCAATTGATCAAATCGGTTCTCGCCTCTCTCCATGTATATTGGGCAGGTATGTTTGTATTACCAAAGAGCATTCTTCGTAGTATTAAATCAAAAATGCGAAAATTCTTGTGGTATGGTAACTCTAATACATGATATTCGAAAGTGGGATGGGATACAATATGCTTGAGTATTTCGGAAGGGGGTCTTGGTATCAAACCTCTTTTACCTCAAAACCAAGCTCTTATGGTTAAGCATGTTTGGGCTATTCTTGTTGATGAAGGATCTTCAGTTTGGGTTGAATGGGTGAAAGAGAATAGATTGAGAAAAGAGTCATTTTGGAATCTCAAGATTCCCTCATCATGTCCTTGGAGTTGGAGACAATTACTCAAATTGATGAGGCCTATTATTCAACATGCTTTTCAATACAATATTGGAAATGGGTCTAGATTTTTTCTTTGGAAGGATCCTTGGCATGCGGATGGAGTACTTGGAGCAAAATACCCGAATGGACCACTACTTACGGGACTACCCAAAGACGTGAAGATAGATAGGGTGATCACAGATGGTGAGCGGGAATGGCCTTCAAATACTCGATTTGAAGTACAACAAATAATGGGTTCACTTCCATCTATTAATGCTAATAGAGATGATTGGGTGAGTTGGAAGCTAAATACTTCAGGTAAGTTTACTACAATATCAGCCTATAAGATTTTTCAAAAAAATGCTCCAAATGTAGAATGGTCTTCCCTACTCATGGGGCCGGGGAAGATTCCTAAACATTTGTTCATTTTATGGCTTGCAATTCGAGAGAGACTTCCAATGTGGGACAAACAATGGATAGGGCATGGAGAGGACAAATGCGTGTTATGTGATGAGGATGAGGTGGAGAATCACAACCATATGTTCTTTATGTGTGATTTCTCTCGGAAATGTAAGACTATTTTATGTAACGAGGTGAAATTTTGTTGGCCATATACGGATTGGAAAAGAGGAATACGATGGGTAGCCCGAAAATGGAGGGGAAAACACTTGATCAATCATACTGGATTCTTTTAGCTTCATTGATATACATGATTTGGAGGGAGCGGAATTCAAGAATTTTTGAGCAAAAAAAGCCAACACCGGAGGCAGTTGCTAGACGTGTCCTCAATCTTGTAAAAGATAAACTCATATCAATGAATCTTGAAGACTCCTTACAAAGTAGGGCTGTTAGGCGTTAATTCCTTTTTTAGTTGCAAGGCTTCTTTCTATTTATTCCTACTCGATGACTCGGTTAGCATTTGTTATTCTTTATTCTAGAAGCTTTTACTCGTTGACATTTTTTTGGCCTTCGTTAACCTCTTAAACTCTACATTTCATTATATCACCATTCTTGAGTACCCATTGGAATTCTCGGCATTTGTGAACTATTCTATTCAAGCTTAAACTCTCTCAAGGACCACACCTGGTGCTTCCATTATCATCTAGGGACAAATGATCTTATGTTGGAATTTATATCGTCCATTCTTTGGAGCCTTATATTTTATTTGCAAGTTTGAAGTGTCTCTTGATTACCTCCCAAACGCTATACTCGATTATAATCTCTATTCTTGGGGACTGAATTCAATGGTATACATTTGAGGATTTCTATTTGAGCTTGAACTTTTTCCCAAACCCTTTGTGCATTGTTCCCATTGTCATCTGAGTATCAATGGTCTTAAGTTGATTCTGCCATGTCAATTCTTTGGAGTTCTATATTGTCTCCGCAAATTTGCAACATCTCTTTATTACCAATCTTTACTTCTAACCTAAGCATGGCTATGAAACACAATGTTCCTACTTGTCTCTTGAGGAATGTATACCATGGCAAGTGCACCACTACTTTTCCAATTTGCCCTGGTACCTATCGTTAGTCTCTTTTGTCCTAATATTTTCAGTATTAGAAAAAAAAAATCTTAGTTGTTTATTCAACACTTGATTTAGACAATTCAATCTCTGCCTCTTCGAGTAAATCTCCTGGTCTACAGTCCCATCCTAAAATTCCATATTATCCTTTGACTTGCAAATTAACTCTACCATACTTCAGTTATTGTGGCTGAGAATATCTATTATGTCATCTTCTATCATACCATGTTCCATCCCTTTTATTAATATAAGTTATAACCATCATTGAGTTCCAGCATAGATTCCTAAACCACAAATCATTGTACTGATCTCTTTTTAACAGTCCATGCCTGTCGTAATATATTTTTATTCATAATCCAAAAAAAAATCGATAGCTTTAGTCTTGGAATTTGACTTTTGACTTTTTAATGTTTGAAATCCATTATCGAATGAGATTCTTCCTTCATTTTCCTTACAAACTATACATTGTTTCAGAGGATTCTTATTGATGAACCCCCTCATCATCACTGACTTATATTCATGAAACCTTTAAAACTTGATTTGATTGTTGTGAAACTTCTTTGTATTCCATCTCTTTCGCTTGGATAACAAATTTTTTTATTTAATATTTGACCTTTATATTCTACCTTATACTTATTCCTCGGTCATCTCTTTTTCTGAACCACTCTATCATCTCGTTCAATATCTTGAAATCCTTGAGCATATTATTTTTTTTGGCTTGAAATACATATAGTCTGACCACTCAAGTGAACACTCAAAAGTCTTGGTTAGATTGTTCATTTATATCGTCACCCTTGTTCATGAGCCGACAATATTTTTTGTATATCTTTCAGTAATTCGACCTAACTATTTTTTATAATTTTGATTACCTTCAAATTCCACCATAGCTGACTGTCGATAGTGATTGGGCCCGTTTATATCTTCAAATTCTTAAGCATATTTTTTTTCCATAGAATCACTTATATCTTGTAACTTCAAACCTAGAGCAAATCGTCAAACTCGAGAGATTGGGCCCGTTTATAAAGTCATTATGTTCGAAACATTTTAACAATAAACAACGGCAAGACTACAGAGTGGCGCAGCGGAAGCATGATACAGAGACCTATAACAACATTCACGAAGCAATATTCATATTGGTAGAAATACCAATCGTTGTTCTATTTAGATTCAAAGATCTTCAAAGAGCCCTGCAAGCATCGACAATCAGCGACACTAGTAAAGAGAAGGATCGTCAATCATAGAATATAAGAATGGATAGAAGTCAGAAGATCTACGTAAAGTATGAAGTGATCAGGAATTCAAGCCTTCGTCAACACCTTGTATAGAAGACTTTTCAAGAAGATTGAAACTAGGAAGATTCAATTGAGTCGTCAAAGAACCATTACAACGATCAAAGCGTATCGTACAAGTGATTCAAAAGTGCAAATGCTTCAGAAATGTTTCAGTGAATTATTTTCCCTCTCACCATGTCTTTCATAAGACTTGATTGTAGAAATATCACTTGGACTCAACGCACATCATGTATTGACACAATCTTTATTTGAGTTGAAATATGTCATTCCAATACGAGTGCGTTCGTAGAACGAATTTAGGTGCAATAACTTCGATTAAATAAGAAAGACAAGTCTTAGCTCCTCGAGGAACCACGACTTGGAGATGCTACGCGGGAATGAGATAGAAAAATTCATGGCAAGGTAGTTCATTTTTGGAATTTGGGGACCAAATTCTTCTAAGGAGAGGGGATTTGTAACATCCTATAGTTTTGCCTCCTAATTTTGGTAAGAGATACAATTCTCGTTAATTAGATTTTGTGATTTATAGGATTTTAGTGTCCTCTTAGAGTAAAGTGAATTAGGTGATACATGAGTGGTCTACTCGATCTTGTGGATATTCGTTGGCGTTAAAATTATTTGGTAGAAACTTACTTCAAAACTTTGAGGATCAAAGTGAAATTATTACAAAGGAAAAGGACCAATATTTGGTGGGCATATTTTAAGTAGATTATACGTTTTATGACTGAATTGGAAGATGGATATCAAGTCTAGCGGACTGAACTGCACGGTTCATAAAAGTTTGGGGTCAAATTATGAAACGAAAAAACTACAAGGACCAAATTGTAATTTTGGAGGAAACACCTGCTTTTGTCTTCGTAACTTAGCTGCATTCTTTACACTTAACTTTCCCTTGTATTATACATAATGCAGCTACAATAGAGATATATATGTCTAGCTAATAATATTATACTCACCACCTCATCTTGCACCACTTCATCTCATGCTTACACCTAACCCCTTGATGCCTTCTTTAACCAACACCTCATCACTCATTCCCTGAATATAGAGCCTGCCCACCTCTTGACTTCAGCATTAGAGTGAGTCTTTTGGAAAGAAAAATGCAGAAACATACAAGTCATCTCCTTCAACCTTAAAGGAAAAGGAAAAAACGCAAGCTGCGCAGGGTTCGGAGTTTGCACATTTGAAGGGTCAAATGTCATCCAAATTGAGTGTGATCGATCATTCTAGCCAAATGGTTTGAGTCCTTTTGAAGCTGGCCAATTTATCTGGACTTAGCTCCACTTACAGCTACTCACAACTTTAGTGGAGATGCTGAGACTTCAAACTACTAGTCATTAAGACTACTAAGAAAGAAAAGTCCTTTTCTTGACTTGGCCTGCGTGCATTATACCTACCCCCTCTTTAAAGAACTTTATTTCAATCATCTCTTCCTAAGAGGATAATCTACAACATTCTGGAAAGCAATTTTACTTAAATGCTACCTAAAGATCCAGAAAAAGCCCTGAACCAGAAGCTGCTGCAAAATGGCATTCCTACTTGCTTTTGCGAAAGTTTAAACCATAATTTGTTGTAATTTCTTCAAGTGGAATAGGTAAATCACCTTTACCTA